>OZ012660.1:6661400-7119400 GCA_963942545.1 Oxycera nigricornis | reverse complement strand
GTTCTTTTCAAAATTTCATCGCATGTTACCTTAAGTTCAAAAATACGAAGAATATTATGGATTCTTCTTTTTATAAATACATCGTAAAAAATTAATTGAAAAAAGAATTTTTTTTCTTGATTTGTTTAAACAAATGTCATTTAAATAATTATACAGCATTAATATGACAATAATTGCATTGAGTACGATGGACAGTATATGTTTGGGAAATTTTTCTAGAAAAAGCTCCTTCAACATAGGAAAAAATATGTGGTTTTACATTGGTATAAATAAATTAATTTATTTATAGCATTATATGTAAAAAAAATCAAACTACTATGGCCTTTAGTTTCTGACTTGCAAGATTTCAAAGAGTTTTGAATTTTTTCAATAAATTTTGACTGCCAAGCTGTTATCTAAATCTACTGATTGGATTTTGATGAAAATTTGTGCGCTGTTTTATTTTATTATAAAGATTTGTTAGGCGAACTATGAAGGTCCTAAGTTTATTTCAAATGATAAAAAAACTGAATAATAAACGGCTTTTCCCCATTTTTTTATTATTGCTATTTTGCGGCAATGGTTGAATGTTTTAAAATTTTAAACCAGTGCTATTTTGTAGAAAATTTTATAACACAACTTTCATTCTCAAACAATTTCGCTCTGGAATGAACCGTTTTAAAGCTAGTAGTAAGACAAGCAGGAAAAACACAATTTTTTAAAATTTTTTTAAACATTTCGATTGTTTTTAATGTTTCCGACTTTTTTGAGAGGAAGAATAGATCAATTATTGTTATACGTTATTCCACAACTTTTCCTGCAAAAATCAGCGGGCCAGAAACAGAATACAGATTTAGTAGTAAGTAACGTACCTGAAAACCGGTTTTTGTATGGGTGGGAACGTCTTTTTCAATCTTTTTCAATCAGAATAGCGAGTGGCTTGGGGTACCGCGTTTGTATGGCCGGGATAGGGTGAATCAGAGCGACTTGGTCTTGGATGTACCTTGGAATGGGGGCTGAGATTGTGGTTTTGTATCAGGTGTGTGTCGTTGATTTGTTGTTTGTAAGAGGGGTGTCGCGGTTGGTTGGTTGGGGTTGTCAGGTGGTGGGCTTAGATTTGTGTTGTGTTGTGAGGGGTTGCCGATCAGGTGTGTGTTGTGATTGGCGGCGCTGGTAGAGGGCTATGTAGGGTCTGGGTTAGGTCTGTGTTGTGAGGGGTTGCCGATCAGGTGTGTGTTGTGATTGGCGGCGCTGGTAGAAGGCTATGGAGGGTCTGGGTTAGGGCTGTGTTGTGAGGGGTTACCGATCAGGTGTGTGTTGTGATTGGCGGCGTTGGTAGAAGGCTATGGAGGGTCTGGGTTAGGGCTGTGTTGTGAGGGGTTACCGATCAGGTGTGTGTTGTGATTGGCGGCGTTGGTAGAAGGCTATGGAGGGTCTGGGTTAGGGCTGTGTTGTGAGGGGTTACCGATCAGGTGTGTGTTGTGATTGGCGGCGTTGGTAGAAGGCAATAGTAGATCAGTTGGTTGGCGATGATTTTGAACGTTGATGGCTGGCTATAGAGGATCGGGGTGTTGCGGTTGGGTGCGTCAGGAAGTCATAGGTGGTAGAAATAGGGTCAGATGTTTTTGCTGTAGTTTGTGAGATGTGTCATGTGTTGGGAGGTGTTGTGTGCATACCTGGTTGGTTGCTAGGGGGTTAGAGTACGTTAGAAAGCCTGTCGAAGACAATTTTTGTGAAATGGAGAGCCAGGCTCGCAGAAAACCTGACAGAAAAAATATGTACAAAATGCAAGTTGAATTTCGTTCGCTAGCAATGGGGTGCATATTAATTAGCTGCCTTGCGATGCAACTTGAATTTCGTTCGCTTGCAATGCCGTGTCGATCGAAACGTGTCTCGTATCAGTTAAATGCATGTGAATTGGAAAAATGGGGATAGGGTAAAGCCTTGCACGTACATGTTCTGTGCCACTGTGTAAAATTTAGCTTAATGTAATACCCATCCATTGACTTCAGCCCGTTGCATTGCTGTACTTAAGCATGGCTACAGTTAATTAATGTTGCACCTGTTCACGATAAAGAATGATGGGTACAGGGCAAAGCCTTGTCGTATGCTATACATATTTGTGCGAACGAAGGGTGAAAAGAAGTGTGAAATTTTAATGGTAATTGCCATTCATACTGATTCGATCGTATCGTCAATGGGGGCATATTCGTGTATTTCGATCATATGTATAGCATACGACAAGGCTTACGAATGGTTGCTTGGATAACGAGGTAACACATGTATGGACTTACAGTAGCTATAGATATGTGTACATAGCAGAGAGACGTTCGTTCCATCTTTAATACCATGGACCCATGAAAAATGGAAGAAAACATTATTGCAAAGAATACAATTCAATATTAACTGCATATGAAATTAGTCATGTAGAATGAATGTGGAGAGACTGGTTTTCATTGATTGTAATCAAAGGGATTTCCTCAAGGTTGATCGTGGCGTCCCATTGACCGCGTTCCAACAGGTGTATCTTTCGAGTAGAGATGTGTCATGATGTTGTTGGGTGACTGTAGATTGAGGATGAATACCATGAAAATAACGTCTTTTTTTCTTCCGCATTCTTTAAGAGTCTTCCGCATTTTTTATGAGTTGTTGTGAATTGGAATGATCATGAATGGCATAATGCATAATTAAACTGTGTGCTTGCTTTCTGGGTGCTTACGATTGCTTGGCACGTTTGAGGCAAGAATCGCTGGACATGAAAAGACCTGTATTTTGAAATCATCTGAGGGTGAATGTAATTAAAGGGATTCCCTGACGCGTGTATGCATATTTAATTACTTTACACGTGTGGCATAGGTGCAGGTCAGGGCTGATGGTTGAATGCTTTTGTGTTGCGGATCGCGTGTTCGTTCTGTATATTGAAAACATCTGAGGGTGAATATAATTAGCTTGAGTGCTGTTGAGTTTGTAATTACTCACCCGTATTACCCTATGTGCGCGTAGACAGTATAAAAGTGAAGGGTTGCAGTCAATAATCAGGCAGAAGATTTTGAAGTCTTTTGATAGAAGCTAGGACTCGAAGAAATATGGTGAGTAACGATATTACATACATACAGGTGATGTTTCTTTTTAATCCTTTGTTATTTTTTCCAGAAAACTGTAGAAGTGTTGAACAATGTATGCGAGTACATTCCGGATCAACACGTAGCACTTGTTGCTTTGGAACATGGAAAGAAATATAGGGTCAAATGTTTTCGTTTGGTCAACACGCAATATGGATCACGCCTCACCGTACACCTAACCAATGGAACCTTTTGTTTTCTCCCACCAAGATTCTCAGAGAAAATAAAGAAACAGCGTCAAATTGAGGATCTGAACGATATTCCGGAAAACTATCTGATTTTCGAAGGTAAAGATGACACAAGAGGTGGATATTTAAAAATAAAATTTGTTCAGCATAGCAACGATGAATTTGAATAAAGAGTCGCTTTTGTCATACAACATTGTTTTATTTCCATTTCACTTTTTTCAATTTCACATCAGTGTAAGAAGAAATAAAAGGCTGGTTCGAATGTAATTTATAATTTTATTTAAATATCTCTTTCAAAACTTTTCATTTCTCAATTTATAATAAAACGATATTAATTTTTTAATTCTGCCGGAGATTTTTTCCACATGACAGCATTCGCAGGTATCTGGTCCGGAATCGGCGTTGTCATAAAACCATGGGCAGGATTTGTAATGTGATCCGTGAATTGATGTGGCAATCGGTATCGTCGAATACAGCTTTAGTGTGCTGATATCCCTTAGCAGCTTCTCACGATGTTCGTCCAGGAGTACGTCCTTGTATTCCGCAACAAAATCTTCAAACCTACGTAGCTCCGTCGTGCAAGACATCTTGTTCATCTAAAGGTTGTTTCTAAACTGACTATGTTACATGCAAAAACCTGTCATTGAAAATTTTCTCTCTGAACTTTTTAGAAAGAACAGGTGCTATAATTTCATGTAGTTGTGAAATACGCTGGTAAAACCTAAACCTGTCACGAGCATGTATTTCCCACTCTCCTTTACGACTCATGCGATACGCATAGTTCCAGGCTATCATGCATCTAATGCAAACTATATCAGCGAATTTAACATTTTTTTCCATTTTGGCCGACCGTAACAGACTTTTAGCAAGGTTTCACACTACATCTTTTATATCTATCCATGAATTATGCGTCGAAGAAAAACCGAGCCATTTTACAAGAACACGATTTTTCTCCTTTTTTAAAATTTTCTCGACAAGGTAAACATCAGGGTGTTTTACCTTTGATAATTCTAACTCATAAAACCCGCCTTGAATAGTGTTCCCTTGATAATCCTCAAGAATATAAGTGCGTGGTTGTGTATTTTTTACGACTCTAATCTTGAATATCTCTGTTGACCAATTCGGGGTGTAGCCTTTTTCAAAGACATGTTTGAACTTGCTTATGCGAACATAATCACCGACTTTATATTTAGGTTTAGAAACAACCTTAACTTTCCTATGCAAAGATGAAAGTAAATGAACCTCGTTAGATGTATTGACATCAATAGGTCTCATTTTAATAGTACGATGCTTGGTTTTATTGTACTTATCAATGAGTCTTGGTAATATATCAATCCAACGGTAATTACCATTCATACTGAATTCTTTCCACATAATATTTTTTAACGTTCGATTAAACCTTTCAACAATAGATGCTTTCAATGTGCTGAATGTAGAGTAATGATTTATTTCATAATATTTCATCAGCTTGCGGAATATCATGTTAAAAAATTCTTTGCCGGCGTCAGTTTGTAGGTTTCGGGGGATGCGTCTCTGGTTAAGAATGGATTCCACAGCCTGTGCTACTACTCCTGCACTTTTATTTTTAATAGGTAGAGCCCACGCATATTTAGAGAATGTGTCAATTACAGTTAACAGAAACTTGGTTCCATGATTTTCAGCTGAGAAGGCAGTCATATCAACTAGATCTGCTTGCCACAAATCATCTATACCCCTGATTGTGACCCGCCGACGTGCAAATCGTCTACGAGCGGGTCTGTGGAGTTCATTGACTACTTGTCGTCTACTCATTACACTCAAAAAAGATATAAATATTCTTCACACCATTATATTTACGCACAATTTCGGAAAAGCGATGCTTTACTTTAAACACCCGTTCACTATGATGATTGCAGGCCCGTCTGGGTGTGGCAAAACGACTTTTATAGAAAATCTTCTTGGAAACCCGACGATGATTCAACCGCAGGTTAAAAGGATAATATGGTGTAATGCCGAACAGCATGCTATACCAGTACACAAACCCATTAAGAATATAGAGTTTTTAAACTCAATTCCTGAAGAATTTCCCAATACTGCAAATGAACCGATACTAATTGTATTGGACGATATGATGTTAAATGCATTTTCAAGACAGGTGTGTGAGCTGTTTACAAAAGGTTCCCATCATCGTAATCTTTCTGTTATCTTGGTGACTCAGAATGTATTTCATCAGGGTAAATTTTGTCGTGACATTTCACTCAATTGTAAATACCTGATTTGTTTCAAGAATCCGCGAGACAAGAGTCAATTTCAGCACCTCGCCAAACAGATATATCCTGAAAACAGTGTAGAGCTCATGAGAATATATAAAGAAATTACTTATCAACCTCATAGCTATTTGCTAATAGACCTAACACAGGATATCAATGATACATTAAGGTTTCGCACAGACATATTCAATACAAAGTTTTTAACTTGCTATTGCCCCCCACATAGTTTGCAGGAAAACAATGGTGTCACGAATGAAACGATTGAAGGACAACAAGCATATGTTGTATGTTCTTAGGAAAGCAAGTCCGTGTTTAAGAAAGGTTATACTGAAGAGGGCCAAACCTGAAGTAATTAAAACTCTCTGTGAAATTACATACAACACGCTGAAGGGTAATCATAGGCCGTCAGGAAGAAGTTTCACACGGTTGTGTAAATATAAAAAGGGTATGCGTAAGCTTGCCGATGCAAGAAAATCTGTGACACGGCAACGTAAAGTGTTAGTGCAGCAAGGTGGGTTTTTACCTGTTTTATTAGGAAGTGTACTTTCAGGTGTGATAGGCTCTTTGATTGAGAAATATGCATAAAAATAACAGTCTTAACAAAATGCTTCTACTATCTCCAGAAGTATATGCACGCTTAAAAGATACAATCGAAAGCTCTTCTGCACAAACTTTGTTTGACAAACGCATGAACAAAATATTAAACACTAAAAATCTTAATGATAAAGCAAAATGGTATCAGTATAGGAATGTGCTTATGCAATTTTTAAATGCAAGGCGAACAAAACAATCATTTATGGAAATGAAAGCTGAAAACGTTTCTTCGAAAGACCGTATGATGGATCAACGTTTTAAAAATTTGCGCGACAACACCACTCAGACGAGATTTGTGCTTAAAAATGAGAAACACACGCAAACTTCACCTTCACGAGCTGAAGAGATATTTGAATCGGTAAACGAGATGACACCACTAAAGCAAGAATTACCTGTAGCTATTAAACGACGACTATCAGCAAGCGGGATAGCAAAAAGTCTTAAACCTGCTCCCAAAATTAGAAAAAGTGTGGCTGATTCATTTCGTGAGACTGAAAAAGGGTATAAAGTAATAACTAGTGATGATGGAATGACACAGTATACAATCCCGATGGATATGAGTATGGATGAGTTGGACGATGTATTCAATGATTTAGATGAAAGAAATGATGGAGGTGTCGTGGCGAACATAGGTCCCAAATCTGACAGGCAATCTATATTAAGACCCTCACGGCTACACCCTGATCAATATGAGGCTGACTCTCCCATAAGGAAGCCTACACGACAAAGTGAGCGGTTGAGATTAAGGACCGAGCCTAGCTCCAGTGCAAGAAGCCTGAATTGGGACAGAATCTAGAAATGCCTATTAACATTAAAGATGAAGATTTTTACGTGTGTCTTTTGAGCAACAGTTCCCTCGACATTTACCCCGACAATACACTAGCATCTTTCGAAAATATATTACCGAGTATGTGTAAGTTTACTGACAATTGGTATGTTGGTATAACAGAAATCGCACTACCAAAACGAAGAAATGAGAAAAATGGTTCAGATAAGAGCGGTATTTCTAAAAGGTCTGTGCCCTCTGAAGACGTAAGCGTTACCGAGGAACCACAATCTGTACCAATTGAAAAAGATTCAAAAGCAATAATCGCTAAAGTTGTTGGGCTGAGTAAATATCATGTTCGATTTAGATGGGATGCGAGTGATTTGCAAAAGTTATGTTATAAGGGAAATGATATGAACTTTTCATCATTCCTTTCATCGTTTTTCTTAGCAATTAGACCTGACTATTATAACTATTACTTATCCGAAATCAAACAAATAATACACGATCGTATCGTAGAAGATAGAGATGAAAAGGCAATCGCCGACATAAGAAGTATTATAGAAGAAAGAGATTTTTGTATACATATTTATCAGTCTGGAAAAATTGCTGAAAAGGTTTATTTAAAGTTAGGTGTAAAATTTGATTCGTTTCGGGCATTTATAGACTACATAATTGGTCAGATCCCGAAAAACAAACGAAATCATGCCGAATTGTTACAGATGATTGATCAATATATTCATCCGGCAAATAGTTTAAGGAACAAGCGGAACAAAGAAGCCAAACCGACTACCCACACATTTCATCTAAAAGATTACGGTGTGAAGGTTAATGTAGAGCTACCTATTGCGTCACCGATTAACATAACAGATTTCATTGCCCTATTACTAAGCGGAATTGAGTTCAATGATGAAGAGCTACTTGATAAAGAAAAGCCATCTGGAACCACAACATATCAACTGCGAAAACAGGTGTTTAACAAAATTGCCTCAGCAATCCGTGGGTCTGTATCCCGTGCCGTTAAAGAGTCCGGTACAGAGATATTACCCGATGGGTGGATCAAAACAACCGATTTCCACACCATTATTGATATGCCATACAAAAGAGCCGATGGGTCAAAAGCCACAACTCCTGTCCCAATAGAGGTGGATAAAACCGATAATATAGCTGGCTTATTCATTGACGCTTTCCTAAAAACACCCGTTGAGAAGCGCGATCCCGAATCGATCGATACAGAAATAAAAGAGTCGTTTGATAAATCAATAATGCTAGACAGTATAAGTCAGCTGGAAAAATCATTATCTGCACTTGAGAAAAGAACATACTGTGACTCATCCAATAAAGACATTGATGATTGTGAAAAAACCGAATTGATAAACGTTTATACAGATATCATTAAACCGAGAATAATAGGAAATAAACTGGTGAGAAATCTACGAGCGATCCCCCTGAAAAGTTGTGATAGCGTGTTTAGATTCGAGCATGTGGAGTACTGTCCACTTGAGAAAACCTTTATTGAAAGTATCTCAATCAAAATTACAGATCATCACGGTGAGCTAGTCAACTTTGAGCCTAGCTTTACTCCAACATATGTAATGCTTCATTTCAAGCGAAGGTTAGAGTCTATAAATATTCCTACGTTGTAAATATCAACATAGTTTGGACACTGGATTTAACACAGCTCTATACTAATGAGATGAATTCACACTACGCACGTTACTACCTTGTCCAGAGTGGAGGTAGACTATCAGACATTGGAGAATTATATCGATCGCCACTTGTGTACCAGCGAGGAAGGGGTGTTGGTAGTTTTTTCAGTGGGTTGATACGTTATCTTCAGCCGTTATTTCTGTCCGGTGCAAAAGCTATAGGAAAACAAGTCATCGAAACAGGAAAGTCCATTTTTAAAGAGGCAGGAAGTAAACCACTGAAGACGGTACTAAAGGAGCAAGGGAAATCTGCAGTGCACGAATTAGCCCAAAAAGGTATAAATAAAATCTTTGATAAAATGGAGGGTAGAGGAAGACGAATGGCTATAAAAAGAGCTAACCCTTACACAAGTAAGCATTTGAAATCCGTGTCTAAGCATAAAAAAGGGCGGAAGGTGAGAAAGTTGTCATCGAGCAAGACCAAGAAAGCTATAAAACGACGGCGCCGAGTAAGAAGGCGTGCATTGGATATATTTGACAGATAGATAATACCTTCATGATGCAAAAAGAGTGTATGAAGTCTGAATTGGATATTTTTGCCCCCCCACCAATTCAAAACAACATTTTGAAAACCGAAGAAGTTGCTTACAAACCAATTGCATCACTAGACAATTCTTCGGTGTTGGAATTCGTTTCGCTTGGTCATGGAGATACATATCGTGACTTATCCAGCATCTACTTACGGCTCAAGGTGCAACTGATTAAACTAAAAAATGGTAAAGAAGAACTTTTCACCGGAAAGGAAAAAATTAAGAAAGCTGACGGGGCTGAAGGTGCAGCTGATCCGGTTGGTGTAGCTAACAACCTCATGCACTCACTTTTTAGACAATGCACAGTACAATTGAATGGGAAGAATATAGCTCAGACAGACAACAATTATCACTATCGCGCCTATATTGAAAATTTACTGAACTATGGTAAAGACGCTGCATCCACTCATTTGGAATCGGCCGGGTGGTATCTAGATCAGAATGAGATGGAGATGATTGAAGACTCAAGACCTGGCGGTGGTCCTACCGAGTTGAATGAAGGCTATCTTAAAAGGTCTGCAATGATGGAGAAGAGTAACGTGGTCGAGCTGATGGGCACAATTCACACGGATCTGTCAAATCAAGATAAACTTTTAATTAATGGAGTGGACTTGCGCTTAACACTTTCATTGGAAAAACCGGAATTTTATTTGTACTCGAAAGAAGATGACTTCAACCCACGTGTGAAAATACTAGAAGCGACAATGTTCATGAATCATGTTACCGTAAACCCTAGTATATTACTAGCACATGAAGCTGTACTACAACGCACAAATGCCGTTTACCCATACAAGCGGGTGGAAGTGAAAACGTATACACTACCCACAAACACATTTACACTATCTCTTGATAACGTAGTGATCGGACAATTACCGAACCTTCTTGTTTTCGGTATGGTGGATAATGACTCATACACCGGAAAGCGCACAAAAAACCCATTCAACTTTAAACACAACAGCATAACAAATTTCAATCTATCAGTTAACGGCGTTCAAGTGCCAAACCAACCGTTAGAGTTTGATTATTCGCGTGATAAGCCTGTTAGTACTAGGGGATACCTTACTCTATTTAAGGGCACTGGTATTAACTACTTCGATAAAGGCCATCAGATATCCAAGAAATTCTTCGATAATGGTTGTTTCTTACTAGCATTTGACTTAACAGCGGACAGCTCATACGATTCGGGTTGTGGTAGTTTGTTGAATCAAGGTGTGGTGAGGATCGAAGGGCGGTTCAGAGAGGCTTTGAAGAAAAGTGTCACCTGCATAATTTACGCCGAATATGATGGAAGTATTGAAATCGATAAGAACCGTAATGTATTCACAAGCTTCTGAAAGTATATAAATAACGTGAACATGTGAGATTTTGATAGAGTCTGCTCCAGAAAATAGTCATGACGCATTGTCTAGTGAATATTGAATACTTCTCGGAAGGTCATTTAACCTTTTTCAAGAAAGTGTCAATTGCGGGGTTCACCTCGCAGAACAAACTTTATTCAAAGGAAATAACGTATAAATATCCCACTTCCTCAGCTATAAGTACTGATCAGACAGGTGTATTTGGAAACTTGGAGCTCAAACGGCTTGATGAAGATCTTATCAGGTCCCTGGCGAAATTCACAACAGTCTTCGTAAACGGAGACTCAACAAGGGGGTTCCTACAGAGTTACGTAACATCACACACAAAGGTTGTAAACCTTGAAAACATATTCCTGAAAGAGCAGGAATGAACACGATAGAGATCATCAACACATTGAGAAGTAACATTAAAACAAACAGGTATTTTCAAGGTGTTTTTCCCTGTAATCGTTTACCTCGGAAAGTAAGGAAACCTGCATGTGTCATCGCCAACACCGATCCGGCCAGTAAAAGAGGGCGTCATTGGGTTGCATTTTATTACCCGAAAAAAGGTCCGGCTGAGTACTTTGACTCGTTTGGTAAATATCCTGATAACAAGTTCTTTAAAAAATTTCTTCATCAAAATGGAAAAGTGTTTGTGAATAATAAGCAGCGGTTACAAGGTGGCCTCTCGACAACATGTGGACAGTATTGTTGTGTTTTTCTACATTTTCGCTGTAGTGGCAGAAGTCTTAAAAAATTCCTAAAACGGTTTTCAACTGCAAATTACAATTTTAATGATGGTGAAATTATAAATTTATTTCGCAAAATTTACATGAAAGACAGTTCACAAAATGGGGGTGAGTATTGCAACCAGACCTGTATGCGAGAAGGCGATATAAAAGCAACTTGAAATTACGCACTAGCCACAGTTTATTTTGCATTTTATTACCCGAAAAAAGGTCCGGCTGAGTACTTTGACTCGTTTGGTAAATATCCTGATAACAAGTTCTTTAAAAAATTTCTTCATCAAAATGGAAAAGTGTTTGTGAATAATAAGCAGCGGTTACAAGGTGGCCTCTCGACAACATGTGGACAGTATTGTTGTGTTTTTCTACATTTTCGCTGTAGTGGCAGAAGTCTTAAAAAATTCCTAAAACGGTTTTCAACTGCAAATTACAATTTTAATGATGGTGAAATTATAAATTTATTTCGCAAAATTTACATGAAAGACAGTTCACAAAATGGGGGTGAGTATTGCAACCAGACCTGTATGCGAGAAGGCGATATAAAAGCAACTTGAAATTACGCACTAGCCACAGTTTATTTCTCGAGCTACGAAAGATGTCAACCCCTGTTAACAAGCCTACTAGTAAGCAATCACAAGCTTCTAAACGTGAGGTGCAGAAGAAGAAGAGAAAAGCCGTGAAAACTTCATCTAGCATCATCTCCAACTCAAAGGAAACCAGGACAAAAACACTCCCCAAGTCTCGTGTGCCGTGCGACGAAGATGTTCTTTTGAATTATACATACTATCTAGATGGATGCCATAATCGCAGGATAACACTAGGATTTGATCCACGATCATTTCAAGCAAAGGCTATCTTTCACTATCACGGACGGTTCCCGCTAGCAGTTGACCACAGCCAATGGAATGCGTTGTACAAACACCTAAACGATTTAAAAGGCACAGCAGGCGTTCAGTTCCCAGAGAACCAATTAGGATTTTTGAAACGATACCAGATACCTGTAGGCGTTGGTAGCATTACACTAAAACATGAAGAACTATTCAAGCTATTTGAGATGATGGAGTTCTTCAATATCGTTATGCACCACAACAACCTTGCTTCGGAATGTGTTAAGGAATACTACGAGCTGTATTGCAACAGGTGCAAAGAGAAAGATCTGTTGAAGCTAGGTCATGAGGACTTTTTCATTCCATCTCGAATTTATTATATAAATATTAACTATTCAAGACTCTTTTATGAATTTCCAATTTTATGCAGTTGTAATCTTATTTTTGATGTTTTGAAATAAAATAACACAATTATACAGTGCAAAATAAAACATGTTTTATTCTTACACTAGTAATACACACTATTCATTAAATAATACATATAAAGGTTGATACAATTTTGAGCGGCACATCTTGTTGAAGGTAGCGGGTCGTGAATTCTACAGGTTGTCTTAAAATTCTTGAGCTCTCTCAGTTTTGGTGTTTCTAGCTGTATTATGTTAGCTGCGGGTAAATATCTTTTTAAAAAACTCTCCTTGATAGCGCCTTTCACGTATATAGTCGTTTCGTAGAACTCTGCCAGAATTTCTGGAAGTCGATTATAGTCAACATCACCATCACACCATCGTAAGCCGTTGATATTAGTCACATCAAAATCATTTTGACGACGCGCTTTCGGATGTAACTCCTGATAAGGATATGGTGGAGCAAAATGATGAACCACAGGCAAAGTTGATTCGAAAGGTAAAACAGCTAGTTCTTTTATTAAATATTGACCGTTGCACCCACACACAAACTGGATGTCAATAATAACTTGTGTCATGTCTCACTGTTGCACGGATTGCAATGAAATGAAAGAAATGTTTAGAGTAGTGGTGTTTATATTTTATTCTGATAAAAAATTTATTACACCATATGTGTAACGAGTAATTACTTAATTTAATAACAAAGCAAATAATAACTTAACTACTTACTTATAACATATAAATGCAAAACATATAAATTCTGATATAAAAGTCATTAAAATATTATGTGTATTAAAATATATTATCTATACAAAACTTTAAGTGTTACCATAGCTGTCTGGTTTACACCTTTTGAAACCATAAGGTTCAGAGAAATATTCATTCGTCACAACTCTTTTGTCAAAAGTGAATCTCAAGTGTTTTTTTTCGGGTTCTGATACAACAACCCCTGGACGTTTTCGTTTGATTTTACGCTCTGTTGTCACACGTACGCCTTCAGTTGAATCTTCATCCAAAACTAAAGATTTTAGGCATTCAAAATTTACAACTTTTAAGTTTTCGAAGTTAAGAGTTATTCCTTTACATTTAATCACATGTTCAGGACCATGTTCAGTTTCAATTTTTAACCCATATGTCTTAGGACCTGTACTCACATATTCCGATATATAAGCATCAGAACCATAACATGCCACCTCATTGGTCAAATCACCCAGGAAATCAGAGATTGGAAAATTCATGGGTTTGTCTTTACTATCCACAAATATGACACTGTCTGTATCACAGTACAGAATCGAGGAGCCCAGTTTTTCTAGTAACCCGTATAATTTAATTCTAGCTAGAGCCGTTGTATATGCAGCAATAGGTATGTTTGCATGTGGTAAAGTTCTTAGATTCTCCTCTACAAATTTCCATGTAACCCACAAGTTATCATCATCAACTGGGTAAATTGAACAAATTTCTATACCTGGTGATTGGAGAAGTTCACAAAACTGATTAAAATTATTAATAACTTTAGTGTTTGTTTGATCATCTCTCTGGCCGAACTTGCCCCACAATGAGTTTAAACAAAGTTTGGCAATATTACGTCGACCAGAATTTTTTTGAATTTGGTTTTTATCAAGAATGATACATTCCCTTCTCTCGTATGATTCAATAAAATTATCTTTATCCTCATCTGATATATATTCATTACCCCAACCACTGGCCATCTGTTTAATTTTTAAAAAATTATTAACATACTCAGTAAACAATCCGCCAGTTTTTGTGTTAGGGTCGTACACTGTGTACTCATACTTCCACACCTCATACACTTTCAAAATTTTGTACCCCTTTTCAACAGCTAAGGCTATTTCAGGAATTACCCATGTGCCAGTGAGTTGCCGCTCATCACCTGAATGATCGCAACTTGAAATGTTATTACCTTCAGCACATTTTCTACAAAGTGTAAAATACAATTTATTGTCGTTTTTCATGGGTAGCACAGGGATCAGAAGGTTGTTAGGTGCAATTACATCGCATTTAATGAAACCATGCATTGAAATAATTTCATGTATGGGGGGTATGTTATCATTTCGAAATATCTGAGGATGTTTTATGGGGTACGGTGCGTATTTGTTAATATACGGATAAAGACTAGTAAAGTCCAAATAACGTATTACCTCTCCTTCTTTGACTGTATGGTATAATTTGAACACCTCAGTACGACCTCCAAATAGAGCATCCCGCACACATAGTGGAGGATTAATATCATTATAATATCGCCGCAATTTCTCATATAAAAACCTGTCTTTATTTAGTACTTTTTGAAATTCACATTCCCACGTATATACTAGATTGTATCCATTTCTCCGTATTACCTCGATACGTCTTTGTGTACTTTCATATCTTTGATTTAAAGTTTCTAAGGTCTGAAGGTTATTTTCCCCCGATTCTTGAAATTTAAAGCATTCTCTACAACCGTGATAGTAACATCCAAAGAACTCATAGACAGTATTTGATTCTTTATGAAAACCGTCGACATATAACCCACACTTATCCAACTTTAACTCACCGTTGTTGTTTGCTGAGATTAGCAGGCCGTTAGTTTGGGAGTTTTTCCAGGCCAACCACATACAGGCAATAATGGAATGTGTTTTGCTTTTGAAATAACCGTTCTTAGGCATTACAGCCAAGGTATTTTTCTCAAGATAATTTCTTCGAAAAACCAGCATGCAGGTCGATGCAATTGTGAGACTTTCTACTAAAGGGTTCACATTGGTCAATTTAATAAATTCAACCATGAATCTTACACAACCTCGTCGTAAAATATCAACATCATTTACACAGTATTTTACCAACTCATTCCTATTATTGAAGGTAGATAGCGTTTTTGTACTGTACCAATTGAGAAAATCCATTCTTTCCTTAGGCTTCATTGTATCGCAACCGTACATTTCAGGTGGGGGGTATGGACCGATATAATTTGCATTATCTACAGTATTGAAATAATAAGGATAGTAGCCTTTAGTACTGTCTTCAATATCGAAAACTTGTGGAAACTTGGATAGTGGGAATGGCAGGAAATTTAAAGAGTCAACAAATGAAACTTGCTCACATGTCAACTTCATAATTTTGGCTCCTTTCATTAAAGGCTTAACATTGTTTCTTCTTGCTATTAACTCCGAAATCAGAAAATGACCATCATAGCCTTGTAAGTTATGTGCATAACAATATACGTTGCTCACATTTGGTCGAGGCATTAAACAATAATCTAGAAAACTTTGCACAACAGATGATTGATCACCTTTTTCAAATATATGTTGTCTAACACCACATCTATCACAAGGTAGTTTGATATCTTCATTTTGATAACAATTGTGACACATCTGTTGGGCTACAATTAGATTTACAACGTGTACAAAAGATGAAGAGCTATTTCCATACAGTCCATCTTGGGTAGTTTCACAATCGAAAAATTAATAGAAACTGTTTATCCTTTCTACTTATGTACGGTTTTATAAAACAGCTATGTTGGGATGGTACTATTTTTGAACACATCTGGCAGAAGTATTCATCACACTGATGTTTGTGTCCTTTTCTGTATGTATAATTTATAAATTTTGTGCAAAATACACAAATCTTGAAAGTGTCACATACAGTTTTACCACTCAACTTTTTATCCAAATGGTTAGCGAAACATAAAGGCCCTCTAAAACCACGATTACATTCTTTACATTCAGTCATCTGAGATACAAATACACAGGGCGGGTATGTTATACAATACGGGCATTTCATTTCACATTTATGAAGCGACTGATTTGAAACTTTATCACAATAACGGCAAACATAGCTTCTCGAAAACAAACCTGTGACCGATTTTATGACGTAGAAATGTTTTGTACTCTCGAAATAGAATAGGTAAATTTTTTTTGCTGTTATATCCCGTAGTGGTGTTTTAAAAAGAATGGAATGTGGATCTCGAATATTGTCAAAAACAATTATTTGATACTCACTTAAGTATTTTTGAAATTTATAAAGATCTAGGATGTTGCAGCCATTTTCTCCAATTACCACTTTGGCATTTTTACATAATCGATCAGCCTTCAAATCTAGCGATTGTAAAATGACTAAATTATTTAAACGATTTATATTACCCTCAGCCATTTCCATTGCATAACAAATACTCCTAGGTAAGCATGAAAGATCATTAGCGTTAGCGGCTTTTCCCACATCTACTAAAACTTTTTTCCTTTTTAAAAGCTCAGCATCATCTGTGTACTTTTTATTTACGCGCCCCCCGCCGAAAGGAATGTTTACGATATCCGCATGGAACTGAATGATATCATCCGAAAGAAATTTAGTGTTGGACTGGTTAACATTCGCTATAAGGCCAATTATATATTTACCATTAATTTCCTGAATGGGCTTTAAAGTTGACCATATGGGTTTAACGTGTGGTGATTGCGGGAGTGTTATTGCAAAACTCATTTTGCACCCGGGATTTGCGTTGGCACCAATGTTTTCGAGTACCTTATCGAAAATTTTCTCCAGCGCACTAAAAGGGCTATCAGTGTTATTAGTAAAACCTTTAATTTGAAAGTTTAAGGTGACACCTGTGACGTTAAACTTTTTAAATAACTTCTCTTTCCGAGAAATAATTTTAAACGACCTCGATACATCACTTGAACCAGCCCCTTGTTGATTAATTTTCGCAATATTACCTTGTTGAACATGATTACACCTGGACATGTCTTCATTCAAAAGATTTACTATATCACTTAACAAAACATTTGAAAACGACGTGTGATGTAGATTTGAAAATGCTATTAACTGTAATAAAAATCTGTACTTTTGCTCTACTGTCGAATGAATATTTCCCTCCCTAAATTTAACAGATGTATTCCTCAACCAGGTAATACAATCTTCAAAGCTAGATGCTAGCACAATTTTAAAATCTCTAATTATATTTTCCATCTTTTTATTTTTATATAAATTTACTTGTCTCTATTTTATACAATTAAAACTAATTCACTATTTTAAAGTTCTTAAAATCCTAATTAAACTATTTTTTTCCTCCCCAAACGTCAGGGGTATGATGCGATGTAACTCAGCCCTTTGTTGTCGTAATTTGACCAATCGCCCACCGCGCTTCTTTTTTTTGTTGTTTTGCGTTGTCGTTGGTTCGGGCACGCACTTTTTTCGCTGCAACCTTCTTTGCAGCTCTTCAATAGTCAGAGGTTGCGGCCCAGGAAGAGGTGACGCCCTCCTAACCTTCACGGGCTGTCGATTTTCTTCAGTTGTAGCTTCTTCACCTTGGTGGCCCTGTTTGGCTGCTAAAAATTCTGGCGTAGGTTCAAACAGAGGTGGCACCCTCCTCACTTTTATGGGCTGTTGATTTTTTGCAGTTGTGGCTCCTGACGTAGCTTCTACACCCGAACACCCCTGTTTGACTGCTAAAAATTCTGGCGGAGGTTCAAACAGAGGTGGCACCCTCCTCACTTTTATGGGCTGTTGATTTTTTGCAGTTGTGGCTCCTGACGTAGCTTCTACACCCGAACACCCCTGTTTGACTGCTGGAACCGCAGCCAAAACTTTTTGCGGTCGATGGAGATCCAGGGTGGAATATCGCTTGCGATATTCGTCTAAAGTTAGACGTCGTGGACTTTCTTTAAAAAGCATTCTAAGCTGACTTACGTCAGCTGCAAAATAGGCCTTGTGGGGCCACAATTTTCTAATTATTAAGGTTAATGCTGGAAAATTGAGAGATAAATAAATTTAGATAAAAAATAAAAAGATGGCAAATAAAATCACTTACCGCTCTGATAACCTACCAGGATGCTGTCCGAGAATTTATGATAATCCTAGGTACCAACCACGGATTTTTATACAAAATGCAAGCATACACACACTACAATCGACAATGCACAAATTGCAATCATATGCATGTAGTCTGTGCTACCAGTCGTGTTAACCAGAACGTCCTTTTTTTCATGAAGTTAATTAATTCACTTTGCAAATTGTGCCACTTATGTATCCCATTTCATAACAAAGTATAAAATATTACAACACAACAACTCATAAAAAATGCGGAAGACTCTTAAAGAATGCGGAAGAAAAAAAGACGTTATTTTCATGGTATTCATCCTCAATCTACAGTCACCCAACAACATCATGACACATCTCTACTCGAAAGATACACCTGTTGGAACGCGGTCAATGGGACGCCACGATCAACCTTGAGGAAATCCCTTTGATTACAATCAATGAAAACCAGTCTCTCCACATTCATTCTACATGACTAATTTCATATGCAGTTAATATTGAATTGTATTCTTTGCAATAATGTTTTCTTCCATTTTTCATGGGTCCATGGTATTAAAGATGGAACGAACGTCTCTCTGCTATGTACACATATCTATAGCTACTGTAAGTCCATACATGTGTTACCTCGTTATCCAAGCAACCATTCGTAAGCCTTGTCGTATGCTATACATATGATCGAAATACACGAATATGCCCCCATTGACGATACGATCGAATCAGTATGAATGGCAATTACCATTAAAATTTCACACTTCTTTTCACCCTTCGTTCGCACAAATATGTATAGCATACGACAAGGCTTTGCCCTGTACCCATCATTCTTTATCGTGAACAGGTGCAACATTAATTAACTGTAGCCATGCTTAAGTACAGCAATGCAACGGGCTGAAGTCAATGGATGGGTATTACATTAAGCTAAATTTTACACAGTGGCACAGAACATGTACGTGCAAGGCTTTACCCTATCCCCATTTTTCCAATTCACATGCATTTAACTGATACGAGACACGTTTCGATCGACACGGCATTGCAAGCGAACGAAATTCAAGTTGCATCGCAAGGCAGCTAATTAATATGCACCCCATTGCTAGCGAACGAAATTCAACTTGCATTTTGTACATATTTTTTCTGTCAGGTTTTCTGCGAGCCTGGCTCTCCATTTCACAAAAATTGTCTTCGACAGGCTTTCTAACGTACTCTAACCCCCTAGCAACCAACCAGGTATGCACACAACACCTCCCAACACATGACACATCTCACAAACTACAGCAAAAACATCTGACCCTATTTCTACCACCTATGACTTCCTGACGCACCCAACCGCAACACCCCGATCCTCTATAGCCAGCCATCAACGTTCAAAATCATCGCCAACCAACTGATCTACTATTGCCTTCTACCAACGCCGCCAATCACAACACACACCTGATCGGTAACCCCTCACAACACAGCCCTAACCCAGACCCTCCATAGCCTTCTACCAACGCCGCCAATCACAACACACACCTGATCGGTAACCCCTCACAACACAGCCCTAACCCAGACCCTCCATAGCCTTCTACCAACGCCGCCAATCACAACACACACCTGATCGGTAACCCCTCACAACACAGCCCTAACCCAGACCCTCCATAGCCTTCTACCAGCGCCGCCAATCACAACACACACCTGATCGGCAACCCCTCACAACACAGACCTAACCCAGACCCTACATAGCCCTCTACCAGCGCCGCCAATCACAACACACACCTGATCGGCAACCCCTCACAACACAACACAAATCTAAGCCCACCACCTGACAACCCCAACCAACCAACCGCGACACCCCTCTTACAAACAACAAATCAACGACACACACCTGATACAAAACCACAATCTCAGCCCCCATTCCAAGGTACATCCAAGACCAAGTCGCTCTGATTCACCCTATCCCGGCCATACAAACGCGGTACCCCAAGCCACTCGCTATTCTGATTGAAAAAGATTGAAAAAGACGTTCCCACCCATACAAAAACCGGTTTTCAGGTACGTTACTTACTACTAATGGTTATTTGCCAGACTATATGTTGAATCCTTCATCTCAGTAGATAATTCCGGAGTGATAAACTATTATTTTGCAGATAAATGTATTGAAACCATTTCCATATGTAGCCTTTTTCTTACCACAATTGATAAATTGTAAGTGATGAATGATTTCCGTTTAATATGTGTGTTTTCTGTCGATAATAACAAAACTCCTATTTCTTTTAGAATGAATTCTACTATATATCTTTCTTATCTCTTTAAATTGAGCGTCACTTCAGATTCAATTATCTACAAGACATTCTTTAATGCTTATTTCCAAATAAGTGCTTGCGATTAATTATGATTAGGCATATCGCCAACAATGGCTCTACTCAGAATAAAGCATGAGCCAATAATTGTGATTGTGTGATGAATCAATGTGAATAATTCTATAAGCCTTCAATGATTTAGTCTATAACTGATTTTAATCGAAGGATAAGCCTTTTATCTCTATTTGCAAAGCAGATATGGAATGAGTTAATTAAGTTCGCTTACTAAGCAAACACATAATGGTTAGATAAATACAAACACTTGTCGTAGCGGCTTCTGGGTTAAACCAGCCAAACCGCCTCAAAAAGATACTTCATTGCAGATCGCAGTGCAGCGACAATTGAGTTATTTATCTGCGTAACTATCATACAATCTTCACAATCTTCCTTGTGGTTCTGGCATACACGGGTAGTGGCCATGCACTTAATATTCTTTCCTTTCTCCCAATTACATCATGATGGTCACTACAAAAAAACTGGTCGACGCAAGGCTGGTTCTCGGTTCGCTTCTGGGTACGTGAACTTTTTCATTGGCGCTACATTCCAATGAAGATAAATGCGTTATGACAGCACCGATCGACTGCAGCTGTGGGGATGCCACACCGTACCATGCACCTCTGGTTCGCGATCCGCGATGCAGTTCTTGCTCTGGGAGTGCTTCCATTGCATCATGGCTGCATTTACGTAACTAACGTTGCAGCTATTTGTCGCCAATGCAAGTAACTCGTTTTTCATTCAACTACGACGAACTCATTTGGAAAACACATGAATCACTCGCTCAGTTGAGTTTTTCATAGCGATGCTGGTTGTTAGTGGATACTAGTCAGTATTTATGGGGAATTAGCGTCAGCCAGGGATTGTCTGTGTTCTAGAAAGTATAAAATTCCAAAGTGGAAACTTTCAAATCGTTTCCGAGTTCTTTAATAACTGCATTCATATTATATTATACAGGAGCCGGCAGTGAAATTTATTTATATTATAAAAGTGTTCACATCATATCCTTACAAGGTCTCAACCCCACTTCAAATCGACCCGTTTCACTGCTGGACCTTGTAATATCACATGTTCCTACACATATAGAGTGAATGAGAGGAGAAGACTTCAGTAGTAATCTATTGATCATCCAATCCTTACATATTTTATGAAGACCAATGGCTTATTTTGTCAAGTCTCAGTATAAGACCGCAAATGCTTAGCTTAAAAGTAGAAGTTCTCCAATGCATAGCTGAACCTGCAATGCCTACCTATCACATCCTTGATGGTTTGGTTCGCCGGAAAATGTCTCATCCAGGAAGCAACTCTCGGTTAGTGAAGCTAGCATGAATACTTAATATCATGTACACCTCATGTGAAACCTTTGTGATCGATGCTGATAGAACAGGATTCCAGAACGATTAGATCTAGCATCGGAAATTTATCTTGAAATCATTGATCACGCTTATTGGTTGCATCAGAATTATTTATCGAACGAACCGCAACTATGTTTTTTTACTACATTTGATGAGATCACCTTGAATTTAATTGCTGTGAAATTTAATTCAAAGAAAAATATACAATTGATAAAATGTTACTGATCAAAGCGTAATATTCCGCATTGAAATATCGTGATTCTTCAATTAGTTGGATTTTCACTGTACTCACACTTGTTTACTGCACAGAATTCATATTTATGATTGATTTTTCATCAAACTTTCTATCTTTACTCGTATAAATAATCTATGAATGAGTAAATAAAATTGTTCATAGTTCTCCTACAAAATAAAAATCAAAGCGTCACAAATCGTTCTGGCTTGGTTTTAGTTAACATTATTGACGCACGTTTCAACGCATTAATTTCATAGAGACTTAATTTTTTTTGCTATATTCTAGTACAAAACTAACTGTTGTTCGAAATTTTTAGATTGACAAAAAAATGGCCAAAAGTTAGTCTGGGAAGTAAGAACTAAGCTTAAGCCATGCGTCATATATGGCGCTGGTTGATATTCTCAAACTCACCACTCTTTTTGATACAACATTTCAAGGAAATGCAGTGTTGCTAACAAAATTTTCCACACTACGTGGAAAAATTAATCGAGTTCAAACAAGTGTAAATGCAAAGAACTGCTTCAAATATGTTTTCATCGATTTTTCCTTTGGTTTTCCAGGAAATAATTACATTTCTGAGGTTATCTTCACTCATGACAGATCTTAGGCGTTCATATTGTGAGATCGCAACGGTTAAATATGTGTGTCTGACAAACAAAACCCTCTAAGCGCAATGTAAACAGTTCGAGACATTTCGAAATACATACGTCAATCATAAATACGAATTATCGGAGCTCGACTATAAAAAAAACGTCAAGTTTTCAAGCCAGGAATGGGAGATGTTGATTAGCATATTGAGCGACCCTACGTTGACAAAGATGAGTGTGTTTAAATTGTCAGTTTTTACTCTCCACTTCCTAAACGAACTTTTGGTTGGTAATTGGTTTATTGCCGGTTGGGAACACCACCCAAGTGATATTTGGAAAGGTTGGCTTGCGTGTCATGAAGCTGTCAAATTGTAAACTTGGAATATCGGTGACGAGTTTCTGGAAAAGCTTGATCTCACTCTCGTTCCGATGAGAACCCTGTTGGGCGGTGAAAACGTGGTGGTTGTGGTTTAATACTCATATGAAAGTAGAGTTCTTATGAACACACATTGACATTTTTCATATTTGTGCATTAAAAAACAATTGTCATGACATTTTGCTCTGCGTCAGTAAGAAATTCCCGTCCTGAACTTGTGCTAGACTAGAATTTCAACATTTAGTTGTTTGGCGTTGGTAGTTCACTCGTACCTGAAGATGACCCTAGAGTAAATCCCTTGTGATAGACCTTCACGTTAAATATTCTTTTCTGTAAAAATGATAATCTTCACTTTCTCGATTGAAATGTCCAAAAATTATCCAGTTATTTAGTTATTATTTAGTAAAACAGAATAAAATCAATATCGACCGAAAATCTAAAATAACTCGGAAAAATAAAACAGTGTTTTGATCGAAGTGTGAGGAAAGGTCCAGTTTCAAAATATGCAAAACAAATAAAATGGTAGACTGTGTTGGGTTTAAATAAGCGGCATGCATAACAAAACCATTAACTTTGTGTTTTTCAAAGATTTTCTGCCAAGCTCAATTCACATTCTAAGTCTATCAAATTCCAGTTAATTTGAAGTCCATACAATCTCGATGATTTAATGTAACAATCTGCCGATAATCAATTCCCGTCAAATCAATCTTGAATAAATTAGCACATCGCCAACGAAGATTTTCCAGTTTGAATCATTAATACAGTTCTAACCACATTTTGAAAAACAAACTTTATCACCTCGCATTGTGTGTCACTGGACAAACATAAAATTTTGTTTTGCATTCTAAAAATACAACAGAGGATATTTCGCATAATCTTTCCTATTTTGTTACTGAACTGAAATTAATTATGTAAACTAGGAATGATGAATTTCTAAACACTTTTCCCCATTCAACAGAGAAAAAATGTGTCAGTGCTTAAACAAATCATGTGTGGCCTTAATTTGATTATATGGAACAACTGTTAGAACGTTTGCGACATCAATTTTATTTTCATTATAATTTCTGGTCATATTTGCTTTTTACGTTTTAGTAAAATAACCAAACAAGGGAAATTTTGCAAACTTATCCGATTTTTGAAGATGGCATTTTTGATGTTTTTAGTCTTTACGAAATTTGCATACAACAATGGGAAATAACTACCATTTTACATATTTTCAAATCGAAAAGGATGGTAAATAATACCGTTACTGTTCAACATTAAAAACATACCTGTCATTTTGATATATTTCCACGGATGAATTTAATTCGGCTAGTTGTTCCTTTAGGAGCTGCAGATTAGAGTTAACAAAACTCAATTCCAAGGCAACTGTGTCCTTCAATTTGCGGTTTGTGGTTGCCTGAAAAAATATATGCAATCATTAATATTAGACATGATGTTCCTGACCATACGTTTTTGTAGAGTAAAATTGGTTTGATCTGTTCAGCAATAACAAAAAATTTTAAAGATGGAAATATGGTGAAAATGAATTTAATTTCGAAATTTTGCTATAATTGCGCAAAATATTTGCACTGTGTTTTCATATTGGCCTTTGATGAAAAATACTTGAATCCTGCTGCATTGATTCGTACTGGTTCATAAATGTCAGCATATACCAAGGCATGTAGACGTGTCCTTTGCCTGTTATACAGCATTCAAATCACAATATACTTTTTAATAGCTTCAGTAAGTCAAAAATCACGCTTGCCAGTTGTTTCAACTCAACTAAAAAAATTTTCATTGTGACATTTTTCGGCTGCCAAAAGAAGTGGAGATCATATGATGCCGTTTTGTCAAAATAAGTTGATAGGTCCTAATTTCAATATAACATTGTATTTTTGGCAATTTTATGTTTGAACCGCAAACTAAGCTGACTCCAATTAAATAGGCAGAAGAATAATCAATATCAATCTATTTGACTATGGAAACATCATCTTGCATTTTTGGAAATGTCAAAACCGAGAGTGAGATAAGTATTAAAGAGAGAGTGGGACAAGTGTTAACGCTAACATTTGTTATTTCGTTTTCATTTAAATTGTCAGCTGCGTAGATAAGAGCATTTACTGGTGACATTTGGCTTGACTGGGAAATTTCTTGTCCAATTAAGACGTTAAGTGTACTGGGATAAGAATTCAAAAAAGTTTACAAGTTTATAGATTGCTTTCAATATGATTCACATGGGAAAAAATATATAGGATGGTTTTAAGGATCTACTCATCATATCCGAAAGAGTAAATATCATATAGAACCATTTATGAGAAAGAATACAATTTTGTTACTTGGTTCTTACCTTAAATAAATTTTCTGCTCCAGCTCTTAATCGTAGCTCCTTGTTTATCTCCTGATTAAGACGACATCGACGATTTTGAAGTTTTCCTCGACATGTGGCTGCGCGTGGATCAGAGCCCTGAAATAAGTAAACGTATACTTAGCATTGTCTCTATAGCAGAATTTAAATACATTTATCTGTTAATTTGAAATATATCCTGCACAAGACTCCAGATTCAAATAAATCCCAAATAAATAAATATTATAAGGAGAAGCATTTTAGCTTAAATAATTGTAGAGTTTAACTACATCGTAGGAATGCAACTTAATGTAAAAGTTGTGAATTGTATTTTGAAATGACCATCAAATAAATGAGGGTATAAATTAATAAAACTATTCCTATCCATCAAAAAGAAGGAAAAAATTGCACTCGTATCACAATCGTTGCTTCATTAGCACCTTCATAAAATCTTGCAAGGTGTTAATTTTTTATAGCTTCCATTGAAATCTTTTATTGCAGACTTTGAATTCTTCAATATTTTAAAGTCTATTTACGCTACGCACCCGCGTACTCAGACCGTATCATGAATATTTTATTGTTCAGTGATGTCACGTTTTCAGCATTAAATTTCATGCGTATCGTCTTTATTTGACCATACTCGCAGGAAGGAATGGTTCATCTGCGATAGGTAGCCAGAGACTTGAACCCAGCTCGTGCAATGTTACCAGATTTTGTTCAGCCAGAGTGGCGGGCTGAGAAGTGAAGCATGGCTCCTACAAATATCCATAGGTTCACGACTTTTGGAGTTGGTAGCATGTACCACGTCGTGCTCGCTGAAAAAAGGTGCTACATACGACAAAACAACATCGTCTGTAGAAAATATTTACCATTTAAAGCACGAAGTTTTCTGTTATTTAGAAAATTTACGTGGAATAATGTTGTGCACTTACAAACATTGTGGAATATTAAGATGGCTGGATTGCGATTAGTCAAGATATCTGTTGGGTCATTGTTTGTTGTTTTTCGTTTGTGCAGATATTTATCTGAACTGGACGTTTATATTGGAAACGTAAACATTGAAATATGAATGTTGACAAGCGACCACTTAATATGACAGAAGTGCATTCAAATTAGTGAATTTGAGCACGCCACTGCAATTGAGGGAAACCATTTGGTTTCAAATGGAGAGAGAGCGAGTGAATGATATACAAAACATTCATAATGAATATTAAACAATGCGTTGCAGCGATATTGTCGAAAAGAATTTAAGTTGAATTGATTTGCGAGTTCAGTTCGGTAAACACCATAATATAAATGATCGGAGTTTTCGGAACATTGCCAGGCAGTAGATTATCAGCAAGAGGGAAAAAACATTTGCTTGTCAAAAACTATCACATTTTTGAACTGTTAGCTTAATTTAAATCACATACGTACAACGTTAATACAAAATTACGTTAAACCCATATCCTAAAAATTAAATCTAAATAAAATTTTTACTCAGTAAAAACTAAACTGAAGAAGAAGAGAGAAATATATAGAAGGAGCCGAGCAGGAAAGCACACAAGTTTCGATGCGTGTGAATTTTCTTCCCAAACCGTCAGCGACAACTTGTGTTGAGGTGATTAAACTGGAGGTGGTTGTCAAAAACCAGTCCAAAATCTCTATACATTTTTCTCCTCTCTGACAGATCTTAAGGATAAACAGATCTTAAGGATAAATGGCGTCTATAAGGCAATAACATAGTTGAATTCTGATCTAGAGGAATGTTGATATCCGTGTAGAAGCGTGAATTTGGACAACCATAAACTCTAACATCTTGTTCTTTGAATGTCAAATTTTGTGTTGCTGTCAATCAAAACGCGAAAGTTTTTTATCTATTGCATGAGCTATTAAACTTCATTTTAAGTGGTGGACGTGGTGAATGTTGTGTTTGATTGATTAATTAGTAGAAAGTGATACTACAGAAAAACAGCTGAATAAAGGTTGGAAGTGGAGGAGTTAAACAGAACATAGTCACTTTGCTTCATCCCATTCATCAACGCATTCAGCTTGATTACTTGAATTTGTCCAACATACCTATATGTAGTCCATGAGAAAGAACCAGCTTTACGATCAGAATCCACATTCCAATAAAGTTAATTGTGTGCAATCATCATTGATTCAAGGGAGAAAAGAGAAATGATCGTTCCAGTAAATTCAACAGGAAGACATTCACAAAATGTACCTACGTGAATTATTCGGACACCCACAAAATAATGAAAAACCAAACAATTCCCATAGCGGATAAATCAATGGTGAAGCATTCACGATTTTGCGGAATGAACAAACATCAAACATTTTTCACACATCACCGCAACACACTTTCTTTGAATTTGTACAGTATTTTCGACAAACATTTTGTTACATTCATCTTTTCGACTATGTACACTGAAAATTTATGGTAGTTTTTGAGTAATTGTTGGCAGCAAACCATAATGGAAATTGTTTGAAGATTTCCCTCAGCATCAATCACCGTTTCCGGTGCGCCGACCATGTTGCAAGACTCCAAACTGCCAACCGTGCGATGGGAACGTTTTGGCGCTCCTCGGTGGTTTTTTCTTGGCTGAGGTAATATAAAAGACAATACTGCTTGGGCATATTATGTGTAATGGCTCTCAAGTCGCTATTCCAATTGCAACCAGGTGTTGGCTAATTCTCTTTTATAATTCTTTCGCTGTTTTTGGGGTCACTTTAGAAAAGTGCATTGTTTGAGTTCTCCTCGTTGCCTTCTGGCTGTACTGTAGTATCCATCGCTCAAGTGCTTCATTGTGATGATGTTTGTGGTGACGACGCCATCTCATTCACCTGAAGACTTTCTTCACAGATCTTGTCTTAGGGAGGAAGACAACTAGGAGAGTGTGTGAGCTTTTGATATAGAGTTCAGGCAACAATTATAGTTGATAGTGCAAGTCAGTGGTGATGACCATAAAACCTTTTAGCCATTTAACATTGAAGATGCTAAAGTCTTCTTTTGTTCTTTCAAATGGTTCTCTGGTTAAAAATACCCTGACCGCATGAATTCAAAGCCACAAATAGCAGCAGCAGTTAAACGTATGTTCGAAAATCCATTGAAGCTCCTCTTTCGAAGAAATTTAAAATCAAAGAGATACTACCTACCCCACTTGGCCGCTAGTACTATTCAATAGTTCTGCTAAATTTTGATGAGTGGCCATGATCAAATTAATAAGCTGATTTAGGTCGCAGCTTGATATGATGCTGTGGTCTAAGATGTTTTATAATCTCATCAGTGAGCACTTAACCAGAAGAAAAGACATGTTACTTTATCCCACCTATTGTGAATTTTCATTTAGAAGGTGCGAGATTGCTACACTTGGATCATCTCTTCTAGCAGATGGATATTCATATAAAGATTTGATCATAAGGATGAACTCATCTAGACAAAAAAGTCGAAACAGACTTGTAACTATCAGAAACCACATGATATATACCGAATTAGAAGCAATATAATAAGCTTCACTAGAATAGGATGGGACGGATGTGCTACTACCGATAAATGCTAGCAAAAAAAGCTAACAATCCAAAAAAACATCGCCAAACTCAATGAACAGGTCAAATTTCCAGTTGGCGTTAATTTTCTTTTTGAAGAAATCGTTGAAGTAATCCTGCTTTTTCAACGCGGATCTTAGAAAGAAGTTCAATACCTACTACAAAGTGACCCGTCAATTTGTGATAACATGATTATAAACTCTACTATAAGAGGTCAAAAAAGGGAAATTTGCCTGAATTTCGGCGCAATCACCAAAACCCATGGAAATCGAAGTACCGGTATTTTAAGTTTGCCGAATATGACAAAAGTTGAAAGACAACCACTGCCGAATGAGACTAAGACGTTAAATCTCATTTTATTTGTACATCGGAGGTCCTTTTTATGCAAATATGATGCTGATTGGCTATTTGAGGTTATTTTGTTCAAATAGAAAAAGATTTTCTCATGAATAAATTTTCCTGACCCACATCGTGGGTGACCCATAAAACAAACAAAAGACAATTAGCGCTCACATTTCTACCTCAGTGCTTATATATATTATATAAAAATAATTGTCACCACTTATCATATTGCGCGGTTCATGACCTTTTGTCAGCTAATAAATCATTCAGCCATTCGTAACAATCACGTCGTCAGTGTGACCCAACATAGGTTTTCCAGTGTTTAAGTTTAGCACCTGGACATTGGATATCGTGTGTGGACAGGACATGAAGCGTAGGAGAATTCTAATACTATCAGTAGTTTTCTATTTTGATGATTATTGATACTACTTTTGTAAGTGAGACAATGATGTTTAAAATAAGTGTGGTTTCTGAGTAAGTGTGTACACTATAAATACACTATAGGTCTTCTTTTGGAGACTCCTTCTGTCTTCAAATTTACAACGATCGTAAGACATTTGTTTATCAAAAGACCTTAAAAGTTGTAACAAATTTAGGTCGGTTTTATACAATTTTAGTTCCATATTGCTTCGTATTTTATAAGTTGTTAAAAAAGCGAATAGTATAATTTGTGATTGAACTTTTCAACAGTGAAGTATAGGCAGTCTTAATGGTTCTTTGAATTAGGACAAATTCTTTTTTATTTCTCACCCACGACTCAATGAAATGTGTGAGTTCGTGGCAAAAAAATGTTAATCGAGAAATCGTCATTATTCGCGATGTGAGCCAACTCCCAAACAATATTTGCTCTTCGATCGTGTTCCTCCACGGGTCGCTCAATCTGGTGGGGCCTGATGATGGACATGATCGAGTGAGTCGCGGGCATCTTATTAAAGAGCTCTCAAATGGGTGAGACCATAGACAGGCTGGCTGCAGAAGCTGCCTGCGAAAATTGCAACAATGTTCTGGATACAATAATCAACACCAATATTTTGGGATGGGAGGACGCGGTCGTTTTCATACTCCAGTAAAATGCTTGTTCAATCACTCAATTTAGGTGTTTTTGGCAATGTAAAGAGGGTTTAATGCTGAGCGTAAGTGCATTTTTCAAAATTCATAGTCAATCTTGATTTTCTGTTCAATTCGGAAGTAATAAAACTAGAACGCTACGATTCAATTTTCAGGTATACCTCAATATTGTATGAAGTATATCATAAAATATCGATTTTTCGACAACTTTTTATACCCTAGTTAATTATGAATTTCAGATTGAGAGCTACGTATAGAAAATAAAAAATAAAGTGTCCTGACTGTCCATCTAGACAACATCGAATTTAGAATAGACTTGGTATAAAAAGCCGACATTTTGGGTTACAAAAAGAGATTGATTTTCTCGAACCCTCTCATTCGATGCTCCAAAAGTCGGAATGGTTTTGGTCGCGAACAGTACAAAGACCCTACTTTTAATTTCAGAGTGATGAGCTTTCCGCCCAGCTTGAAAGACATCCAAATTCTCTCAGCATGCCAAAAATATTTTAAATTTTTCGAGGTAGTTGGGCTATCATATTTTCTGATTATTCGTTATTGGTTCCCTATTTACTCTCGTTAAAATACAGATTGACCGATGAGAATATTCTTGCTGCATACCGTTCCATCGAACGGTAGGCGGATTGTGCCCCGTATGCGGTCCAATTAAGCAACTAACTGCTACATTTCGTTTTGCTTTATACGAAAGAGTTCCCGGCGTAAGAAAACAAACAACGGCTTCGTCTTCGGATGCAAGAGATCCCCACACGATAGTTGATTAGGATTCCATCTTCAATTTGTAGTGCAATTTAGTCTGAGTGAGATGTCTGCTTGGTTTTCTGTGAGCCAAATAAATAAATAACCGACCGATCCGCGGTCCGCGGTGGTTGTAACAACTGCTTGAGGTGCTCGCGTAAGCCAGCAATTCCAGCATAGCTGGAATAGTCTGCAAAGCAACCCACGGGTGCCTTCAGCCCATTCCGAGGCACGTGCAAACACGCTAAGCGCCACATTCTCGTATGAACGTATGTAACTACGAAATAACAAAAGTAATTGTTGAATGGTTATGGCTTGAAGGTCGGCTGCTTGCAAAGCTAACCTTTGATTAACGCAGCCTCGATTACATATTGGTTGCTCATACGACAAAGACGTAGTGCTCCAGCAGCAACGGAATGGCCGCGTGCTCGCGCTTAAGACCTCAGAGTATGCTTGGCTCCTCGGTGGCGTGTAGCGCGAAGGTGCCAACAAAAAAGTGTTTACCTGGGCCAAAATGCATGCACCTATGTGTGTCAGGTCACCGTTCCACATCTTACGTTACAAATGATCAAAATTAGCTGATTTCCCAGGTGAGATGGAGTACGAAGCCTAACTGTTGGCTCGCGGCCTCATCATACTTTGCAGGCCAGAGGACGGGTCCGAACAGTTGAACTATTTGGGTGTTGGATGAGAAGCTCCAAACGTTGGGGGTTGGGTTTCCTCGAATAATTTGATAGTATGCATCTAGACAGCATAAACAAGGGAGTCAAAAACTTTTCAAAGAACTTACTTTTTCTGATGACATGACATGTGTATTCATAAAAAAATGAGTCTCAGATTTCTGCTGCTCTTTAGACAAATCCATTTACGAATGGCCTGCGAAAGCACAAAGGTAAACCGTCTGTAACCCTACCATTCGAGCCAGTGCTAAAAATAATGGACGATGTAAACGTAATCCGCTTAAACATCGCAGAATGCCAAGCGTGAAAAATAGTTTTGAAATCAAAAGCCAAGAACTCTAACCCGCGCTTCCACATCCGCGCAACACGCACCTCAAGTTCCTCCGCCTCTTAGAGCGCGGGAATGTTAATATCAATAATGGATTTAATGTCAACCAAGCGAAATGTGAAAATGCGAAAACAAATCCCAGCTTAGCATGATTTCCACGCCGCAGTTATTTCTGCTCTTCCCTTGGAACGTTTAGATATTATACAGCGTTCTAGATAAATTGTAGCCGCCTACGTTTCACAGCAAGCATGTGGTTGGACCCATTTGAACGGCGAATCAAAATTTATTGTCGATAACAATCAGAAAAGTTGAGCAACGATGTACCCCGAACCAAACTCATTTCAATCATATCGAAAATTGATGCAAAAACAAGATTTAAAATTCATTCTTGACGTCAAGCGCTTTCTATCGAAGATGACGAAGACGCTGCTGCTGCTCTTGGTGGTAGAGATGGACCCAAAACATTCTATCTATGCTACACTGACACATTTCTTCACGAAGAGAGGTGGATGGATGAATGGATGGATGGTCCACTAATGATGAACCCGCGTCGAAATATAAAAGTGGAGCTCCAACTCCAAGTCAGAACATTAAAATTAATGGCGGCGCATCCGATAACGTCGAGGTTGGTCCATCTGAGATGGTAAGTCTGTAATTGGTGGCCATTAACTTCCTAAAATTTCTTTATGGTGTCTGCATGAAAAAAAAGTTGTTCTTTCTAAACAACGGGATCACAGTGGATACGTAGGCTGGCCGCAGTTGCTAGTTGGCCGGATATCAACAATTCCCAGTTTGGTCTATGTGCCCTAATGTCACGGACGGAAATGTATCTTTATACAAATTTATAGTTTAATGTTTCAGGAATACCTTGATGAAAAGAAGATTCTGCTCTGGAATTTCGTTCTGAGTGAATTAAGGTTTGTCTTTTGTTAAATTATATATGAATTCATTTATTGTTTGCCGATAACTATAAGTGGTCTTATGTTGATCAGAAATTTAAATAGTATAAAAATGTTAAAATAGAACCAAATCTAAATAAAATACAGAACACCTCGAAGTTGGGCGATACGTGGGACCGATGAATATCATTTTCCATGCAAATTCATGCATAACTTGTTCAATTGAAACCAGAGCTAACTAAAACCTGAATATGTATGGAAAATATGCCACGATTGTTCTTATTATTTGTATATATTACTGCAGAATGCCATTATATAAGATAAGTTGCATGAATCACAGTTGTTTTGAAGAAGAACGCTTTACGAAACCGAGAACTGTTTTATGCTGACACATAGATTTTGCGCTATTTGTTAAAAGTTATGTATTTTAGAATTTACAACCCTTTTTCAATTGAACTGAGCCTTTCCGTCAAGTTCGCCGCTATCATGTGAGTCGAATGGACGTATAGGTCTGACTACAATTGACGTTCGAAGCCGCAAGTTGAGCTCGTCAAATTGACTGGCGGTAGGCTAAGTAGCTATCAAAATATGGTCAAATCTTGATCAGACATCAGTTCAACTATAATAAGTTACTAAGTGTCTTCCATAAAATTTCCTAAGTCTCCTCATTTCCTCACTTTTTTCTCTCTTCAAGTGGACACATAACCTCACTTTCAGCACGTCAGCTAAAGTTTTTCGGGTCCGGACCCGAGACGCTTTGATGGAACGTGTGTTAAATTTAGCATAGCTGTTACTCACAGGGTGTGCACCATCCCAGGCCGTCTCCCGACTTCGCACGTCAATTGTAGTCAGACCCTATGACGCAACGAGTAGGAAAATTTAGAAATTGGGAAATTCCGCGGTATCACTGTACGAGGGTGGTCCGATAAGTACTTAGCTTCACCGCCCGATGGCGCCACTATCGAAAAAGACGTAGACGGCTACTGTCGAAACTTCAGCCGAATCAGACTCGTAGCTTTATTTTGACCGCCTGTGGAAGCGGGCGTGTCCGCGGATTTTAGTAAATAGGAAAAAGAGCAGTATCGGTCGATTATTCGACTCTTGTTTTTTGGATTTCGCACGATTTCCCGCGCAGCTAAATCAAAGAGCGCTTGGATGCTGTGTACGGTGACTCTTCTCCTTCGATGGCGACCGTTAAACATTGGTTTAACGAGTTTCAACGTGGTCGCACGTTGGTTTCTGATGAGCCACGCCCAGGTGCCCTGAAAACGGCTACCATAGACGAAAACGTGACAAAAATCCGCGATCTCGTATTGGCAGACCGCGGATTGAAGGTGCGCGAAATATCTGAGACAGTAGGCATCTCAAAAGACCGCGTGGGTCATATCCTGCATGACATTTTGGGCATAAGAAAGCTGTTGGCGCGATGGGTGCCGCGTTTGTTCACTCCGGACAACAAGCGCGACCGTGAGACCACTTCAAAGCAGTGTTTGACGCTGTTTAAGCGTAATCCGAAGGATGTTCTGCGTCGTTTCGTGACCTTCAACGAAACATAGATTCACTGGTACACACCAAGAAACAATCGAAAAAAGGGGCTTCACCCGGCAAACGTGCTCCAAAGAAGGCGAAGACTGTCCTATCGGCCGGAAAGGTGATGTCCACCGTTTTTTGAGATTCACAAGGTGTGATCTTCATCGAATACCTGGAGAAGGGCAAAACGGTCACAGGGCTATACTATGCCAAATTATTGGGCCGATTCGACGCCGAATTGCAGAAAAAACGGCCCATTTGGCCGAGAATGAGTAAAAATGTGCATCCAAATTCCGCCATGTTTAATGTCCTTTTTTTCGATTATTCTTTCGTCAAACCAGTCGTTACCTTTTTTTGCAACCGTAGGTCATTAGTACGTTTGCAACTGTTGTACTTGAAATATTTTCGTGATAATATTGTAGGTATTTCTACTTTTCAATTAAAGCGTCTCTCATATACCTACGACACACTAGGGCTGTTAGCTTCGATCGAATGAGACAGTAACACAATACATGTCGCTTATTTTGATTGACAACTGGACTGTCAGTAAAGCTTTTTAAAGGTGAAAAACACCTGCAAATTAATTCATTTTCGTGCCACAAACACCGGGTACACACTTTTATTGCCTATTAAAAGCATCTCTATGGTAATTACCTTCAAATTCTTCGAAATTTGCTGCTATATGTCGAAGTGATAAGTAAAATTGCTCTGCCCATAGATGACACTTGCAATAGTAAGTTGTTTTCCTTGATTAAACTTCCAATGACATTGCTTTTGCTTACTTACCGCGAGATCATTATCAGCCAGATTGAGATGGTAATGAGTTACGAGCTCATTATCGGCTGTAGTGTGCCAGTAGTACTATTAGCTCGTATGGATTTTTAACATATAACCTTGTTTTATTTTTGGCTGATTGACTATAGTTGTTAATGTTTATTATTAGAGATGCCATAGATAGTCATACTTCTTCGACTACTGTCGATTCAATGATTGCTACATCCACTCTGGCCTAATTAGAATCTAAGGGATCATTTTTGCACTTCTCTAGATAGTTCGCATGCATCATCTAGATATCAAAATGTTATGAACTTTTACTGCCATTTTTTTTTTGAAAGTTATCTCAATAATCCAAAATTTAATGCTAAACGCATGACATTTTCTATAACTTTCATCTGCATATCGCGTTGCAACTATTCAAATGAAATCCAGTATTCAGATGAAGATAAATCTGCGCATAAGATTAGTCTTCTGACTTGAAATCGATAATTTCTTTCAGTGTGTTAAACCGGATGCTCTCTATAGGTATATGTATATCTGAAAGATGTATCAAAATATAATAGAATTATCAATCTAGTCCACATCCGAAACGGATTTAAGCGTCGTTTTTCAATAAGACTGATTCAGATTCGCATGAGCATCAACCGCGCTTTTCTCACTCAGAGTCTATGGAATAATTTGACAAAGTTGATTGATGATTGTATCCAATTGCTCGATTCAGGACAAAGTCATTACGACTATTCTCCAAATTTTTATTTTCTTATTATTAACTGATTCACGCTATTATTTAATGAACAGTTTGCAGTTTCAATCGTAAATTTTTACAGGAAGTATCTTTAGTTGAGACTGACGATGCCCGGGCTGCCATTCGCCTGTACTTGGCCGAAGTATCTGAAACAATGCATCGAAAAGAACTCGTCCCCCGATGCGAAAAGATAAATTATCGACAACACGCCAGAGATGGTAGCACAGTTCAAACAGTTACCACTAATTCGAAAATCAACAGGAATATTACTATGTTTTAGGAAAATAGGAGCATCGCTAGGTAGAATTAGCTTGCTAGCATCTAGCAGCTAATTTTATCGCTTGCGAGCAGTTTGCTAGCAAAAAAACCAGTTCTGGAGCCACCACTTCCATTCTATCGTACGGTTTCGGTTGTAGATGAGATTCTCGAGACCCCAAGATACGGGCGAAAGATTTTAGATGATGGGCTCCGCGGCGGCTAACGCGTTTTAAGCTGAAATATAGGTGATTTCAAACAAACCTAATTAGGTGGAGAAGAATCTGGGGTCGTGGTAGACGAAGTGGGCTTTAGCGGTAAAAGACTTCTTGTATTATGCTGATCTTGTGTCTACATTGCATCAAAATCGTTGGGAAGAGAACGTAGATACCATTCATTAGATATTGACATGTTGAGGAATATTAATTTGAAAGTCGATGGGAAAGTTGAACGTTGAAATATGCATGAGTGAAGATCGTTGGTTCATTTATTATTTCGGCCTTTCCGTTCTGGATTGCAGGCTGCGAGTGCAGATGAGACGCTGGAAGCTCCTTTATTAAGCGATCATCAAAATGGGTGGCTAGTGGTCGTTCAGTATAATTGCCATGTCGTTAATTCAAGGAAATGACGCTGCTGACTGTTTCCGAACCTGGGTTCGTTGATTTATTAGTTTGCCTCTCTGATTGGTAACTGTTTGAGTTGAGAACGAGACTTTGGGCTTTCATTGCATTAGAATTTTTCGGATTTTTTAAATAAATCTTTTCTCATCGAAATCTATTTATTTCAACACTAAAAAGCTCATTTCAAAATCGTTCAAAATGGTCATTTGTAGTCCGTTTTTATGGCCAGCATATGCATAATTGCTACGCATGGAAGTCTCCTTCTCAGATTGAACCTCCCTATCGTAATTAATGGCTCATAACGCCTTCCTGATGAGATACTAACTCTACAATCACAACACAATATCAAAATTAACGAATTGAAAAGTGTAAATTACATATTTCCAATGGCAGATCAGCTAAAATAGCTCACCTAGAGTCCCATTTCTGGCTGTGTTCCTCTTTCGTAGATTACTCAGCAAATAACATATCGTTTCCAATTAACTGTACGTACCTACATACATGCGTCTCCGAAGATACGAAGAGAGGTAACAAGTAAATTATAAAGCTGGCAAAGTATCTTCGAACCGTTGGTCATTAGTGCACAGTATCGGCATCTATCTCGGCCGGCGGAATATGCAACTTCTCTCGAAAGCGGGTCACACAGTCCTAGGAGAGGTTGGTTTATTGCGCAACTAATTGAACGTTCGGCCAAGTCAACAGCGGATTGGAAGCCATTTGCCAATCTTCTAGGCCTCACCGGGCGTAGCACCCCGTTCAGAATCGCCGGTGATTGCGGCCCACATGCCTCAATGGCGAGGGGAGCGCCGAAGAACTGTTGCCAAAGATTCGTAGCTGGCAGCCTAACGAAATCAAATTTTCTTCTCGGCTTGATGCTTGACCGGCATGAAATACAATTAGTTTTGTTTAAAGAAATAATCATTCCTTTCCTTTTACAGTCCGTAATTGCATACGAAGCGAATAACATTTTCTAAATTGATGTTTTCATTCGAAAAGTGCAACAACAAAAAATAGTTGAAGATATAAATAGAATCAAGAACTTTGCCAGAATGTATGATTTACACTTTGGAAACATATTTATGAGATGGGCGGTCCAAGAAATAATTGAATCAATCGCAACCGAGATGTGGTTCATCCTTAGCAGAGTTGGGTCAAGCAGCCAACCCGGATGAGTTACATGCTGTGTGAAATATTCAACAAAGCATTGAGAGGATAATAAGTGAGATGGATATTGGATAGTAATCTGGAAGTTTCGTTTGTGTAGCAAAAAATGATTGATAATGGTAGAAGGTATCCGAAAATATCCTCGTCGAAAACTTTTTCTATCGCATCTTGCACAGTACTCTCTAATTAAAACTTTGGTTAAGATTATGGCTCTCATCTCCAAAGGAGGTGGGAGTAGGGGGAATCGAAAGAAGGGGACTCCCCTACTACAATGGCATAAAAAGGTTCGCGGCGGTCACGGCCCCATAAGAAGTTACGGGGACTCCCCCCCACTAAAAATGGATATTTTGCCTATTCCCAGAGATCATATGAAACCGTAAAATTGATCAGGGAAGTAATTTTTAGACTTGTTTAGTAGTCGAAAATATTTAAAAAAAATCTAAAATATAAAAAAAGATATCAAAATAGATATAAAAAATATTAAAAACATATAAAAAAAATTGATGCATGTCATTTTTTCCATAAATGTAATATAAATAGGGGTAATACTTTGGCCACACGTATAGCACCCCTCCCTTGTTTTGGTTGCTCTGTGTGAAAAAAACTTAGTATTTTTAGTAATATTACGAAGTTGTTTGACAAATATCGATGTGTTATGAAGTAAGTAAGCAAGTTTTTTACAATATTTGCAGGCTAAGCACCGTAATAGCAACATCGAAATTTTATGTCAGGCATTGATTATAACCTTTTCACTGTTTTAGGTTAGGAATGCTTGGTATTCTTACAAAAAATATTCGTTGAGGCAAAACGATCGGGGCATAACGGGCAATTTCCAAAGAAGTTCGAACTCAAGAAAGAAAAACTAGAAAATAAGGAAAGACTGCACTCACGGATTTTTCGTATAAAAATTAACTTAAGATTAACTAAGAATATATTACTAAAAAAGAAGACTGAGGAAAAGAAAATTATTAAGAAGACTGAAAAAAGAAAATTGAAAAAAACATGGCAAGAAAGCTGGAAAAATAAAATAAAGAACGGAAGTGAGACTGATTCATCCTTAGAGGAAGATGAAAATGACTACGCTTGCTACTGTGGGTACTTGCATTGGCAGTCAGTCGAAGGATGCTTGATTTTTAACGTGTGCTGATGAGAAGGGCGAGGAAGCGCATACTTGTGAGCGTTGTCAGCCCGATTAAAATTGGTGCTCTTTTTGCCCCGAGCAACTTCCCATTATGCCCCGAACTACGGGGCAAGATGAGAGAATTAAGTTCCTTATTTTTGTTCCTTATTATCAAAAACAAAGTTATTTAGAGAGTAAAACAATTTAATTCTATTATATGTTGCTATCTATGTTAAATTTAAACCACTAAACAGTTTAATTTTCTTTATATGATTTTTCGCCTTAGATATCCCGTTCTCCTATATTCCCAAAAGTATATGTCATTTAATTGGTTTTGCTCTCATTCATTCTTCGTTAATCTCTTTTAATTATATTTTGCAAAAAACATTTGTGAGAGTATGCCTTAGTGTCTTGGAACGTTTTCGAAACTAATTTGATCCCCAAAATAGATAATATAATAGAGTCCCGCTAATCCGGAAATCCGGTTAATCTCACAAGGAGAGGCCACGGTCTCGCCATCTCAGATTTGGATGAAATTTGGCACATAAGTAGAAGACGTCAAAGAAATTCGATCCTTAAAATATTAGACCGCAACACCCTTTCCGTTTGTGAGGAAAACACCTCTAAAGTTTTTAGCGTCGCTTATGGATTAGTAAGTTTTTGTATCTGACAGAAGCAGTGCCGTGTAGGAAGCAGCGCGACTAGCTCGTGATCATGAGGTCGTGTGTTCGATTCTCGGTGTCGGTATTGTTTTTTTGTGAATAATTGTGGATGTAATTAGTTTAAGGTAAAACAACAATTTTAGAAATCACCAAATTGTTCGATTATTTAGATTTGTAAATTATAGTAAAGACTCATTGTTGAACGGATGGATTATTAAAAACTGTTGTAATCGAAGCAATATCATAGTTGACGGTAGGATCATCCCTTGTTCCTAGAATCAATCCTGCGTCCTCTCAAGCCACTCGCGCTGCTTCCTACACTGGACCACTTCTGTTAGATCCAAAACCTACTAATCGATAAGCGAAGCTAAAAAATTTAGGGGATTTTTCTCACAAACGGAGAGATGCTGGCGTCTAATATTTTAAGGATCGAAATCCTTGACGTCTTCTACTTATGTGCCAAATTACATCCGAATGGCGAGATCGTGGCCTCTCCTTGTAAGACTATGTAGTATTGTGACAGTTTGAATATGCTAGTAAGTAACTTTGGCGCATCGTTTCGATTTTATTATCTATAAAATGAAAAGTTGCCAAATAGCCCTGTCCTGCCCTACGTCGAGCCGTAGTTACATTGTCGTACTGTTAGACTCATCAAACCATTCCTAAACGTTTCAATAAGCTTAATAATATCTTCACTTACAAATTTCAGCCGAATTTAAGCCTAATTAATTAATATCAAACCATGTAATATTACATGGGTGAAACTGAAGCCACTTCATTTAATGCATAAAACCGGGCGGGTTTTACGGCTACTTTTTACACCTCATAAAATTCTAGGGTTTCCTAAACTATTTGTAATATTCAGTTGAAATTATTATTTTTTTGAAAAAAAGTCTACATATGTTTAGCTTCAAGAAGAGTATCTGTAATAAAATTACCATGGCCAAAGCAAAGATAACAAGTAGAAAGTGAAATCGAAAAGATTTCGCGTGTTTTCATTTTGTAATTGACTTTTATACGGTTGTAATAAGTTATGATAAATTAGTGATAGCCGAAAAAATCAACAACAGAAACTTGTTTTCACTAGTTAACAAGTGTTCCGCTCAATAGGACCCCTGCGTTTAGATGTGGTGAATTATAATTTGTATTGAACTCGTTTTTATAGATATGATTGAGATGCAAACTATAGATTCGAGCTAGTTGTAAAACACTTTTGCAGAAGCTGCTTTCTTTCTATGTGTGTCACATTTAATAATTTTTGGTGCACAGTTCAATTTAAAGTTTAATTGGAATGATGTCTTGCTTTCGATGAAATTTCCAAATCATATTATCGAAAGGATCGATGACCTCTGAAATGAGAAAGTAGCTGAGCTAGACACAAGTTTAGCAAAAAAAAAAATTCTAAAAATCATATAGGCTGTTTTCAAAGCTTATTTAAAGGTAGGATATGTTTGAACGTTTGAGAAAGTATGGTGCGATACACTTGAAACTTGGTTTTCATTTAATCTAACTTAACTTTAGTTCATAAGAATGATTGAATTCCTTATGTTTGGTTGCCATAATTTTCGATAATAATTCAATTCAAACACACTTACGATCCTTTCAATGTTTGTCAAAACAATACCCAATCAGCACATAAAGTTTCCATCATAGATTCATCGAACAAATCTTAATAACCCCATTAATATCAACATTTAAATCACGATTATTTTGATTTAATTGAGTTTCGTGATATCAAATCTGTGCACATTAAATGGACATTATCTACAAATCGCACAGCATTCCTCCGAACCATTTATTTCCACCATCTTCTGAGTCTGCAGAGCAGACTCACCTTCCAATCGGAAACCACTCAATCTATTTATTTTCTTGACCCCAAGCTGAAATGTGTCAATCATACCGAAAACTGTTCCAAGTGTGGATGAATAACCTAAAGACCATGTCGCATTTCATTTTTCTGTTGTTGTTTTTTTGAATGTGTTTAACGTTCCAAGATTTAACTCTGTCTCGTTTGGAAATTTCACTGTCCTCAATTCAAGAAGAAGAAAAATGTTTCTCCCGACTTTTAAGAAAACACATTAAAAGATGTGAAATCGATTTGATCGTGATTGGATACCACGAATTGGTTAGTTTGGATTTGACTTAGCTTAGTGATGAATTCTTGCGGCTGAAGTAAAGTTCTTGGCTACGAAGTAGAGTTTGGTTGGTTCCACTTTGAATAAAATATATGTATGTCGATGTGAGTTTGAAAGTGAGCTTTAGTGCAATCTTTTTTATTTGATCAAAAATGATGTTGCAGCAATTTTTAACACTGTTCACTCTTCGATAAAGACAATTAGCCTCGCCCCCTCATTTGTTGGGGAAATATTACGTGGTGTGAAATGAAGATGGCCCCCACCGCCGAAGGGGGTGGAAGTAGGAGTGGTCAAATGAGGAGGATCCCCCTACTACTATGGCATAAAAAGTTCACGGCGGTCACAGCCCCATGAGAAGTTATGAGGGTTCCCCCATTAAAAAATGATTATTTTGCCTATTTTCAAATATCATATGAAACCGTCAAATTGATATGGGAAGGGATTTTTAGAGTTATTTAGAAGTCGAAAAATTTTTTAAAAATTTTAGGATATTTTTTTTATAAAAATTTAAAAAAAATATATAAAATATATAAAAAAAATAAAAAAAATAACAATTTTTTTTAAAATCATTTAAAAATTGTTGAATGCCTTTTTTATCATAAATGTAATATAAATAGGGGTAATTCTTTGGACAAACGTTTTGCACCCCTCCCGGCGCCCCTGGCCCCCTCGCCCTCCCACGCGGTTGAGTGAACTTTTTATGCTATAGTAGTAGTAGGGGAGCCACCTTTTTCGATTCCCTACTCCCACCCCCTTTGGCAGTGGAGGCCGTAATCTTAAACTTTACCGAAAATAGTCCCATCCCTAAAGTTTCTTTATTTTCTCTCTATAAAATGATAAAGCACCAGTGCACACACCCGTCCCTAATTGGAATGTGTACATTCCAAATTTCACACGCTAGAAACTTCGTGATGTTGAAAATTTTATTTATAATTAATTTCTTCATATAATTGAATAGTCTATGTACATATGTAAGTCTGGTGATCAAATAGCAAACTCTCTACTCAACTTTAAAGGTAGTGGCAAAAAAAACCAACCCTCATTTGAAAAATACATACTACATGCGTTTGCTGGTGTTCATGCAATGCGAGGTAAGACTCCTTTGCAGTGATCTTTAGAGAAATAATAATAAATGCAAAACGTAGTTCGTTATGCTGATTCCCAGAACTGAATGCACGAACGTTCACGGATCAGGTGAATGGCTTGAAAACGTTTCAGAAACCCAAGCATTGATTGCCTCTTTCTTTGCGACGACGTCCGCGGTGAGTGAGTGGGCTTCAGGAAAATGCACCACCATTAAATAAAAACGCGTAACGTCCAAGAGTAATTGCCCGCCAACGTAATTTCCGCAATTTCGCGGTTGCCATTTGAAAACGATTTTCAATTGCTCGCTCAGATACAAATCATTTTTTTTTTCGAATGAAAAAAATTCAGTTCGCTTAACGATGATTGCAATAATTGCGGTTTTCGCTTGACAAATATGGATTTCTATTCGGACGATGATGATCCTTGCGCGAAGAGTTTTTAATTGTTCGCGAGAAAGTTTGAAATTGTTACCGTGATCCGTGATTTGGGGGGGGGGGAATGAGACAAAGTGGATTAAATTTTGAGAAATGCTTTCTCCCCTTCTGGTATCCAAAATCAATTTCCCACATATTCAGGCTGACCAAACCGCGGACGCGTCCATTGAAGCGTGTGCCTGCAATCCGTCTTCTTGCGGCCTGAGCCCAGACAATTTTCATGCACATGGTGGTGCTGGCGAGAATAAGTGCATCGCTAATGTTATCAGCCCAGAAACCGGAAGAATTTTGCGTCTAATACCTTGAGTTCAATATCCTTGACGTAGCCCATTGGTGACCGCACTTGAACCAACCACACAAGAAAATAATTCTAGCACTGAACCATTCGTTGCGCGGCTTTGTCAATATGTCGCAGAAGCAATTCTGCGGAGGAACTTCTCTGCAGACCCCGCGCACCAGAACCAATGTTCCCGTTCGAAGCACCAATTGCTCCGGATCACTCGCGAGCTGTTCAACTTCTTTCGACGGGTACCGCGGAAGACAACTGCACGTCTTCAGGTGTACGGCGGCGAAGGTAGCGATAGCGTTGACCAAGAAAGCGTCCGGAGGAGACTGAGCTGGGGATCGGCTGCCAGAAATGCGGTTGCCGTGGTTGCTTCCACTGGGGTCTTCTGCACGGCCAAAGAGCTGGATGGCTGGTGGATCGCTCTACCTGGTTATGCTTCTTGCGCCGTGGGCATTGGTCCACAAGATGAATGGAAGAAATTGAAAGAAAGAGCTGCAGAGCGATAATCTTAATCGCGGGCTAACGGTTCTAATTCCGCCGAGAAGAAACACAATTCACAATTCCGAAGCAATTTACCAGCACAGTGAGCCGAGCTCGTGGCCACTCGGCGCAACCTGTGTCAAGCTGCGCCACCAGGCCGTGTTACATCACAATTAATTGGGGACTTCTTGCACATCGATCCCCGGGTCTCATTATGCCGCAGATGTTTGTTGACCCGGGGGTGGGATTCTGCAGCCTACGACACATAAGAACAATTGCAGAAAAGTACCCATGCTTCCGAGAGCTGCCGTTGTCCATCATCGCCACAGTCGACTTGTCTTGGACCGGGCAACATCCGCCGCGGGCCTATCCAATTCTCCATTCTTCCGTTTGCGGGACGGGGCCCGCGCAAATGGAGCATTGGACCTCGCTTGCGGAGCAGGTGCAAGTGCCGTGGAGCTCACCTGGCCGGAGTAGCTGTTGCAGAGTGATTTTCCAGTATTGAGGGTAATTGCGCGAGCGCCACGCAAAAAGCCGCGAATTAAGCTGAGAATGAAGCGATTTGGGGTCTTGATCCAAATCCGCTTGTGGTATTTTGGCCTTTGTGTCTTTGCCAAGAGTGATAATTACCAGCCAAATTGATTTAATTCGCTTTTAAGAGCATTTGATTTGTTTTCCAGAAAGCGAAACTCATGCCCATTGTCGACGTCGATGAGAATCCATTCGGCGCGTTCAACGGCGTATGTGGAATTTATCGGGAAAGATTGTTCTAGTTATGGAATGTCCGTTATCGAACCACATGGGGTAACGATGCCGTCATGAAATCACGGCCGAACTTCACCAAAACAACCCGTTTTGGATATTAACTTAGCTAAATCAAAAACTTTATTAAATGTTTGCATGATTCAATTGATGGATGCAGTCGCGATTCGAGCTGAAGCGTCATTGATGATGATCAATTTCAATAGGTTTTTCACCATGGAGGTATGAAAAATACTGCTTCCCTTGTCAATGTTAAATGTTGTTAAACAATTGAATTCTGCTTCAAGTTAAAAAAAAAGTGTCAAATCTCAAATGTCGAAACTTTTGGTGACTTCTTCCATCATTTTTTCTGGTGCAAGGGGCCTTTTGCTTAAATGGATCATTCTTCTATGGAATTCTACATCGCACTTACCTAGTGTCTACACTTTGTCCTGGTTGAGTTTACCAAGCTGATCCATCAAAAGAATGGCTTTCATCATACCCATCACAAGGTTTTAGGATCTTCTCCAACTTTGAAATTTTTGGGATTGAATAGTCCAAGATCTAACAAAAAAGTTCAGTAGTATTTTAACATTATTTTTATCAAATTCTGCAGAGTATGAGCTATATGCATGTCCTTCACATCACATTTATATGACCTTGAAAACACGTGCTTATGATTCACGTTTTTCGTAGTGTCGCGAGGCGTTTAAATTGCATCGACTTGATTTTGTTTGACAGATGTCAACGACGTTATTATTTCGGTTTTCGGCATATGTTTCTAAAGTAATTGGAAAATGGTGTTGACGGTTCATCAGTGTAAAAGAAAAACAGCTAGATGCTTGGGTGCGCAAGGAGAAAATTAAATTAAACATGGGCAAGAAGAACGACGAAAGTTAGCAGGCAGCGAATAGTATGTATCTTTGAGAAGTGGGTGTGTTGACGTTCATAGGTCATTAATAGTAGTACATATATGCTTTCCTACTCTATCAGCACAAACTCGAAATCTACGCCGATTTGACAGAATAACATCATTGACGAAATGAATATACAGAGAAAGGAACATGCTTAAGGATTGTGCGGTAGCGATTATCCGACGCCTGCACATTGTGACATTTCTACTGGAAATTGTCGGATAGGCAATGTCGAAGGCATTTCCCATGGCAACATTGTTCACCAACCTGTTTTTGTGATGCTTTTCGATGGGTAAATACGTGCTTTTGAAACCGATAAGAATTAAAATTATGAGTTTTTGCAGCTTTTAAACAATTACGGAAGACAAGTCTTGGATAGTTTTAAATAAGGAATTCACAATTTACTGAAAATATTAAGTCACCGACCTTTGACCTTGATTATTTCGTTTAATATTTTCTTATTTAATAAACTTTTTATCGCCTATAATGAGTCGCTTCAAATATGGTTCGATTTCGTTACGTTTCAGATGCGTTTCAGTGATGGTAATTCGGTCAATCAAATTTCTTTGTGTTAATTCATGTGGCACCCAAACATCGAGCTTCTTTGAGTGGCCAGCCTTTTTTAAATGATTACAAGCTGTCATTTGGTTGATATTCAGTGCCTCCACCATCACCTGACAGCTTGCATGCCGGTCTTGCTTCACCAGTTGCAAAATTTCATCGACTTTTTCAGTGACTGGCCGACCAGAGCGAGGTGTATCTTTGACATCGAAATTTCCGAAATGGAATCGAGGAGAATCGGGAGTAGTGTGCACGAATGGCGACTGACGAAAGAGTATATCGATCCTGGCCATATTGCACGGTGCTGCCACAGAGCACTTATGTTCTCGTGCTCCTGCAATATATGGGCATCAACCCCATCTAGTGACAAAAATCGCGGAGACTTTTTATATGACCCTATACAAAAGCTAAAAATTATAAAGACCTGACTACAGCTAGTATTGCTAACTTCAAAGTCATGGTTTCTGGCACTAGTTTATCGAAAACATGTACATATGCCTAATCGGAGAAGCAAAATGAACGTGTTCATCAGGATACTGTAAATTTTAGACGTTACTATTAGGAGTAAGGCCATGAGGCGTGAATTAAACATTATGCTTAATAAAAAATGATGAAGGATTCTCGAAAATATGGATTGTTGAAGCAGATATTATCGAAGTTCAATCTTTACTTCTTCAAAATCGCCTGTAAGAATTTTTGATTGACGCAGAACTACTGAAACTCATCAAATCCACTAATGCGATTATAATGGTATAACAATAACGTATCTCGATTTCTTGTCAATCAAATGAATTTCTTGGAGAATGTGAACAACCTTCTGCATCACGAACACGCAGCGTCTACTACGCAAAGACTCGAAACAAGATTTTCTTTTCGGCAAAGTCTAATTCCCAAATCAGGTCGTCATTTGTCACTGCCTTAGTGATACTAGATCCCAAAATTTATAGCTCTTATTTTTGTATTTTAAATTTATCACGAGAGAAACAGGATTACACTACATTTTCTAGTTGGAAGAAGCTTATCGGATTATGTTATCCAGCATCTAGACGACTCTTGGTATACTTGGTACAAATTCAAGCTATTAATGAACAATCACGTTAATTAGACTTGAATCCAAACGGACATAATGTACACACAAAGGCAACACAACCCACATCTGTTCAGAACAGCTTTACATCGCATCCATATCGAAACGAATCTTCAGGCTGAGCAGGTCTGCAGATACAGATACATTCGTCAGAGAACATGGTGCAACGTATCTTTATGCAGGCAACGATGTCTAGCTCATTAATTCGATTAGCTGAATCGATTATAACGGAAGTGAACACATACAAGCTGGTGTTTCCTGTCAATCGTAGGGTACATTCAACTACGGTTACGTGATACCCATGCCAACTTTGGGAGCAGCACAATGTCACGACAAAATTCTAAAAATTACCACGAGGCCACTAACTTACATGGCGACGATCAAAGGTGTGTCTGGGCCCAATGGGAAAATGATGTGACTGTTATTCGAACATCAGCTTCCATTGCTAGATATTTTTTTAAAGAATTAGAGAAACCAAAAGAATCTCCAGTCGAATTCCGAATTCACTTGTTCCGCTAGCTACTTCACCACTTACACAATTAATTTGAAATTAGTGATGTACCCAGGAACTACGCCAACGAAGAATATGCTTCTCTGTTACGAGCATCATGTAAGCGAAGCGAAACACGAACAGCGCAAATTTGATAGCAATACATGTTTTGGTAGTCGTGCTTGCGTTACTTCCATGTTCCCCACCTAACGACAGCGCGAGGAAGAATATGATTTTCGATTTTTTCCATGGGTCATAAATAGTTCGGCAAAATCCAAAATGATGAGATAAATTTCAATATTGACAAGGGGAATAATACTTTCTTTACATCAATGGAAAAATTGTCACTGCAAAGAATTTTAACTACTTCGATTGTAGACATAATTTACTTTTAGATACTAGGGATTACATTATATATACATACATGGGATTTTTATGGGTATATGTAAACAAACCATATTCACTACAGTTTTTCTCCAACCCGAAGAAAAATCACTTGATTTTGAAGGATTTTCATTTTTCAAAATAGCTGAACTATCATAGAAAGTTGTACTAGCCCCAGAATATTGGGTAAAGATTATGGCCCCCACCCTCGAAGGAGTAGAGGGGATCGAAAGAGGGGGGTTCCCCTTCTACTATGGCATTAAAATTTCGCAACGGTTACGGCCTCATGAGAAGTTTTGGGGGTTCTTCCACTACAAAATGGTCATTTTGCATATTTTTAGAGATCATATGAAATCGTAAAATTGATCTGGAAAGTGATTTTTAGACTTGTTTGAAAATCGAAAAAAATTTAAAAATAAGAGTTTTTTTGTAAAAAAGATATAAAAAAAAATTTATGAATTACATTTTTGCCCGAAATGTAATATAAATAGGGGTAACGCTTTGGAGACACTTTTGCACCTGCTCTTCCGGTCCCCAGTCCCCACACCGGGGGGGGGCATAATCTTAACCTTTTCCGAATGTTGTTCTCCGTCTATTCCTTCCTCCGTGAGTAAAATTCATCTGATATTTTTAATCGATTTATCTATAAAAGTTTCTAGTCTATCAAAGCCCCCTCTCCTCATTTGTAGAGTAGTGCAGCTTTTTTCAGCCGTATGTGCAACAAATCCTTCAGGCCCCTTTAGATTGAATCTTCCATTTTCAAACTGGGCTCAACTTCCCTCGATTCTTTGCATATGGAAGCACATACGAGCTCATACGGTCAGGTGTGTATCCAACATTCAAGGTACATACAATGGTTAAGCATGGCTAAGCGGCTTTAAACTGCTTGTGTATTTCCGCTTATTGCACTCGCCACGAAGTAATTTACGTTAAATTAAGTGGAAATGGAAGACGAACAAAACAACGTACATACAAACAGATTAACCACCGTGATTAGTTAGCTTTTTCGTACGTGTCAATGTTTTATTGCTGCCGAAAGCAAGGTCACGATTATGAGCGTATTCCGTCAATATCATTGGGCGGTACTCAGGGGTAAAGTTTTGTTTGGAATACAAATTGCCGGACAGGATGTTTTCATGAATCGATTTCAAATCGAAAGAAATGTATGCTGATTTTTTTTTCGTACCAAAACTTTTAAAAAAATTTCAGAAAATAATAAATTTGCTGGTCAGAGTAGTGCAAATTTTTTAACACAGCGCATTCTTAGTATCATGGAATGTTATATTTTGTCTGACGATCATATAAATAAATTATGCAGATATAAATTAAAATATCATCTCCGGAAAGATTTTCATGGATACACTTTGTTTTTTTCAAGGTTCACGTTTCACATCCGTAGAATAACAACAGTAGAATTTTTCGTTTCTTATATTCGCAGCTTGCTTCTCCGTTGACTTTGTTGGATTGAATCTTTTGGAGGACTGAAAAGTTTCTACACTTTCCTGGCCATATACATTCGCGTCCTTTTCATCACCGTCTTTGGCACAGTGAGCATTTTCAAAGTTACAGGTGCCAATAGGTCTGTATTATTCGGTCTGATTGGCATCTTTTTTCTACAGTGGTACCAGATTTAGTGGAATTTCACTATTCTTACAGAAATTTTATAAAAATGATGACATAGCGGCAAGCATAAGTAGCATGTAAATAGTGAAATTTAAACAATGTTGAATATAACGTAGATTCTCTCCTATATTACTGGTTTGCGTTTCTCCGTTAAGGAGTCTTCTTACATAAAAATTTTCAAAAACAAAAATTTTGATAGAAAGAATAGAGATATCGTTTTGAAATTTTTTGTGAGTGTGTTTACGAAACATAAAATATTACAACTTTTTTTTAAAAAAAATATCGTTATTCCGGATTTTTTCAAAAAACATCAAAAAATTACGGTGTGCATGATTTTGAGCAAAATATTCTTCGTTAAAGTGGCTATTGCATATACTAGATTGATTTGTTTGTTTGAAAAAATAGCTAAATGGTGGCTTTTTTCCGAAAAACCTGATTTTTCAGGGTGGAAAATCGCTTGAAAATCGGAAAAGATTTTCCCAATCAAAACAATTCATGCGATAGCCATGTACATATGTGTACAATAACGCATTCAAAAATCAGAGCGATCGGTTAAGGGGTTAAACCACAATAGAGAGCGAAAATTCTGGAAACAAAAAAACGCCAAATTAATCCTTACTTAAGTCCCTACGTCGGGTACCGGAATGATTTTTTCATTAAAAAATAACAATATGGCGGCCATTTTTTTTAGAAAACCCTATTTTTGAAGGTGGAAAATTGAGTGAAAATAGGAAAATTGGATACCGATCATAATGATACTACCAGCTATAGCCACATATGTGTACAACAACATATTAAAAAATTAGAGTGATCGGTTGAGTAGTTTTTCTAAAATCGTGTTCGCCAGCTTAAAAAAATGAATTCGAGAAAATCGCGTTTACTTTTTTTTACGAATTACGAAGCATCTTGCTAATAAATCATTCAAAGTTAAATCTTCGTATATTGGCTTCAAAATTTTCTGAGCATCTTGATCAAGAGGTGGACCATGCTTATACTTTCGTAATTCAGGAGAACGGAGTCAAGAATACCGAAACACAGCGGAGCGTCAAAAATGCTGTCTCACGGCATTTCGCTATACAGGCTTGAAAATACTTTAAAAATTAAAATATCATTATAAATCCTTTTAAATCGTATTGTTGATGAAATTTACTAACGAAATTTATAGAATTTTTCTTCTTCAATTTTTTGAAAAATTGTAACCTAAGAAACCTAAATTGCAAATATTTTAATTAAATAAATATTTTAATTAATTTCAAATTATGTTAAATAGCTATTTGCTAGATCCCCTCCCTACATGAAACATTTAGTCACATCTCCGAATACTCCCTCCCCCTTGAAGTGTTACGTAATCTGTGGATGGCCCCTTAGATAAGCGCGCGAAAAAGGTAGCGGAATTTTAATGAAAATAGCGCCTTTTTTCGGCAATTCTGCGACTTTACAGACTGTTATATGGCACTGCCGCTATAAAGGAATGTTTAGTTTATAGATGATATTTACAGGAATTACAATTATTTATTTTCTTTGTCAAATCAAATGTTGTAACATTGCTTCGAGGCAAGTTAATTTGAAGTTGCGGAGCTCTTTCGAGGAACAAACACTACTTAAAGGCGTAATTTATTTTCTACACACTATGTTACATCAATCTAGATCCTTGATAAAACCAAACAATAAACAAATTACAATAGCATATAAACAATCGTTTGTTCAACTCACAAACCTACGACCAATATTCATAACCTAATTAGCTGGTCTGGTACCCGCACAAATGCGACTGAAACGGATTTGTAAGCAAGACTAAAAAAATATAGATTTCTTTTGTAAATGAAAGATCTCAGCTGAAATATTAAGTGCCTACTATGCGTGGTTTCTTTACAAACAAAAAACCAACCTTCTTACAATGACTTTGTTGCGCAAAAAAATAGTTTATCAGTCCCATTTTAATTGTGGGTGCGAAAGATGGCCCAAGATAACAAAAGAGATTGGGCAATGTGGATCGGATTATGTCCAACATGATGTTTGGAAATGTAGCAATATTTCATAACTATTGTCTTTGAAACAATAAATGCCTGTATTTAATCGGTCCTGTGAACAATGTTTTGAAACTATAAAAGTACTTTTTGTCTGATTTTATGGCTATTTTTATAAAGCCTCTACAATACTATATGGTGTGGCATAATGTCAGTTTCGCTACTCATATCAGCAATATCAGCTACATGTTTTCAAAGCATAGTTCATGGCTACTTTCAGGCATTTTGTTGGGCTAGAATTAAGGGAAGCCATTAAAATTCGATGAAATTAATGGTAAGTATGTTGTGGAATGTCTAAGCACGTTACGAGTGCGAAATAATGTTATCAACCTCCTCAAGACGACCGAAAGTCGAATACCTCAAGGGAAATTAAAGCAAAAATACATACGTTCAACCGTCAGTGTGTCAATTACATACGACCCATGTCTGAGTCCATCAAATGTACATATCAGAACCTGACCCTCGAGAATCTTCGCAGGAAAGGTGAGATTGCCAGCAACTTGAAAATTGCCAATTTATGAATGAATGAATGGACAGACAGACAGACAGGTAATACCTTAGCACCAGGTGCCAATCGAAAGAACACTAGATGACTTGTGGTTTTGCTAACATTGATTTCTAAGGTCGTCACTCGTTTTTTGCTTAGTATCTATCAACGACGAAGACGCTACCGCCGCCGCCGCCATGTTTCGGCTCCTCATTAATTTACTTTTGACGAAGGAGATGGACATGGAGGTTAATTGACATTGGTTCGGGGGCGTCTATTTGGCAACAAGCTGGGAGTAATTTGATATGCCTTTCTGCCTGCCTTCTTGCCTGCCCGCCAACGAAAATATTTACTGAACAGAACTCTATTGCTGCACACAAAATTGCAGACCATGGCAATACTACAGTTTGAAAATTAATTATCTAGAATGAATGTTTCCATTAACATGGAGTTAATTAGAAAGTATCTAATTGATTTTTTTTCGATCTAAGATGATTAAGGAAAAAATTGATGGTAAATAATTACATGATATAGAACTGTAGTTGAAGACATGGGTAAATATACGAGTGTATGTTCTGTTGGTAATCTTATTGTTTTCAAAGTTGAGTTTTCAATCACTGCAAGGCATTAAGTCTTTATGAAAAATAACTCAATTGAAAATTAGCTGGAATGAACGTAATACAGATGAATTAAAGACAATATCCGTACTCTGGAAGGCTGCAGAACAATATACGAAGCAGATGCGCTCAAATTTTGACAAGTTCTATGTTAGTTCGAAGTTGTAATTCAAATTCAAAATTTTCAATCAAAGCTCAACCAAAATTATTCCGAAAGAACACAAGGAAGTTTGATGCAATTGCGAGAATAATGTTTAAAAAATTCATGGAAAAGATGTACCTACCTAGCTTACAGCTTCTAAATCAAGGCGACGTAAGTAATTATAAGATCCATTACGTCATTGTGAAGCAAGCAGTTTAGGATATCAAAGAAGATAAATGAATCGATTAAAGAAATGTTTGAATTGAAACGAAGACGAAGATCCTTGAATAAATTCCACCGAGAGAAAAAATAATCAATCTTAACGTCGCGATTGCCGTGTGAATATTTATGAAGGCAGTCTATGTTCATTGTTTCAAAAAATCGATTTTTCAAAAACATCATTTTTCGGTACTGTGTATATTATGTAGAACAAACTCTCATTTTGGTAAGCAAAGTCCAGAAATACATATATACATACAGCGATAACATAGAGCGTGTGTGAGCGCGCTCTGCTGGTGTTTCAGCTTTAAACGTGTTTTTCTCAAAACAACGTGTTTTTGACCTGGTAGACACGATTTTGAAAAACTAATCCACCAATTTGGCCGAAATTTTGGAAGATTATGTCAGTTTCAGTCCGAACTAGAATCTATTTTAATTGCAAAATAGGATCAAAAAAATGAAAAGTCCACCATTTTGTTTTTTTTTCACCCCAAAAGTTTCGTTCTAGTTCCGACCATAATCACCTAATTATATTTCAAAACGCCGTCGGAAATTTTTTGTTTTCGACTTACCTGGCTCGAGATATCATGTCAACCATTATGGCCATTTTGTCGCAAAAGTTTTTGCAAAATTCAAGGTCCATATTTTATTATAAAAAAGTTTCAAAACATTATAACAAATATTTCGATACTTAAATAAATTGTTGAAATTTCATGCAATAAATCCTGCCCCCTTAATTGAAGAGTGCACAATAAAGTTTGACTAGACAAAGGCGGCAGATGAAACACTTTTTTTAAACCACTATGTCAAATTCATCAATTATTGAGGTTGATGGTGGAGGTTTTTGTATCTTAACAAAGTATTTAGTCTTCTAGAATTCATACTTGGTAATAGTTTTGGATAAAACTCAATCCAGATATTCTAGTATATATACCAATTAAAAAGATTTAGGACGATCTAGAATGAACATGATGATCTAGTATGAAAACCAAAAGTGAAGAAGTAATGGTGGACTGCGTAGACCTCAGCAAACATGGTACCCATGGTTTTAACTGCAAACTACAAAATACTATTCAACATTGTAATGCTGTTGAGTTGACCAACCAACATTATAACCACACCGAGATTTTTAATCGCAAAAGTAGTTATCCTCATCTAGGCTATGCTCCGTCAAGGACAAAAACGTTACAAGAATTCAAATACTTTGTCAACATTTCATAAATTCACCTCAGGCTATCTTCGATTTATGCTGATATTCATTTCCCGCACTACATCGCCCATTGAATTTTTATTGGTCGTTCAAGGTATGTAAAAGTAGTTTGTTGCCTGGCAACCTTATCACTAATAGCTCTTGGCCTTACATTTATATATATACATACAAATTCACGTCAAACATTCCATTTACATGTGTTGCCTACTCTAGCTGCGCCTCACAGCTCACACGTTTGCATGAATAATTACTAAATAATATTCGCTTTGTTCGTCGACGAACAACGTCACGTTGTTTAGTTGAATTTTATTGAAATCTGGTTATTTTGGCGCATTTGTGGTTCCGATTTTTCAACATGTTGGAATTCATAATTCAATAAATTGATAAAACTTGACCACGGTTTCAAGGTCTTTGAGGCAGCAACGAAACAATAGATGAAACTCATTCAAATCAACCGCGATGAGATTGAACGATAACAATTTGCATGAATTTTTACCATAAAAAATTAGGCATAAATGTTTTTCTGCGGAAATTTGAAATCGCGGAATCATAAGTAGTCATGGAATGAAAGGTTGATTTGGAATGGTTTTTCACTTTGAACACATTGAAAAAAACATATTGTTTAATATTCTTTACTCTTAGTTCAAAATATATCATGTGCATACATATTTATATCAAATTGATATCCTTGTTAGTCCTTATTAAGGGGTTACTCCACAGTAGAGAGTGAAAATTTAATTTGGTTTTTGTGCGATTTTTTTTAAGTGGAAGGAAAAGTGAAAGGGTAATTCGTTTTAAGGATGTTATTAAGCATGTTTTGAAGTTTTGAAAAAAATTGTTTATTAAAAAATATTACAAAATGGCTGCTCAACAGTTGTTTCTGCGGAAAGGGCAGCGGCCCGCAGTAGAAGTGCTCCAAAAATTATTCTGGAACTGGAATTTTTTTTCTTCTTAAACTACATTAGTATAGCTATAGAAATATGTTGGAGATTTTGAAAATATTAATTGTTGTTAAATTGGCGAGCAAAAAACGGGTACTTACCTAAAAAAATCGAAGTATTAACTTATCGAAAATCGGCTACGTATTTCAATGCGGAAAGAGATAAAGATGTGATATCAATTTCGAGGAAAGAAATAGAAAATTGTTTGAGTTATGCTGCGTACCGATTTGAAAAAAAAACCTGTTTCGAGAAAAACGCGTTTAAAATTTTGACTTTACTTTACGTTATCTCTCAATATTAAGGGACGCTGTTCTAACGTACTTTTTGTTCAACATCCTTGAAAATGTTTCTAACAACATTTATTAGTGTATTTGATAAACTAGAAATCGAATGGTAAGACATAATGCTGTACCCGACGAGCAGACGTCGTATTTACTGCAGATAGTCGTTTCGGATCAGTCGGAAGGGGTCGAGAAAGAGCTCGAAATTTCAATGAAAACGATTTCTGGCAGATATAAAACCGTCTGTCTCTTATTTTAGAGGGTTCAAAGGATTTTTTATGCCAATAAAAATAAAATCGACTTTTTGAAATTTCTACTGTGGTGTAACGCCTTAAACGCTTTTTTCGAAACGTGCTTTTTCATTGTGCGTATTAAAATTGTAAGAAAACTGAACGGCCGATTCACTTTAAACTTTGCATACTATTTTTTAAAGTATTTAACTAGAGAAATAACCTTCTATCAGAGTTTGAAAAATTGTTTTGAATATTTCGGAATCATATTTTTCGTTTGCGAATATGACGCAAAGCGACACACCTACGTTCGGACGCAGTGGCGTACCCAAGAGGGGGGGGGGGGTTACGGGTTCAAACCCCCCCCCCTCCTTGGGTAAACATGTTTACCCACGTAAATGAAACCAGACATGCAATCGGGCTAAAGTCTGCCAGAATTATTTTTGGAGGACTCCAACTTTGACCGGTGAATCTTCATATCTACACCGAAGCACTAGCAAACGTACCTAGTCAAGACTTCAAAAATATGAAATCCCCCCCCTTTATCAAAATCCTGCATACGCTACTGTTTGGACGTACACCAAATCGTCAATAAAATTTTCTTTGCTACAATAATAGGTTATATCTGTCCGTTATAACCAAGATTAAAAGAATTTTTCTTGCTGTATGCTTGCAGATGGATATTTTGGCCAATATGTTTCGAGGCGCAGTTTGAATTTTTACCAGTATGGCGGACATTTTTTTTTTAAATTACAACAAAAATGTTAACTTTAGACTTCAATAAAGAAATACACTACGTTTCAAATTTATATCAGTAGTAGTTTTTTAATCGATTTTTTTTTAAAATAGTTGCGTTTTTAGCACTTTAACAGTAGAGTGGCCCTTTGAACACCTAAAATGTGTTAAAGAACGATTCGAATATCCACAATCGTACGTCGAATCCCATAATTAGATAGAGTGGAAGATTTTTGTTAACTTCCATTATGCGAGTGAATCCCCAAAGAATGCTGGCTAATTTTCAACCATAAAGATGCATGAGAATCGTCCAGAAATTGTGGACTTTTCCTTTTCTTTTAATTTGTAATCCGAACACAGCCTGAACAAATCTCACCATAACGCATAATGCACTTTCTGCAGGTTCCCATCACCATCATCATCATATTCAACCTGCTTGTACATAATTTGTACGTGATTTCATCTTATCAAGACGCAAGGAGTGAAAGTCGAACGCGTATGGTCTTCTTCGGTTGATGTTGTCGTCGGCGATTTTCTTCATGTTACAAAGATTAGATTTCGCTGATAGCCCAGCCGCGCCGACTAGACTTTGTTTCGGTACATCACAAATATAGAAAATAGATGGAAGATACAGATGTGCATGCTAGAAACATAGTGTCGCTAACAACTATGCAGCCGCATTGGTAAATCTGGGCTAGAAAAAAACGTCCAAGAGCCTCGCGGCCAACTTTTTATTTTTCTTTAAAGCTTTAACGATGTTCAATTGTTTGTGGAATTCGTTTTAAAATAAATACAATCAGTTGTCTGGCACTTTCCCGTTTGCAATGCTGAAGACTCCGCAGCAATGGAGTAAGATTGGCGCCTGTCTTTTTGCAATCTCGTTATTGCAATTTTCATAACGAGGGCAATTATGGGAGCGCGAGGCTAAACGGCATTTGGTTCCATCGCTTTGTTTCGTATGACACCATATGAGACCTGTGTCCCCGTGCAATCTGCATCAACATCTATTGTTCGAGAGGGAAGATTTCAGATTGAACAAAAGAATAGCTGATTTGGGAGTGTGTGGTTTATCGGACTGGTAGATTGTCATTGTCTGAAACAAGGAGGGCAATAAGAACGACTGTCTAAGCAATCGAAAAAGTAGTAAAAACAAATTTTTGTAAATTATCAATTTATGTTCATCAAAATCGTAGTCTGGTTTGCTGTTCAAGCTTTTGATTCAAATCTGATAAAAGCATATAAGCTACTTTGTTTTCCCTGTATCACAGATCTAAGAACTACTTAATTTGATAAGAATCGATAGCCTTGACGAATACCAATTTTGGTTGGAACAACTAAATTGATTTTGATTTAAATATTCTTAATCAAAAAAGATTGATAGCACTGTTCTTTATCAAGTTCTATTTGATTGCTAAAACTTTTGCAATATCATTGTCTTATCTGGATTGTATAACGTCGTGTTGCCAGGCGGAGCTGCTTATAAACTGATCTGAATTACGACAATGGCTATGAATGATATATTCGAAATCGTAACGACCTTCAACGATCGATATTACAAATTCATCCTTCATCAATACTTGATTACAACGTGCCACAGGCTGGTTCCACTTATCAATATCAAGGCTGAACAGTTGTATAAGTTGACTTGTTTATGTTCAGAGTAGTATGCGATGGTAGAAAACAAGCGTCATTAACGCTAAATAGATCTTGCTATAGAATTTCAAGGTAAATTGAACCCCACAACACAAAGAAAAAATAAATAAAATGATAGTTTGGCGCAGTATGATAAGAATCTATATAAAAAAAATTCAGAATGCAGCCTTTAAAATATGAACAATTAATGTACAGTAATGCAACCATGCACAGAGTCAGAGAAGAGATCATCGCACTTATCCTAACGTCAATATTCTTCAAAAGCAAGGTGAATCCACGCTTTATTTGGCAGCCAACTTTCCGTCGCCCGTCCATGGTTGTTGCATATGAAATTTCCGATTTTTAAGTCGAAAATTAACGTTCGTAGTTTTTAAAATAATTAACTTTATTATTCAAAATAATTTCAGTTCATTTTCATGGTTCGTTTCTAATGATTTTCCAAGTCTGTAATGCTTCTTGTGAAAATATCCTTTATTGTCGTGCAAAAAGCCTCGAATGCCACAAAAAACCTATTCTCTGGTTTCTAATTGAGAATCTCTTAGACTATTGTCCGGAAAAGTTCCGGAAAAATTTTAATCCTTAGGCGAAAGGTCAGTTGAGCACAGTGAATGAGACAAAAGTACATGCTCTAAGTAACTTTTCTTGTGGAAGGTCATTTGTTCAACGTGCGGTCGTGCATTTTCATGAAGGAGATTGGGAGCAGGCGGATTGTTCTGGTCATGCATTAACATCTAGACACTGTCCAGACTTGCGGCAGTCACTATCCTGTTCCAAAATGGATCGATATTATTTCTGTTGATCAGCAAAGTAACCATCTCAAAGCATCGAAATATATCCGCAGGAGTTTGTTCGTGAGGCCACATTTTTTGATCCTATCGATAGCACCTAGGGGACGAGTTATTGTTACACCAGCTTTACTGATAACCTCCCTATAGCGTCACTTTTATCCCGTTCAACTTTCGGCTTCAATACACTATTATGCAAGATGATGTCTAATTTTCCTTGACGCAAATTTTCAAGAAAAAAAATCTCCTTAAATTTGGTTAACCAGTGTCGAAAACCTTAATACCTAGTTCTTAAATATCTAAAAGTTTTAATCCGAATTAAAACTTTTAGATATTTGAGAACTAGGTATTAAGGTTTTCTTCAATTATCAGTTTTAACAACACTGAAGAAGGGACTAATTGTGTCCCGAAATATATATGTTAATAATTAAAATTAAGGTTGTGATTTATTGGTTAAAAATTAACTGTTTTTCTTTAAATTAATTGAGACACACAACGAGAAACTCAGATCATTCTTTGATTTAATTATTTATTAATTATTATTATTATAATTATTAATATTTTTTTTGGATTCTTGTTAATGTTTTTTTTGCTATTTTTCATTATTTTTATTATTATTGTTATTATTATTAGAATTATAAATTAGTACAATTATTCAGTTAGGGGTAAAAATGACGGCGGGAAGAAAAAGAAAAAAATACAGCGGAAAATAAAATGAAGAAGATAAGAAAATGAAGAAAAAAAAGGAAAGAAAAGGAAATAAAAGGAGGGATTCGAAGGAGAGGAAACGGAAATCGAGGAAGTGATGGGCACGTCGGAAAACAAGGACGAGGTGGACTTTATGAAGGTAATGGTGGATTCCGGGGCAGAGGAGGCCGAGGAAGAAGAAAACAAGGAGGTCGAGGCTTTGGTAGAGGACGGCCAGGTGGCGGAGGCGTCTTTCTCTACCAAAGCTTTTATGGCTAAATAAAAAAATAATAAAACTCCTAAAAATAATTATAATAATTTGGGATAAACATAATATTTAATAATAAAAACAAATCAATTATTTCTTTATTCACTCCACTGAGCAGTTAGTCGTGTGAGCCTTAAACGTCACACCTAGACCATTTTTTATTAAGGTAACTCTTTGACAAGTTCCAACTTTGGACAGAGCCACAATGGAAAGAACAAAACCAGATATGTTCTTTGGAAAATTCCACAATGAAAACGCTGAAATCTAAACAATTTCAAGCAGTTTTCGTTAGGCAACGTGAAATTGTGGTTACTTATTTCGTTTGCGCTTTTCCAAACGAATTAGCAAAATTCGTTGAGAAACCCTCATCGAACTCATCGTGGAAATTTTAAATATTTTATAGCTAAATGTGCGATCGATACCTTTTCACCGACGAGAACGATTTCAACAATTTATCAACACTTTCTATCGTTAACATTTTCCAACATCAACTTTCCTGTGTTTTGTTGTTGGCTGGCAAATACATTTGATAATTTATATGAGACGCACGAGTGTTATTACCAACACGACGATGAAGAGGTCATGCGTAAGCTAACAACAGTAACTTCTTGTATTTTGATAACATACGAGCAAATCGCAATGCATCTGAAGTAGAAAGTTCAGGTAGTGCATTAATTTATTCTGAGAATCTCCGGTGCAGCATCGATGGAAGCACCTTACACTGGGTTTTATGCGTTCGGATGGATTGTATTGTTTTATATAAATACCGAAGCTGATGTCCGTAGAATAAGATAGTTTCAGATACAAGCTACACATTTCGCTAATTGTATGAGCTAGTAGAGGAGAGTTATTCAAGATAGAAAACATATTCAGATACGATTGAGCTTCATTGACCATGACAACGAAATGTTAATACTATATTAATTAAATCGTCTGCTGATGCGGAGTCAACGACTTGGTGATTAAATGTGCGTAACAACAAACAAATTATTTCACTTACCCTGACAAAGTGACACGGCATGTCCTTACTGTAGTTCCTTAGCGGCTCCATGTGTAGATCGTTCAGCACACACTCAACAGGCACTTTTGCGAGAACACATTACACAAAAATATCTCGCCTAATATTTTTAATTATAATAAAATCTGCTTTTATTACTTTCCCTCGTTTTCTCGGCACTGGCAATAAGTCGAAAATCACTTTTACACATTAGCACTTTTTTGAGCTGGGGAAAAAATTTAAAAACAATCAGACGTTATTTATCCGCTCCGTACGCACGCGATTATTAGCCGCGCCACCATAATCGCTAAAGACGCGTTAAATAGCGCGATTGCAGATCAGACAATCATATTAGACGGCAGTCAGCATTATTGCGGAGGAAAGATGAAGCAAACCAAGCATTTTCTAATTATCGTCTTCGAGCCGGGCCAATTTCATACTCGCGTCGATTCGATGCGCGACGAACGCATCCAGTGTTGATTTTCGCATTTTACACACTCAATTAAATCATAAATTTCTCCCGCCAAACAGATCGCGATGTTTACCTGCGCGATTTCGCGGCCGCGTGTTACCTCTGCAAGAGAGTGCAAGCAGCTCTTGGCGCTACCACTTAAGAAAAGTGCAAGATGCAGACTGAGGCGGCCAAGAAGGAGGCAGTCGCCGCGGCGGCCACTTTTCCCACAAACGTATGCTTCACACATCACCTCTAATTTCACCTGACGCGCGCCAGCACCAGCACACCTCACTCTTGTAGGGGCCACGAGTGGCAATCCGCGGACCAGAGTGACTCCTTGGACGGAATCCACGACCTGAAATCCAGGCAGGCGAAGCCGAGACAATCGGTAATCGATTGGGTGCCCTCGCGAAATGGGAAAATCGAATTGGCGCGACATGCAATTCTGCAGGTACGAAGAAAGTCGCGACTTTTTTTTCACCAGCTCGCGATTTGCGATAGTTTCAGATGTTCGACTGAACGCTATCCACTTGGCTCAGGGACACCCGAGAAGTAAAGTAACCCACGACGAAGGTTAGCATTTATTAATGTTGTATATTCGAGTTTAATAATAACCATAACATTGTTTCATGGTAGTATTGTAAAGATTTTTTGCGGCAGTGAGTATCGAAAGTCTTCGTACATAAATTCCTGCGAGAGTTGCACAGAGCAAAGGATACACGGTTCGACCTATCTGCAACGCTGACACCACTACTTCTTGCAGTCACTCCGCGGTAAAGACTGTGCAACAGATTTAACTTGCACTCGAAATCCATATTGTTGGAAACAATATCATTGGAAGTTCTCATCACATTAAAGGCGTAAAATTCAGGCCTAGTAAAATAGATCATTTTCCAGGTCAAACATAATTTATGCAACAAAGCGATCCAATTCAAAAGTATCTGAATCTATTTTCTAATGCTAAAATATTCCATTGTGTGTTTCTCTCAAATTGAAATGGATAATAAGTATGCAATCTCAACCAAACCATTGTCTTGCAAATATTCCAACTAAAGAAGTTTAGGTTTAACACTTGTTGTTAGACTGGAGACGATTGTACCATGGATGGACTTTATGTGAAGCAAACTAGTGTGGATAACTCTTTTTCAGTTTTTTTTTTGAGATTTGAAACATTTTTGGAGAAACATGGTAAGGAAGTTATCAATTTCTTGTCTTCTTATTGCTACCCCTCTACACGCTACAATTCAATTTTCCATCCATCTCAAAGCCAAATTCGCAACCGCCACATCACTAAGGGATCTCGCTAGAACTTAACATTCCTTGGATGGCATAGTACATGGATGGCGAACCTATTATCCGTGGGTCAGATACTGATCCAAGTAACAATTTTCGGATGAATCACGTGTTATTTTGTAATACGCAATATGGTTTGATTAGTTGTTAGCCTGAAAATAATTTCATCTCAAAACAAAGAACAGTCATGGTTTTAATAGTGAAGGAAGAAGATGAGTGGAATAACAGAAAGCGTTCCAGTTGTTTAACGTGGTGGCCTGACATGATAAGTCTTAACACCACAAGCTTCTCAGGCTACGAGTACGATAGGCTCGTACTAAGGCAAGAACAGTAATATTCCAAAAATCACTAAAAAAAAAGGTCAGATGACCATTTCACATTTTAAGAGTAGGACTGCCGTGTCCGTCCTGGACAGCTTCGCTGAAGGAGCTAATTTAAACATTAGCTGCATAGCCATCTGAATGTTTCTTATCATCTCGCAGCTAGGCTCTAGTGCCGGCTCAATCTTCTGTGGTATCACAATGGGTCTATTGTAGCCTAAGGAAGTCATCTTTTGATAAAGAGGGCTGCCACATCAACCAACCAGGATTGCCGTTCAATGGAAACTGGATTATAAAGTTTGCTTCAAGCCCGAAAAACGACAACATTTCTGGAATTTAACTATCCTTCCACTCAACTTCGCTCGCTAGCTATTCGGTAACCCTTGTGTATCGTGGTACATAGGCCTGCTGTTGCGTTTACGGCAGGAGTACCGTTACCCAAAAAACAGCAAGGATGCTGATCGGTCCGAATTCTCACCAAGGATTATGAAGGAGTCCAGCCAAGCTTTCGATAAGATCTGGTACTCATACTCGGAAAAGCAGTACTTATAACATAAGTTATGGGCTACTGACTAGTACGTTTATGGGGGCGTTGGTGCGTGCTAATCGTTACCCGTGGCTTAAGAGGCCCGTGTTTTACAGAATTAGTTTTCGAAGAAAGTATGTTAAACTCAGGAACTATCTGTCCTTCCACTCATCACCTAGATAGTTTTAACGTTGAATTTAGGAGTTATTTTTCAGTGCCATGGAGTGTCAAATATCGTTTTATTGTCCTTACCTATCTCTCAGTGTAAATGTTTTATTCCAACTATACGAATAGTTTGTAATAAAATGTATTTTCTATTCTGAATGGAAAAATACACATATGTCAAGTTGACATTCAACACAAGCTGAATCTGAGCTTCAAACTCGATTCGGGTCGAAAATTCGATGGCACCCTCGCCCACGTGCTCTTCGATTCGGCCCTTGAATATGTCAACAGAAAAATCGTGAGACATTGCGGAGACGCTATTTTTCAAGTTTACCCAAAAAAACGGGCGCTGTTGATATTTATATCATGTCATGACTCATTCCTGAACCTAAAGTCAGGGGTTTAGGATATCAGGTGAGGAGGGTCAATGAACCTGTATGAACTTTTTGACAAATCAACTGTATCGATCCTGGTGAAGTTGCGCAGACTTCCGTGAGTGCAGGTATGATGGCGGAACTGTCATACATCCTGTAGGAACGACACTGCGACAGCAGCGCAATTAGGCGTCAAAGACGATAAATAAATAGGAAAATCTCGTCCTGTTCAGTTTTGAGCGCCGACGCGTGCACACAGTAACTCGCAATCTCCTCGCTTCATTATTACACGTTTTAGTTAAAATGGAATTATAGATAGACAAATAGACCTGTTAAGATAAATGTCGTGTTTTCATCTATGCGGAGTTTAAGGCACTACAACCCTACGATGTTTCGAGCGACCGGTAACAACCCACCAGGTAAACCATACAAACGTTTGGACGATTCAGTCGTTGCTCTGACAGCAAATTGCTACAAATATTTGTGATAAGGAGGACATGGTCGTTGGACCGAGGCAATTTGAAGCAATGTTTACAGGATGATTGCAAGGATCGATTCGGACGATAATGAAGCATTTTGCTGTATATTTGTCTGAAAGCGAATTTAAATTCTTGGAAACGTGAGAGCTGTGTCTTCTGTGTCCAAAGTCTAAAAAGCTTCCCTCTTTTTTCATATTATATTTGATGTTTGTGCCCCATTTAAAACACATCTTCATTTCTTAAAGGTGGAGTTCTCAATCATTGTCCGAAATAAAAGAAATGAATTCTTCATAACAGTTAAATTTTTGCAGTTTTCGTTTGTATCTTTCGCGAGATTGATGCAAATTTTCCAAGAACCAAAAATATCAAAATGTTAACTCTAATCATCAGCTATTTTCCAATCAATATTCTTGAATTAAAGAATTTTACCGATTGAATTGTGCAGAGCATCCAAATCTATTATTCTGGTCAATTAAAATGATCCATTCCCGACGATATTCAAACGAGTGATGTGAAAGAAGCATCCAATTTCTGAGTACAATAGAAAATGTTTTCAACGGTGTGAAGGAGTTGTAGTTTGCCGCATTCTTCTGCAGATTCAATTACAAGAATTGACCCGAACCCCACCTGTAAGAAGCTGCGGGTGATTTTCACACAACGACCGACTCATGATTGATGGCAACCAACAAACAAGATGGAACAATATGTAAGAAACTGATGGAGGTAGGTACCACTAACTGAGCGGTATCTTTCACACCTTCTTAAGAAATATGTAGCACATGTGGGGAACAAATCCAACTGCCGCAGCATCAGCTGTAGCTCGACTATCGTCATCCACTGTACGAGCACGGCATGGCTATGTAGAGGTACCTTACAATTCTTACAAGACCCTGGGTCTTGGCTGTTAAAAGCACTCGCGGAGTGGTTGCGGCAAGTTTCGTTTTCAGGTCACCATCGCCAGGTAAAACGCGGCATTCCTTGCGTGCGCGCGAAGCGAAAGTCTTTTCGGATTAAAAGCGTGCTTGGCTCGATGATTAATGACACGATTAATCATTTAACTATGCGCACAAAAATTCAATTATTGTATCTGACGCGACACACCGCACCGCAATTCGCGCAGATATCGAACTAGATATCGGAAAAACAGCAATTATTTCTTCTTGCAGCTGTGCTGGTCTGCATACCTGGGAAGTGACTGAAGTCGATCAAGAAAATATCAACTTTGATTCCTAATGATGCTTGACAAGCGTTTGGAAAGGGGAGTACCAAGTATGGTCTTGAATATTCATTCGTTGTGTAATTGGTGGTGATTTGTCTTGCTTCTATGCGATATAGTTGGCCACAGAATATAGTGTGGAAGCTGAAACGAAGGACTTGGTTGTGATTTTCAAGGACTTGGATATCCGATCTTCCATATTTTTCTCGAAAAGATACTGTATTTGCGCGAAACCCTTTTTGGCGCTACAATCACACAATGAAAGAAACTTGACCTATTTAAAACATTCTCATTACAATCTCACAGTTTAGAAAACATATTTCCATCGTAATGAGATTCTTTTGCTCCACATATAGGTTTTTGTGATTTGTTAAACGATTTAAAATTCATCTTTAAAGTCAATCCCCTCCAAATATAGTTTATATTTAAAGAAGCGAATCAATTCTACCCGAAAACACGATGTTTCTTACAATACAAAACACTGATTGAAAACTATTCAATGCTGCTCTGCATATGAAGCATACAAATCATTTTCTCGAGATGCTTTTGAAATGTATGCAAAAGCGGTTGATTTTGCACCTGCTTATGAACAAATTAAGAGTAGTTTTACATGTTTATGCTTTCCTGTTTGTGGTAATATAGATATGCTATTAGGCTGACTAAAAATACAACCAAACTCAATCATTTTATAAAAACTTGAAAATTTTAAGGTAAGATATCGTCTCCCTTATACCGAATCAATGTGCAGAATTGATAATTTCATAAGTACAAAATTCTGATTAATCTAAATATCTGGTGTTTAAAGATAACATTTTTTTGCAATCATCCCTGCACGAATGACGAAAGCACCCGCTACATGAGATTACTTAGTTTACAAATGGCTCAGGCAACATTAAAATGTGCACAACTCAAAACTATTCAAATGCACATTCTTTGTTTTGAGCGCACGATATAAATTTTGAAACAATCTGCTTAAAACCCCCGTAATTGAAAAGAATCATGTGCTATGCCATGTTTTCTACTCATCCGTTACAACATATTTGACAGTGTATTTCGAACAAACAACAAAGACTTATTCACAACTGTCAAGTTTTTGGTTTTTTTTTGTCATCTCATCCGTCATCACTGTTTATTCGTGGATCATACTAGTATAGGGGCAGTGGAAGATGTTATGCAAATTTAAAAAAATTGTGATTACATTGTATTATGTTAACCCTAACTAAACGACTAATGTTGGTCTTTTTGAGTAACATGGTGAACTTTTTTTGCTGTAGCCTTCTTAGTAGTAGAGGTAGTGCTTTGATACTGTGTGCCAACTCAGTCATCAATGTGCAGTTTCAAGGAACATTTGCGACGTGCTGATAAGTGTAATATTAGTTAGTTATTAAGATAAGTAAAAAACATGTCATTTTTTCGAACACTTAAGGTTATTCAGTCTTTTTTACTCGATCTCACAAAAAAGTAAGAAGCAACCTTTTTTTGTAACTTTTAATAAAAAAAATTGAATTCAAATACGTTTTTTTATAGCGTAAATGATCATAGTTCTTAAAAATGTGCAAATGATTTGATTTTCAGGCAAAAACCTTAATTTTTATTTATGTTAGTCGAATTGACTAATCTATTGCCTCTACGCTGAAAAGATATGATTAGCCATCCAGGGTTAAAAACAAATGAAATATTCGAACTGTTATATCATTTGATTGGATCGTATTGTTTTGCAGCAAATTGCATTGCTTTGAATTGGCTTAAAACAAATTCAAACTATCTATCATGAACATTTAAATAAGGTTTTAAATTTGCATTCCAAATCACAAATGCCTTCCGCCACCTGGATGTTCAAGGGAGCCTTGAAATCTTGGGAAATCTTGATAGTTATAGAAAAAAATAACTTGCAATCTTGGTAAGTTAATTTGTATATCGTTGAGACATTTTATGGAAATAAAATCACAAGCAGCTAAAATTTAAGGGATGTACTCCACCCATTTTGGAAATCCGGGAAATATATTATTTGAGATCACAGGGAAGGTAGGCTCCAAGATTTCAATGGTTGCTCCATAATGGATAGAAACTGACGTGATTTGAATGTGGAAGCTTTCGAAGTGCAGCCGTAAGAGTATACATTTTTACCGCCGGTGAATGCTACCTAAGGAATTCCATGTGGGATCAGACATCCAAGTTCGGTATTACTGTCTATACAAGTACATACTTGTGTTTATTCAATCTTAATCCAACAATACCTAGCGCTCGGCCTGTAACAGCTAAAGTGCATTGTACAACTGGTAAATACTTCCAGGTTTCTTAATCGGCTGCCTGCAAACAGGCATAGAAACGACGACATAGTATGTTGACATCAGACCACATAACGTGGCATTATTTGCTTAGAGTAAATATTATACACTACTGTTCCCCACATGTACATATGTACATACGTATGTACCTTATTTTCCATTTTCTTCACCTTCACAAGCCAACCGGTAGGTAATTCCAGCAGTTCTGCGCCATGCTATTTATGATACCTACTATTTCTTTACAAAGTGCATTGCATCACCATCAACAACGAGCGAGTGTGGATGATTGAGGCATATGTGGCAATTGTCGACTACTCCCCCAAGTCTACATACATATGAATGTGATTCACATGTTATTCGCCTTCGAAGCAGCTTATCGTAAGTTCTTATCAGCAAGGTGAAGCATAAAATCGATCGCTACTGAAAAGTAGTGTGAACACAGGTCTACAGCAGATTGTGTAGTCGATAAAAGTGAGAACTAAGAATATTCTGGGGAGCTTGGCACGCCCTGTTTTTATCCAACAAAGTCAGGATCAATTGTTTTGTTCTAAAGAAAAACAATCGGGTCCTGGACTAGGATCCTGGGTTGGTTGTAGTGGCAGCTTTGTTCATCAAAACTTGGCTCACTTTAGCCACGATAAGCCCATTGTGATACTACACTACACTAGGATCTTAAATCAAAATTAAATTTGCAAACGTTTTCTTTGTAAGTTTTAACAGGTATTGTATTGTTACATAAGAAATGTCTGACTGTATCATCATTTGAAAGCAAACCCTGAAAGTGATCAGACCAAAAAGCAAGTAACATCCCTTCAAAAACAGGCGCAACTACTGTATTCCATCGGCTACCATCAATTTTATCGTAATCACCATTTCTTTAATAGTTATAATTGCAACAAAATTGTAGAATTGAAGCTTGATTATCAATTTCAGTTTAAAAACAGACTAAAATTTTATTGAAATGTCTACGACGAAAAAAAACCACCTTGAATTCAAAATTGAAGATTTTTGTCTAATAAATTTTTCAAGACGCGGGACGTAAATAAAATTATGAGTCCAACGGGATCATTCTAGTGTGTAACACGCAAAAATTACGGGTTTCGAAAAAAATAACCTTTAAAAATAACGTGTTTAAATTTCATAACGATCGGAGCATTCTATATTTATTTCAATATTATTGGAGCATGTCTACGTGCGCGGCACGCTTTTATACTTATACGAAGTCTGTTAAAAAAGTATCGCGAATTTTGAATTTTCGCAGGGTACGTGTGATCGATTTTCGATATTTTGTGGTGTTATGTTGGTACTTATGTCCCTTACCTATGCTGATAAGTTCGGCCTTTTTGAATCTTCAATTAATTTTTGACAGCTATTTTGCTTGGACGTATTTTGGCTTGTCTTCGATTTTTGTCTATTCCAAAAAATGGTTCAAAGAATCTGTAACAAATTTTGTGTGTAAAACAGCTTTAAGTGCGCGGACGCATTCCGAATGTTGACTATGGCGCATGGTGAAGCTACCTTGGACAAAAACAACGTTTATCGGTGGTACAAAATATTCTCAGAGGGACGAAAAGATGTGAACGACGAACAGCGTGCCGGACGCTCGAGCACGTCAACAGCAGTCGAAAACATTGATAAAGTGAAGAAAATAGTATTGGTCAATCTTCGAATCACCGTTAGAGAAGTTGTTGAGAACCTAAACATATCGATTGGCTCGTGCTATTCGATTTTAACTAGTGATTTGGGCTTGAGACGGATCGCCGCTAAATTCGTACCAAAGTTGCTCAATTTCGACCAAAATACAGCATCGCTGTCATAACTTTTTGACTGACTTTTTCTTGTTCCCGAAACTGAAAAAACCCATGAAAGGACGACGCTACGCCACGATTGAGGAGATAAAGACGGCATCGTAGGAGGAGCTGAACAAGATCACAAAAAATGATTTTTTGAACTGCTTCAAGGAGTGGAAAAAACTTTAGCACAAGTGTATAATATCTGGTGGGATTACTTTGAAAGGGAAAAGGATAAGAAATTTTTGAAAAAACATAAAATTCGCGATACTTTTTGAACAGACCTCGTATATCTACACTTAGCTGTTTTCCCCTTTTTGCTGATTCATTGCCATGTATACAATACATACCTATCCTTGTTTACATAAAAAACCATCTATATAGATATATATTTTGTATTTAAAATATAAATTAGACCCTGAAATTTTTCTTGACAGTTATTTCAATGTTGCTTTAATGATTCTACGATAAAAAAATTTAAACGCGTTTTTCTCAAAATCTTTTTTAGACATGGTGCGCAACTTTTCTCAAAAACTTCTGAACTGATCTTTTTGAAATGAAAATCTTTTTTACGCGTTCATAATAGAAACAGAAATGACATCAAAAGAACCCTTACTGATCCTCGGCATATAGATATTCCAATAATTCACACAATGAGGAAGGACAACCCAACAGGAAAATGTCTCATCCGCTTTTATGAAATAAAATTAAATAATGAACAAGAACTCCCCATATATTCGGAAGTTAAATGGGACAGTGGCTGCTTCTAAATAAATCTGAATAGTGGTTAAGCCCAGGTGTTGCGAAATGCCAAGTATTTTTAATTGGAATATTTAAAAAAAAATCTAATAACAATTTTAGTATTAAGGATTTTTTTGGCGCGCAATCAAACTTAGGAGGGTAAAAAATCATCATAGAGGCATTACCCATTTTTTCAGTTTGTACTAACTTTGAAGCTCGGCTCAACCGCCCCCAATTTCCAATATGTAGAACTCAATTTTAGATTTTATGAATAATTTATGTTTATCTAATTGGTCATTAGTAGTATCATGAAACTAGAATGGTTTACTTGGTGGATAGTGGAGGCAAACTGAATTTATCTATGAAAGTAAGAAATGGGAATCCTTTTGCGAACCGTACCTCACACATTAGAGAATGACGATTGAAAATTGTATCGAAATTGCGACCTATTTTTTTATTCTTCTCTTATCCTGGTTGCTCGGCAACGTGGATGACGTGCCGGCTTCCAGGTGAGATAGTGTTAAAAAAACTCCATCAACCCTAACCGTGACTCCTAGTCTTGGCAATACGCATGACCATGACTACTGGATTTCATAGTCCTTCCAGGTAGCAACCATTGTAACTCACAAGGGAACAAACAGGTGGCGAGCGAATCCAGGTAACAGGTATCACACCTTCACCATCGCCATACCACTTTCCACAGCACAACATACACTGGATGCAATGGCGGACACTGCTTTGCTTCTCCTTTCCAAATGCTAACTGCACCTAATTATCCTTGCGTGGACTCACTCTGCACTATTGCGCGCTAATCGCGAACAGAACGCCAATTGCGTCCGGACGCAAGTTCGGAGAGGGAGGGTCTTGCGCACTGGCTAAGCCGTCCGTGTTCCGCGCTGTGAACGTCGTACGTCGCGTGCGAGACACTACTGAGCGGTTACCTGGCGGCGACGCAGCACACAGGTGAGCATAAGGCACCGCAGCCCAATTGCGAGCTAATCAGCGGAGGGTTTTTGGCGACAGTACAACCTGCGTAATGCAGAGCACAATTGCACCCGCCCTGCCCGCGCCGACACAGGTAACAACAGGTAATTTTCGTAGCGGATTACAGTCGCCGCCGAAATAGAGGGGCACGAAAGTGCAGCATAATCGTTCGAAGGTCCTGCAAGGTTCCAATAAGACGGAATTTGATTCGTAACATCATCTCGGGGAAGCCATTCAGTAAAGCACGAAAATGCAAGATGAATGATTGTTCCCTATAATAAAAGTGGTCTAAGTGCGACCCTTAAGGTACACACGAATAAATTCCCATTGGGGTGAATAATGAAACAATGATTTCCTTCTATTATTAATTATTTTATAACAATACTACTGTCATTCTCCTAAACCTGATATAAGTTTAGAAATCTGTAAATTAATCTTGTTTTTGTTTATAACTATTTTTTAGTAACATTTTTGATGGAGTAATCCAACAGAGAACGAGAGGGTGCTGGTTGCTTTTCGAGATGTGTGTGGTGCCGTGTAAGCATATGAGCTCGCATGAGTTCAGTTGTCCGCTTTTACAATAATTTTTTACGACATTGATCAAAATTTTGCCAAAACATAAAGTAACGAAAAAAATACTATGGAGGTATTTGGACGAAATTATTTTTTTTCAGTTTTTTCATCCAAAATCCAAACAGCTGGACCGATTTTGCTGAAAACTCACTCAGTCTTAAGTTACGCGTCTAATGGAACACGTCAATATCATCTTTGGTCCTCGAGATAATCGAGACGAGAAATATTTACGAACGAACATACGCACATACACACACAGTCATCTGTCAAAACGATGGATTTGGATTCTAGAGATCTTAAAACGTGGAGATATGTCAAAATTAGGGATTCTGGAGAGTTAAAAACATAGTAGTAGTAATACCCTGAAACATACAAACTAGCACAACACATTACGGCATATATAGGGGGACACAAAGATCAATATACACTTTCCAGAGCATGATCGTGGACCAAACCTGAAAACATACTCCGTATACTCCACTAATTATCTGAACTTATAAACTTGAAATGTATGTATATTGGTAATATTTTATCTTGAATTGAGTCGATTGACCTCAACGGAGGTAGGTTGTAACAGCAGCCCTCTTATGCAGGGATGGCTCTACCGGACTTCAGCTAGCCCACTATGAAGACACAAAAGAGGGTGCAAGGATGTAACTAAAAATGCCAACACTAATATTCATTTACGTGAGGCTCTCCAGGAAGGGCAAATCTAGAGTTCGCATTCTTTTTCTGGAAAGTGCTGAGCATGAAAATTTTGAATTGTTTCTTCCTCTGCTGATCTAGAATTGTGAAAAAAGCCTCTGAAGGAAACAATTCACTGTCTGCTTATTAGACAATGGTGCTTCAAATTGAAATTTTGAGACTTAAGGTATCACTTTTCATACTGAGAAGTGCTAGTTTCCTTCAAGGCTGTTTGTAGCAGACTATATGTAATGCTGTTTAATAATTCGCTAAATTGACTTCAAGAAGTCTCGTTTGTTTTTATTAACGGCCCTGATACGAGAACATGCTGGTTCCTGGCTCGAGCAAACCACTCGAAACAAATCTTGTCAATCTGTGCTGCATCACCTTTTTTTTCTTTTTTGACTATGACTATTGACTATCGCTTAATTTCCATTGTCTACGAATGATTTCCTTCTGCTTTAATATTTCTGATGCTTGAGTTTTACTTATTTTAAACCTAAAATCGTTAAATTTATTTCTATACATAACAATTTTTTTAAAGCCGATTTTTAAAACATACCTCTCGCCCAATTTGCGAACACCTAAATGTTCTTGTTCTGCAACATTAACCACCTCCATTTTCTGTCTTAAAGTTAAAAAGTGTTTGGTTGGTGCCATTGCTGCACTGCACTGATAACAGTCCACTTCAAGGCACAAATTAAAGTAACGAAATGATCACCTGCGACGCCTGGCACTTACGTGCATGCATGTAAAGAGAAATCACACATTACGGGGAACCACCGCGCTATCGAAATTGTTGTTATCCGTTGTTGGAGCTTCGAGTCCGCTCTTGAGAACGTTTCGAGTCTGTCGGTGACAATTTGTGGTGTCCGTCCGACAGAGCGTCCGCTTACGAGAACGTATATTACAGTCATATAAAAAATATGGTTCCAAAAAAAGCGTCCGCTTATGGAAGCTGTCCGCAAAGGGAACTTTCACTGTATTTGAAAATAATTAAAAATCACAAGTGATTCTCAGTACAAACGTGAGCCATTTACTACTTCGCAGATCCTAGTCACTTCCAATGCAAAAAATTGCAAGTGAATTAATTTTACGCAAGAATTCTGAACCATTGACTTGAAGTACAACTTTCTAGGCTCTATTTATCGAATTTGGCTTCCTCGAAATTTCAACTATCCTTAAATCTAACGAAATGCATGGCTGCAAATGTTTAGATACAAATCCGCAGAAGATCCTTGTTTGAGGGACTTTCAGCGTCTCTCTTCAGGAATGGAAATTATCGATTGAAAAAACGCCGATGCCCAAAGTGCATTAGACCAAATCGAAACTATTTTGAAAAATTGATGAACACTACAATTATTTCGCTGCCAGGCCGATACCATTTAAACTGGCCCTCGTATGCGCTGCAATTCATTGCTGTATCTAAGGTGCGATTCTGTTTCTTCATGTTCAGGGATGTGCTCTGTCGCTGATGTAGACATTTTCTTTACTGTTCCGTATACTCATTTCCAGGCTAATATCCTTGTAAAGCTCGAAATCTAATCGTTGATTACACTTTCAAAAACATAATGGAAACCCCAGCACACTGGATACATTTTTCGAAGTACAATTTTTTTAGATATGAAATTCCTTTAGCCATCCTAACCAGTAGAAACTTGAAAACCCAACAAACGTATCCTCTTTTGAGTAAGTGAACACTAATATCGCTGGCATCAATATTTGTTCACGCTTGTAGAACCTTAAAAATCTGCTAGGCTACGTTTTAAGGTGTATCACCTTCAAAAAATGATGTTTTTGCATTAATTTTGGCAATGTTTTATCAACTGTCCCATATTTTTCATTTGAATTAAAATTACCAGAAGCTTTATTTAATCAATTTCCTTTTATTTTCGAATTATCCTTTAAAAAATCTGTCAATAAAACTAACTTACCTCGTCACTTCTACGCTCGCTCGCTCGCACACCAGAACCACCTACACCGCTATTCGAAACAGGAAAGAGAAATCAACTGGCAAAAAGCAGCAAACCAATCAGGAAACTTTAAAAGCCGGAAAATCTGCCATCAACTCAGGAAACAGGAAACACCACCGTTTAGCTACCCCATTCTAACAGCAAACTGTATACTGCACACACTGCTCGAAATGCTCGAAACCGCTGTCTTTCTCATTTTCTTTAAATGAACTTTGTACAGCCGTCGCGCCATGAAACGAAGGATGTGCCAAGTCGGCAGCCTGCTACTTTTCCGAAAGATTCGGATAGAAAATTATCAAGCAAACCCTCTGCGGTTGTAGTCAAAAAGTACATACTAGACACGTTCTCGCACGCGTCTTCTTCTTAGAAGTTCATATCGCCAAAATACGCTATTCAGTTCACGTGCGCTGCTGTTTTCATGTTTAAATCTAGATTAGCTCAGCACCTGCCGCGACCAGCCAGCCAGCACTGCAGCAGCTTCAAGTAAGATCGGTACATTTTTGAGCGGCATCATTGTCTGACGTTGCGCGCCGCATCTAACTCTACCCGCACCGCACAGCAGCGTGTCAGCATCAGCACCTTTCGGACTGCTCTTGACCAGCGACTGTCGCTGCCTTGTCTGCTTTCTAACATTGCGTTACCCAATACAACAGAGAGTGGAGCGAACAGCGTGCAGTGTACAATTCACATCAGCCAAACAGGAACGGCCTGTGTTAAAATTTAATTGCATTTAATACATGTTTCTCGTCATTCATATAAAAGTGTGTGGAATAAGTTCTTTACTAGCTACATGGTCAGATTTATTCGTTTGGAACTTGACTTGGCTAGGACAACCAGCTTTGGTTTCAATTATGCCTGGCAGTCTGTCCAGAAACTCAAATAATAGATCGCAGCCAGAAAGTACTGGGATGCGCGATTTAATTCTACTGTGGAAAAGAGCACGGACCAATGTTTATAGTCGAAAATGTCGCTACGTTGTTTTGTCCCTCTATTTGTTAAGATCTAACCAAGTTAAATTACCCGTAAATAAAATAACTCGCGCCGTTCAATCCCCAGTGCCAAGAATACTCTACGGAATCAAATAATCTCCAGTTTATTAGATTTATGTGTGCAAGTGATTGGTTAAATTGCCACTACTTTACTCACTTCAACAACAAAAAAACACACTAATAAGTAGCGAAGATACACACGACAATTACTGGTCAAGTCCTTATTTGCTGTAAGATCCATGCGAAAGTTTATTTATTTTCATTCTACCCTTTAGATGGATACTACCTGCTTGTGGTGTACATTGCAAAGTATTTCTAAAATCTTAACTTTAGGTTCATCAAAAAAGTAAATGTATTATCCCGAGCGAGTCGAACGAACAACTCTTACAATGGCTGGCATTATCATCTAGATACCTCCGAAAGGTTACATTAATTGTTTATATAGATCGGAATCGAACCAGCTCGAGACTGTATTATCCAAACGAAATGTGTTTGGATGCGAAACGATCGCCATGTAAGGCTGAAATATGTTTTTCGGGTTGTTGTTACGGAGGTTGTTATGCTTACTTCGTTTTTGAGGAATTACTACTTGTGAAGTATTGTCAGAAATAAAAAATTTGGGTGTACCATATCATATAGCAATAGACATGTTTGCTTAATGTTGTTGACAAAATCGTTTATACCTTTTTCACGCAGAGAGCCAAGTGCCGATGCCCAAAGTCAACGCAACTTCTGAAAGATAGAACATGAAACAATCAACGATCCCGATCTCAAGTGGACATGTACTTTGTTTTGTTTTACACGCGGTGGGGACATGTGTGTGCGCTAACAACTCGACAAGGAGGCTCAACATTCGACCCGCATGAAGTGCAAAACTAGGCAAGATCTCATCGTTTCTACTTACGTGATTGTTTAGCTCCTGCTCCTGCTGGGGCTGCGAGAAACGCTCCGACCGTTGCGACTGTTGCTGCGGCTGAACGACTTCCTAGCGGCTGGACTGCGCGAACGTGAAAACTTGCCGCCTCGCCTGGCGGGCGATCGGCTGCCCGATCGGGACCGCGACCTCGGCGAGAACGAAGCCCGCCGGCGAGGGCTCCTTGAACGACGGCGAGGTGAACGCGACCGTCGCCTACGCCCGCCTCCACCGCCCCGTCCTGATCCACTCCTGCGGTTCGGCGACGTCGGTCGTCCATAGCGCGCCATCTGCACGCGCAACTCTCTGCCGTCCAGCACACGACCGTCCATGGCCTCCAATGCGTCCTCGGCATCCCGCTTGTCGTAGAATCTACAAAGCAAACGCTTCAATCCTCAGACTTTCACTTCTGGGCACACCTTCCTACCTGACGAAAGCGAACCCCCGACTTTCCCGGGTGAATCGATCGCGCGGTATATAGATGTCGCCAACTTCGCCGCAGCGCTCAAACACCCTGCGCAGATCCTCTGGCGTCGTGCGATACGTCAAGTTATCCACCTGAAAATTTCGTGTAATCATCTTCCATTCATTCATACCCAGCAACGCTACACCGTACCGCCATCTTGGCGTCTGCTTACTCACTCACCTTTAGAGAAATCATCCCTTCGATCCTCGGCGGCGGCCGGCTGCTGTGGCTCATTCTGTCGTCTTTCTCCAGCTTAAGGCCGTGTTAAAACACTCAAACCCGAAAATTTAATGATTGTTTGGACCGATGCAGTCGCGTTTCACCGCAATTCGTTTAATTTCTTCCCGGTTTTCACTTACGACCCACTCGACTTTCAATGCCTTTCACACAATATGGCGGATGGCGGAGATGCTGACATCCGGAACTGCATTATCGTTTTGTCATAGCGTAAAGAATATATTGCACGAACAATTCAAGCTGTCAAACGAGAAAAATATATTAATAAAATTTGCTAGGACAGAATGCCTAACAGTGCGGCTAATTTCTACAAATACCCATAAATTAAAGGAAATAACAAAGTTATCATCTTTCAAAACAGCACTGGAGAAACATTTACTTGAAAAGCAAACAACGTAATACTAAGATTTACTAAAGCTCAAGGCTTATAGAGCCAAACCGAAAGGAAGTTTTTGTAAGATCCGACCATTATACTAAAATTAAAGATGAAAAAAATTAATGAGAACCCAGTACCATCTTTTATACCGATTATTCATCGCCTGGGAAGTACTAAGCAAACATACAGAAAGTGAATAAGTAAGTATATTGCACAAGGACGATGTGAGTGGAGGATCCACATTTGGAGGAGGCAGAGGTGGTTTTATTCGGTAAAAGCCCGACATGTTGAGACGCAGGAGCGACTCGGTATCTTTTGAAGATTTCCAACTTTCAACGTTGCAAAAAATATGAGTCAAAAGATGCAAAAAATATTAGTCAAAAGATGCAAAAATTACCCGTCCTTCTGGTTTTCGTTACTTGCGCACGAGCAATCACAAACCGAAATTTCTCCATGTAGAAGGGCAACTGTATTGTGACGAAGCCACAATTCTGTATCAACAACTTGTGTATTGTATAATCAAGTGCGGCAATTTGGCTCTAGTGTCCGTAATCCGCACTGTATATTCTTTGTGCTATGACTGTGATAAATATGAAAAGTAATGTTATACTTGTAATAAAATAAAAAGGATAGCCCGTCGGGACTAGCCATAAAAACATATGTGTTTACCAATTGTGTAACAGTGGGAAAGTACCTAGCAATTAACACTTAACAAGAGACTACTGATAACAAAATGCACGTGGGTAAATGGTATGTTGTGACTGGTTATGTGTGTGAGTATATGCAACGGCTAGTCCTCCGGACGGTTTCCCGATATAGAGGTGACAGATTAGTCCTTGATCGTACGTAAGGCGAGACAGGGAGTTTTTCCGCGACGGGCTCTGATTCGAGCGTGATTTTCTTTGTTCTCAAACAAGAGCATAACATGTTGTTGCTTTTTACCGTCCGTCGTGTACAAAACACTGAAGAAGGTTGCAAGTAGCAACCGAAATACGTGTTTCAGGACATGCAAAATATTTTGGTAAAAAGCAACAACACGACTTTTTCAATAATCTTAACCCTTAACTGGAATCGTGGGTCCATTTGGAACCGACAAGAAAAAATAAACCGTATAATTTCGAAACGCGCGCAGTTAAATTAGACATGTTTTAATACAACTATAACCCATTGGAGTATTACTTGTGTCTATATTATAAAATAACATGCATTTAAATTAAAGGGTCCATTTGGATCCACGATTCCAGTTATGTTGAATACTAGCGATTCCGGTTACGGGTGAATAATAAATGCTTACAGTCGAATTGTACTACAACCGTATGTGACAGCTGAGTACATTTGCAGGTGGCAGCACCGATAAGAAACCAGCTGTCAACGTGAACAAAAGTCAAAATCGGAAAAGTTCTTCGACATTTCACTGTTTTTTGGTCGGCCCGAGTGAGCCTGGCGTCGTGAATACATAGTTTTCAAGTGAATGAATGGCTATGGCAGCTGCAATCGCAAACGAGCACGATCTAGAGGAGTTACTGCGTAAGTAAATCCCCAGGACGACTCGAAGTCCAATCATGAAGAGTTGGAATTGAAACTTGGAGAATTGTAATGAGGAAGGAACGGTGTAATCAAAATTACGATCAGACCGCTTCCGCTGAAAGGTGGCGTTTTTTTCAAGCGGTCAATTTGCCGGGAGCATGACAAACTGCCATGAAATTCTGAGATGCGGTGTAAAGTGGTCGCAGCGGAAATTCCAATAGATTGCGAATTTCTGTGGCGCACACAATCCAGAATTCTACGCTTGTAGAATTCTTCTTCTGCGAACTGCTAAAGAGTTTGCACATCTAAAACCTTTTTTGCATGGAATATGATTGTGAGGCACTGTGTGCAGAGTTGCGTGGCGGCCTCGGCGCCTTATTTACATTTCGGGGTTTCGATTGATTACAAGTTGTTTCCGGCGAAATGTTTATTTTAGGGGTGAGATAAGGCCCCGTGCCATCAAATGTAACGCAAAAAAGGTTGAACAGAAGCAGAATAAACACGAAAATTACTGTAGTTTCCACTCAAACGCTGCATTCATATTTATTATTAGTTTCAAGGATGCCCCGCGAGCTTGCAAGGAATGGAAGCTCATAAATCAGACTCCTACACTTCCGGTTACTGCCAAACTTACTGTAGAATGTCCCCTACTGGTCAGTGTTGAAGTTCCGTTTGTTTGAGGGTTTCAATCTATCCAGGAAACCCATATCTCTTATATCACCATCGTTTCATAATTTTGATAAACTTTAATTGATTGCTGTATCTCCAAGAGCGCATAACGGACCCCACGACCGAATCATCAGATGAACTAGCTGTGAATTTATTCTGCTCGTCCGTGAGAAGTGATGCGATTCTCATCAAGAAAGCAACCGAACTGATCGTCTCGAAAATAAAGTCCCCGAATGTGACCACGTCGCGGAAAGCAATCGAAGTAAGTGTTTCAATTGATTCCAATTGCTGCATCCTTGCTGATTGACATGATGCAATGCTTTTCCAGCTCCTGGAAGAGTGTATGTCGAAATGCGGCCTTGAATTCCAAACGACCATTGCGCGTTTTCAATTCCTCAACGAGCTGATTCGACTGGTGTCGAAACGGTTTGCCGGCGACGAGACGCCAGCGGAAATACGAAACAAGATTTTAGACTGCCTTTCGCTGTGGACGGTACAGTATCCCGACAGGTCGAAGATCAAGGAGGCGTACGAAACGCTGCTGCGGAGCGGCGTGCAACACGAAGTGACGCCAACTGTGGCGCCCAGCTGCAGGCGGACGAATTTCATTGATGTCGAGAATGAGAAACTGTTGAAAAAGTTGTTGCAGAGCAACAATCGCGAAGACTTTCTGCGGGCCAATCTACTAATCAAGTATTTGGTGAAGCAAGATGCAAAGAAAACCGAGTTGGCCGCTCGTCAGCGCCTGGAGCTGCAGGAAGCACGCAACTCGGCCACGATTTTGAGCCAAATCTTTGATCGCTGGGCGGAAGACGGCAAAGTGGACAACGAGGAGCTGGCGACTGAAATTTATAATATTTGTAAGAAATCGAAACAGATTGTGATTCGCATGCCAGAAATCATTGAAGATAACGAGGAACTGTTGGGTGGGTGCATCAAAAACGTATTCTAACCACGCAACTGACCCTTGAAATCGTTTTGCAGGGGACGCAATTGAAGTGAACGACCTGCTGCACGGTGTCATAGACAACTACGAAAAGCTGGTTTCGAACAATAAAGTGCAAGCGACGCCGCCGACAGTGAAACAACAGCCAAATGTGCCGGACCTCATGTACACAGCGGATAGTGCTAGAAACAATGTGTCGAATTTGGCTCCCAATCCGCTTGACGAATTGTCGGACGTATTTAGCAAAAGTGTACACACATCGCCTGACTGGGAAAAGTTCTTATTAACTCCCGTTCCAGTCAATTTGGAGTCTTTGTCTGCGAAAGTAGAACAAAGTACAAACGGTACTATTTACACTCGTGAAAGTTAATTCGACCCTTCTTTGCATTGATATCGTATTTCCAGATTCAAACGACCATAATGCCGCCGCGAAAGGCAGACGCACGCTTCCAACCATAGATAAGCTCAGCGAAGAACTATTCATGGAGAATATAGGCAGTACTGAACGTGTGGGATCATTTAAAAGGTATCGTGCGACACTAAATCATGAGTATCGTGTTCTGTTAAACACATAGCACATTTTAAATTGTGGTTTAGTTGAAACTTTGAATCACATTAATCATTCCTTGTACGTTTTACGCGAAAAAATTGATTTCTTGCATTGCTCATTTTGTTTAAAAACAATAGATTTAAATCATATTAATAACGGAATCCTTTTGCCCAGAGAACCAAGCAAAATACCCATCAACGATCTACTCGCCGATAGTAAAGATCAAAAAGAGACGAATGTCAACGTAACCGAATCAAAAAATGTGATAAACAGTGATAAGACCCTACCAGTAGGCCACCACGAACCATTCGCGGAAATTTCGGCCAGCCTCTTGGAAAGTATGCTAGGAAATGCCTCGAAAACGTCGAATACGATCGATTGCCTGCTGGAAGCTTTCGTCGAGACAAAAACCGACAACCAAGAGCAGCTGTCGGCGGCCGATTCGAACGAAAACCGCGTTAAATCAGATTCCCTGTTGGACGACGCCTTACTTCTCGTAGAATCCTCGAATCACGCGACAGAAAAAAGCGAAAATTCGCATCACGTCGACAATGTGCCCGTCACGGACGATGAGGATATGGTTAAGATTTCGGAGGAGGCTGACGCATCGCTGAAAAGGATTAAACACTTGTCGCAGATACATGTTGAACTGAATTCGATTCGACCTAGCAACGAGCGGCCTCGCGTTGTTATGGACGACATTCAAGGACTGCGGGTCACGTTGAATTTCGCCCTGGATCGTCCCTCGACGAATGTGTCGGTGCTGGTGATTTCGACAATTAACCAAAGTTCCTTGCCCGTTTGCAACTACCAACTGGACGCGAGTGTGAAAAAGGTTTGTATGCGCATCGTTTCGAACGCGCTCGGCTAAATCGATATGTTGCCTTTCAGCCGTGCAAGTTAAGACTCCTCCCGCCGACCGGGAGTGCGCTGCCCGGAGTCAAACCATTTCGAACGGCCTCGGAAGACATTCAACAAATCCTGCTGCTGTTCAATCCCACACAAATGTCGGTCGAGTTGACGTGCATCATAGGATATCAGCAGGGCGACGACCCGGACCCAGTCAAAGAGTCAGTTATAGTGAAAGACATACCATACTGCGATTAGTCGGCGTCTTTCATTCCGGTGTGAAAGCTGTAGGAACTATTTTAAAAGGAATGATTGGGGGTGGCGGTATTTTACTTTTATAGAACTAATTGCGTATGTACTTTATCTGCGATATGGCATGTGTAATCGTGCCGATCTTTTCGTTGGCAACAGCTAGTCCTAGCGGGTTTTAGTGACTAGAACAATTTCAAAGTCTGAAACAAAATGATGCATTCAAATGTTTTTATCCTTCAAAAGGTTACGTTTCTTTCGACTTAAGTTTTATTTCAATTTTGGCTACACTATAAACGATGTCACCGTATTTAATGTCTTTGAATATTCAAAGTAAATGTATGAAAGTGTTGATCTGTGTTTCTCATGCGTAACCAACTAGAAGAGCGATCGGATGTAGTGTTGATAAGTAGAGAAATCAAATTAGTATTTCGAAATGGACTTTTTTTGCACGGCCAGGAACGCTGTAAAAGTAGGCTGAACTTTATAGCAGATAGAGGAGGTATGTTGCTCCGCAACCACATGCACCAGAGTAACCCCGAACCTTGTTTGGGATCCTCTGAACAGTTGTGCCACTTTACGCGTAATTATCTAGATCTTTGGAAGAAGTTGTTACGTTCGTCACGCAGCGTGGCCGATTCACGTACGAAAATAAGGGACTGTCTTGCCCCTGAAGACCCCAAACCAACGGGCGGGCAAACGAATCGATAGAAATGGTATACGCGGGTCGCCACATCACACAAGGCGTATTGTAAGAACTGAATTATATAATTAGGGAGTAGATTCATTTAGGTTAACGATATGGAATTATATAAATATATATGGGATTTATTCAGGTTAAGGATATTGAATTATATAGATATATATTGGATAAGATGGCAACAACAATTGTAATTCATCGCTATCCGTCGTCCCCCATTCAGATCGCCGTCAATGCGATCTCCACTCGACCCCATGGCTGCGATGATTCGTCTGCACAGCAGTCCTCAATTGCCAGCATCACAATATGTCTGACCAAAGGCCGCCCCCACACACACAGCAGCACAGTACCCACCGAGGTGCAACGCTTTGGCCAATCGTGAAAACCGAACACGGAGTATGAAAATCGCTAGGTGACGTGCATCGGAAAACGAGACAAGACCAGTCGAAGGAATGAAAGCTGGAATGGGTTCAGCAAACTCGGCTGGCCGTTGACCGCCGATGCGGCGAACGGGACCAGGGAGAACCCTTATATATTGGGAGGAGAACAGCTGTCGGGTCGGTTCTGTTCTGGGTTCTTTTGTGTGATGGTCGGGGGGCAAGGACTGGAGAAGCCAAGCCGAGATGTGCGGAAGTTCCGTGCGAATTTTTATATTCTGTGGATTTAGTTTCTTGTGGAAAAAAATGAGGACGAGGGACAGCAGGCGGCGTACGAGGCGCAGGAGGCAGCGGTGGAAATAGGTTTAAGGAGAAAAATTGTGAGTAGAGTTAAGCATAGATAGGGTCGGTGGTTTTGGGTTGTCGCGAATCTAGTTCCCGTGTCCGGATTCGCGGGCAGGTCAGTTCCGGCGCCCTTTAAAAAATATCCCCACACCCCTCTTCCCGGGTTAAAGAAGGGTGTGACTGTCCAGCCCGTAGCCAGGTCGGCTGCGGCAGACGTTGCATCAATTACAGTTGTAACAAAGTAAATTTTAGGTTCTTTTGGACAGTCATCATGTTTGCACCCCCTAAAGGGGACACCAGAACTTTGTTACATTTGGCAGTGATTTGTCGTGGGCTCTTCCATCCGGCGTGTCTCTCAGCTCGGAGGACAACGCTTACAGTAAAAAGTTGCTATGTTTTTGCCACCAGATCGGCGTACAAAGAACATTTCTCCTGCTTAAGGGGCTTACGGGCTACACGGCGAAAGCTTGCAGCAAGTGAACCTTCAATTCACATCATAAAAAGTTTATTTTACTTATCAGTACAATTAGACAACTCAACAACTAACTAAGACACGATCTCGTCCTTGAACGATAACGCCGTGATAGCTTTTTGATGTCCAATGTATTCCCGTTCAATTTCGCGCGTGTCCAGCTTCCATAGCCTAGCGATCGTGTCCGACGAGGCGGTGAACAAATATTTCGAATCAGCACTGAACGCTGCGTCCCAAACCCACTTATTATCTACTTTGAGCTCCCGCCACAGCGAAAAGTCGCTGGTTTTCCATATGCGAGCGGTCCCGTCGCCTGACGTCGTCACCAAAAGACTCGAATCGGGACTGAACTTGCATCTGAGCGCGTATCGTTTGTGCGCGGGAATCTTCAGCTTTGGCTCCAGCACACTCAAGTGCTGGTCGCTGGAGCTGGACAGGCTCCACACATAGCAATTGCCTTTGTTGTTCACGGCCGCCATATAAATGCCGTTGGGGCTAATCGCAATGTCCTGCACGGAAGCATCCACCTCGGGAATAAGTTGCTCGTGCACGTCCGACTTTACATCCCACAGATACACGCCGCCGCCCTGCGACCCTATGGCCATTTCCACCTGGTTGGGGTGCAGGCAAACCGCGTTGATCGGCGTCATACAGTCAAACATGCGTTTGCACTGAGGATTCGCGGAGCTCATGTCCCAGATGCGCACTTTGCAATCTTCGCCGCCGGTAAACATCCACTTGCCATCCTCCTAAGAAGAGAAATCAAGCGACATCATTATAGTCATCCAAACGCGAGCAGATCGCGCTAAATTAAACTTAGAACTTAGTTAAATGTTGAACATGCGGCCGAGAGATAAAATCAAACCAAGCCCAAATACTATTCAGATCTCACCTGAAATCCTAGTCTCGTTATATTCTTCGTTACTCCCTCGAAATTGATTGTAGGGCTGCTCGAGTTGGTGGTCATGTCGTACAGGCGGATGCACTGATATCCTCCGGCCGCCAGCATCAATTTGTCAGGCGTGCGATCGAGGCAGTTGACTTGCTGCAATCAAGAGAATCCAATTTCATCCGTCCTATCCTCAAGATATCAACAAAATCAAACGAATGCACAATTTGAATCGAAATAGTTACACACTGAATCTTCGTGTTGCATCGTGCGAATGCAATTGCCCGTGTGCGCCTGCCATAGCTTTATTGTGTGATCGTAGCCACCAGTGGCCAGAATCAATTGATCTCCCGCCGGCTCTTGCGTCATCATGTAGACCCTTTAGAAAAAGAATTATATAATTAACATATTTTATTGAAAGCAAAACAAAGTTCCGGCTCACATCTTAATGTTTGTGTACCTCAACAGCAAACGTCAAACGCGTATTTTGGGCGCATAAAAAAACTGTACCAGTGACAACAGCCGGCAGAGTTTGTGCCTCGGCTAAGCTACCAGACACTAGGTGGTTCTGCTAATATCTGCAGTGAAGCTTGTCACAAATCGTCGAATTTCAAACAAGATTTTAAATGTAGATTGTTGCTGGGAGATTTAGGGATTTTCATTTATAAAAAACAAGTGCCATTTCATTCTCGAGATGCTTTTTCAAATATTAACAATATTAAGCGTTATGCCCCCCCCCCCATAATCTAAAATTTATTGGCATGGGCACGTGCACGAGCACCCTTTGCCTTTACCACTGTCGATAGCGGTATCGGTATAGGATGCATCCTTACTTTAAAGTTAACGTTTGGTAGCATGGAACTTTCTGATTTTTGGATATCAGTTAAAGAGGAATAACATTGAATAATATTTTGGCATTTATATAGATTGTGCCTTCAATTTTGTGACTAGCTCCATATTCATACTATCTGAAACGCCTCTCTCTGCAACAATAAATGCAATACCAGTCAGTACATTCGTTAAAAACGAGTCAGGTGAATCAAGTTCAAAGTGAATTAAGACTATCATATGAAGAATCACAACAACGCCCGCAACTTCCAATGTTCGTATTGTACGAAATCCTGTCTATCGAAATGGGATCTAAAGGACGTGCGACCGTTCAATTGTGAAATATGCGGTAAGCATCCTCCAATCGTCAGGTAGACACGATTGTTCCAACCACAATCTTTATATGAGTAAATTTATAGAACTTTTTCCATGTTGCAGTCAATCAAATAACCCTTATAAATACCTAATACACTTTCAAACACAATTGATAATTTTTCCTAAATTGCAAAAAAAAAGCCTTTTTCGGAATTCTGCCACGCTGCGACGTCGGAAGCTCGTCAAGCATCTTTTGACGAGATTTCGACGTCGCAGCGTGGAAGAAAACCCAAAAAGGACCTATTTTATTTTGTTCGAAAAATGCATTTCATAATTTTATTTCAATTGTTTTTAAAAGCAAAAAACAAAAAAAAGCCCTTTTCGGAATTCTGCCACGCTGCGACGTCGAAAGCTCGTCAAGCATCTTTTGACGAGATTTCGACGTCGCAGCGTGGAAGAAAACCCAAAAAGGACCTATTTTATTTTGTTCGAAAAATGCATTTCATAATTTTATTTCAATTGTTTTTAAAAGCAAAAAACAAAAAAAAAGCCTTTTTCGGAATTCTGCCACGCTGCGACGTCGAAAGCTCGTCAAGCATCTTTTGACGAGATTTCGACGTCGCGGCGTGGAAGAAAACCCAAAAAGGACCTATTTTATTTTGTTCGAAAAATGCATTTCATAATTTTATTTCAATTGTTTTTAAAAGCAAAAAACAAAAAAAAGCCTTTTTCGGAATTCTGCCACGCTGCGACGTCGAAAGCTCGTCAAGCATCTTTTGACGAGATTTCGACGTCGCAGCGTGGAAGAAAACCCAAAAAGGACCTATTTTATTTTGTTCGAAAAATGCATTTCATAATTTTATTTCAATTGTTTTTAAAAGCAAAAAACAAAAAAAAGCCCTTTTCGGAATTCTGCCACGCTGCGACGTCGAAAGCTCGTCAAGCATCTTTTGACGAGATTTCGACGTCGCAGCGTGGAAGAAAACCCAAAAAGGACCTATTTTATTTTGTTCGAAAAATGCATTTCATAATTTTATTTCAATTGTTTTTAAAAGCAAAAAACAAAAAAAAGCCTTTTTCGGAATTCTGCCACGCTGCGACGTCGAAAGCTCGTCAAGCATCTTTTGACGAGATTTCGACGTCGCAGCGTGGAAGAAAACCCAAAAAGGACCTATTTTATTTTGTTCGAAAAATGCATTTCATAATTTTATTTCAATTGTTTTTAAAAGCAAAAAACAAAAAAAAGCCTTTTTCGGAATTCTGCCACGCTGCGACGGCGAAAGCTCGTCAAGCATCTTTTGACGAGATTTCGACGTCGCAGCGTGGAAGAACACCCAAAAAGGACCTATTTTATTTTGTTCGAAAAATGCATTTCATAATTTTATTTCAATTGTTTTTAAAAGCAAAAAACAAAAAAAAGCCCTTTTCGGAATTCTGCCACGCTGCGACGTCGAAAGCTCGTCAAGCATCTTTTGACGAGATTTCGACGTCGCAGCGTGGAAGAAAACCCAAAAAGGACCTATTTTATTTTGTTCGAAAAATGCATTTCATAATTTTATTTCAATTGTTTTTAAAAGCAAAAAACAAAAAAAAGCCCTTTTCGGAATTCTGCCACGCTGCGACGTCGAAAGCTCGTCAAGCATCTTTTGACGAGATTTCGACGTCGCAGCGTGGAAGAAAACCCAAAAAGGACCTATTTTATTTTGTTCGAAAAATGCATTTCATAATTTTATTTCAATTGTTTTTAAAAGCAAAAAACAAAAAAAAGCCTTTTTCGGAATTCTGCCACGCTGCGACGTCGAAAGCTCGTCAAGCATCTTTTGACGAGATTTCGACGTCGCAGCGTGGAAGAAAACCCAAAAAGGACCTATTTTATTTTGTTCGAAAAATGCATTTCATAATTTTATTTCAATTGTTTTTAAAAGCAAAAAACAAAAAAAAGCCTTTTTCGGAATTCTGCCACGCTGCGACGGCGAAAGCTCGTCAAGCATCTTTTGACGAGATTTCGACGTCGCAGCGTGGAAGAAAACCCAAAAAGGACCTATTTTATTTTGTTCGAAAAATGCATTTCATAATTTTATTTCAATTGTTTTTAAAAGCAAAAAACAAAAAAAAGCCTTTTTCGGAATTCTGCCACGCTGCGACGTCGAAAGCTCGTCAAGCATCTTTTGACGAGATTTCGACGTCGCAGCGTGGAAGAAAACCCAAAAAGGACCTATTTTATTTTGTTCGAAAAATGCATTTCATAATTTTATTTCAATTGTTTTTAAAAGCAAAAAACAAAAAAAAAGCCTTTTTCGGAATTCTGCCACGCTGCGACGTCGAAAGCTCGTCAAGCATCTTTTGACGAGATTTCGACGTCGCAGCGTGGAAGAAAACCCAAAAAGGACCTATTTTATTTTGTTCGAAAAATGCATTTCATAATTTTATTTCAATTGTTTTTAAAAGCAAAAAACAAAAAAAAAAGCCTTTCTCGGAATTCTGCCACGCTGCGACGTCGAAAGCTCGTCAAGCATCTTTTGACGAGATTTCGACGTCGCAGCGTGGAAGAAAACCCAAAAAGGACCTATTTTATTTTGTTCGAAAAATGCATTTCATAATTTTATTTCAATTGTTTTTAAAAGCAAAAAACAAAAAAAAGCCTTTTTCGGAATTCTGCCACGCTGCGACGTCGAAAGCTCGTCAAGCATCTTTTGACGAGATTTCGACGTCGCAGCGTGGAAGAAAACCCAAAAAGGACCTATTTTATTTTGTTCGAAAAATGCATTTCATAATTTTATTTCAATTGTTTTTAAAAGCAAAAAACAAAAAAAAGTCTTTTTCGGAATTCTGCCACGCTGCGACGTCGAAAGCTCGTCAAGCATCTTTTGACGAGATTTCGACGTCGCAGCGTGGAAGAAAACCCAAAAAGGACCTATTTTATTTTGTTCGAAAAATGCATTTCATAATTTTATTTCAATTGTTTTTAAAAGCAAAAAACAAAAAAAAAAGCCTTTCTCGGAATTCTGCCACGCTGCGACGTCGAAAGCTCGTCAAGCATCTTTTGACGAGATTTCGACGTCGCAGCGTGGAAGAAAACCCAAAAAGGACCTATTTTATTTTGTTCGAAAAATGCATTTCATAATTTTATTTCAATTGTTTTTAAAAGCAAAAAACAAAAAAAAAGCCTTTTTCGGAATTCTGCCACGCTGCGACGTCGAAAGCTCGTCAAGCATCTTTTGACGAGATTTCGACGTCGCAGCGTGGAAGAAAACCCAAAAAGGACCTATTTTATTTTGTTCGAAAAATGCATTTCATAATTTTATTTCAATTGTTTTTAAAAGCAAAAAACAAAAAAAAAGCCTTTCTCGGAATTCTGCCACGCTGCGACGTCGAAAGCTCGTCAAGCATCTTTTGACGAGATTTCGACGTCGCAGCGTGGAAGAAAACCCAAAAAGGACCTATTTTATTTTGTTCGAAAAATGCATTTCATAATTTTATTTCAATTGTTTTTAAAAGCAAAAAACAAAAAAAAGCCTTTTTCGGAATTCTGCCACGCTGCGACGTCGAAAGCTCGTCAAGCATCTTTTGACGAGATTTCGACGTCGCAGCGTGGAAGAAAACCCAAAAAGGACCTATTTTATTTTGTTCGAAAAATGCATTTCATAATTTTATTTCAATTGTTTTTAAAAGCAAAAAACAAAAAAAAGTCTTTTTCGGAATTCTGCCACGCTGCGACGTCGAAAGCTCGTCAAGCATCTTTTGACGAGATTTCGACGTCGCAGCGTGGAAGAAAACCCAAAAAGGACCTATTTTATTTTGTTCGAAAAATGCATTTCATAATTTTATTTCAATTGTTTTTAAAAGCAAAAAACAAAAAAAAAGCCTTTCTCGGAATTCTGCCACGCTGCGACGTCGAAAGCTCGTCAAGCATCTTTTGACGAGATTTCGACGTCGCAGCGTGGAAGAAAACCCAAAAAGGACCTATTTTATTTTGTTCGAAAAATGCATTTCATAATTTTATTTCAATTGTTTTTAAAAGCAAAAAACAAAAAAAAGCCTTTTTCGGAATTCTGCCACGCTGCGACGTCGAAAGCTCGTCAAGCATCTTTTGACGAGATTTCGACGTCGCAGCGTGGAAGAAAACCCAAAAAGGACCTATTTTATTTTGTTCGAAAAATGCATTTCATAATTTTATTTCAATTGTTTCTGTTCCCTTTGATGAGGGCCGCCAATCTTGTCCCTTTCTCAACCAGGAATAGCAATTACAAACAAAAATCCACTTAACCATACTACTTACATTTTTCTTAGCTGGTTATGTAACACAACGGTTCTAATTTAAGGAATCTTATTTCGAATTGAATTCACGTTTTTAATTATCTTATGGGAAACTGAACAATTTTCAACACTTGCAGTTTAAGGCAGCGAACAATTGAAAGAAGTCAACAATTTGAATTCACGTTTTTAATTATCTTATGGGAAACCGAACACTTCCTAAAACTTTCAATTTAATGAATCTTATCGGAACAGCGAACAAAAACACTTGCAGTTTAAGGCAGCGATCAATTGAAAGAAATCAACAATTGAAAGATTATGTTCAGCTCAAAACTGCAAAAAGTCATGGCATCCTGAGTGCACTTATCTCTTGTAGATACATATTAAAGACATTCCGTTGTGTTTTACAAATAATAAATATTTATTAATTATATTCTATAATATATATTTTTTAATTGAAAGGCATTGCTGTAATATGAATCAAAGCGTATGAACATTCAAGACTATGGGTGGCAACCCTGGCAAATCTAATGAATTCAAAAATTCTGGTGGATAGTTGACGACATTATCTTGATTGCGTAACTAATCAACAGATTTGTATGCCCTTAATTCACCGGCAATTTCATTTTGAATTTTGAGGTTTATTTCATTTACATCCGTGTTTTTGGCAGCTAATATAGCACGTTCGCTCAACCAACAATGATCTCTGTAATTTTGAGCGACGTTTGGGAACACCTTTTGCATGAGCTCGGTTTTTGTTTCAGTAAACTGACAAAAATTTAATGGAAATTTAATGCAGCCAGTCAAAACATCTACAGGGATATTGCCATTACCAATGTCAATGAGTTGTTTAGACAAAATTTCTCCAGATCGATCATTTTCCAATTCGAGACGCATATTCTTGCTTAACCCTAATTGTATTTTTCCTAGAAATATCTAACTTTCAGGTCTGAGACTCCAGCTATTATCTAGTTTCTATATCCTCTTTGTAGGTAATCTGATGCAACTCACAAATATTGTGTGTAAATATTGTAATTCTAGTGTTTTTCCAATGTATTATGCTACAAAATATTTTAAAATATTACGAAACAGTATCACCGATAAAATAAATATATTTCTTCCACATTCTTAGTGTTTTGTCTACATTATTCCAATAGCAACTTTGAACAAAAAATATAAGGTCCTCAAAGATAAGGAGAGAAATAAAAATGCTGTAAAGAGTTCTTCCTCAATGAAATCAACCATCGTTTCAAAGGTAATATCCGGTCTTATTTGTGAAACCGAAAAATTACTAACTATCTGAATGAAGAATCGATGTCCTCTAAATTTGAATATTATGAAGAGCAAGGCAAGGACCATTTTCGAAGATATGAAGAAAAGACATAACAATACAAACACTAAATTTGTGGCAACCCACGGATGGTTTAATCGGTTTAAGAAAATAAGCGGATTTTATAATGTTCGTTTAACGAGAGAGTGCGGACATTGATGCAACAAATTTTCACGGCAACTCTGGAAAAGATAATCAAACGCTGATGATCTGGTGACTTTACTCCATGGTGGCAATCTTGCTGGATATAAAGTAAAACTTTTGATGATATATCACAGTGAAAAACAGCGTACATTTAAAGGAAGTAAAAAAATTAACACTCCCTGTCGAATTCCGATCAAATCGGAAGGCCTGGGTAATAGCTTCCGAAATTGAAGATTGGTTCACACAGTGCTTTATTCCAGAAGTTAAGAACTACTGCAATGGAAAGCAAATACTATTCAAAATCTTGCTTTTAATATTCTTTTCTATGTTAAATTTGTTTATTTTTTATCTCACTTTTCTAATTATTATATTCTTTTCTTTTGATGTTTAATTCTGTTTTTAATTTGTTTTCTGCTCTTGGTTTACTTTTCCCTCTCTTCATTATTTCTCTGTAATATTTTTGGTTTTCTCTTGTTCCCAATTTGTTCTCTTTCCATTTAGATACTTTTAGCTGCATTTTTCTAAATTGTTTATTTATTACGTGTTTTACTTCTTATTCCTTTTTTAACATTTTCCTATCGTTTAATTTATTGTCTCCTTTTTTTGCGCCTTTCCTTCTCTTTTTCTTCAAATTAAGTATTTTAAGTGTCAATTTGATGTTCAATTCCAATTGTTGTTTTGTCTTTCCTTTAATTTAATTTAACTCCTCTTAACACTACAACTACTCAGCCGTGGCGGCTGGTGGTAAAATTTAATGATAGTAGTAGTAGCAAAAAGTCCATCAGGAAGAAGAGAACATGATTCACTTATACAAAAAATCCATTCTTGTTATTTTTGACCCCCGCAATTATCGGCAATCAATCATTCGCTTCTCTATTTAATCTGCGGGGAGGTTCCACTTTGTGCCTTTGCTCTGTGGGGACGATCCACACTTTGTAGCAAAATGTGCATGGCGTGCATTTAATCTGTGTACCAGTGACAACAGCCGGCAGAGTTTGTGCCTCGGCTAAGCTACCAGACACTAGGTGGTTCTGCTAATATCTGCAGTGAAGCTTATCACAAATCGTCGAATTTCAAACAAGATTTTAAATGTAGATTGTTGCTGGGAGATTTAGGGATTTTCATTTATAAAAAACTCGCGTCCGAAAGATTAGGGACATCAACTTCAGCATGCGACGACGTACGTCCTCCTTCAGTGCCACCGAATCTAATTCAAAAGCAGACCTTGTTGCGGAAGTGGTTATGTACGCAGGCAAAACTAATCTCAAAATTGATAAAAAACTGAATACTGACCTGTACAGGTACTGGCATTGGCTACTCCATAGCAGATTGGCAAAAAACTCGGGGAAAACAAAATATATTATATTCAAACAAAAGAACAAGACTGACATACAACCACACCTAGAAATCAACGACACAGCCCTGCAGAGAATAAAAATATTTAGGATTACTAATAGACGAGAAACTAACATGGACACCACACATAAATGATCTAAGGAAAGAGTGGCTGTCCTCGTTGGTCTTCTACGTTGCTTCTTCTTCTTTCCAAGGAAAAAATCCAAATTATGTATGCGCACTTCCTTTTCAAAATTTCCTACGGCATCTTGAATTGGAGCCAAACTTTTAAAAGTAACCCGATGATCATCTCCAGACTGATAACCAAGGCGTATAAAAGCATTTACAATCTCTCTATCCTAACTCCAACGGCCGAGGTTTACAGAATAGCCCAAGAATTAAATTTGCCAGGCATGATTTCCATGGAAAGATCTAAATTTATACATAAGAATTTACACCGTAATGAAATTGTGAAATTAGATAGAATTGCAGAAAGAAACCTAAACGGCATAAGAAACATGAATAATATTGCTATCACATTTGCCAGAACTGAACGATTAAAAGAAGACCCATTAAATTAAATTTTCAATACACCAACGGACAAAATAAAAAACCATAACGAACCTAAATTCCTTTAAAACAATACTAAAAAAACGTTCTGCAACAACAATTACAATCAGCTCCACAAAAATCAAAGCCAAACATGAAATCAATATGAAATAAAATTATAAACATATATTCTGAATTATTAATCGAACTAAAAGGATACTAAACCCCACAAATATGGTACTATCCCTTATACTGATTCTTATCGTCTGGGAAGTACTTTGTATTGAAATCTAAATACGTACAATTACTGAAAATCGATGGAGAGAGTGATTTGAAGGAGACGGAGGTGATTTTTGTCGGTAGAAATTCGGCAAGCCGAGAGGCAGGAGCTGATCGGTATTTCCACTTTCCAACGTTGAAAAAAAAAACTAATCGGTACATTTCATGCATCCAAGTATGTATATATATATCTCAATTTTCACTAGCTTTAGTTCAAACTTATTTGTTATCTCAATGTAAGGTTTGCCAGGGCAACATAAATACCTTCCTCTGATTTTTACATCGACAATTTTCAAAATGCCCGCCAAAATGCTTCACCTTTCATACAGTTGGCAGTGCCTGTGTAACGTCACGACCGAATTTGATTTCGGAATGTCTTGTTTGCACACTGTCTTTGTATACACTGTGGCGTAAACTAACAAAGTATGGTCGAACAGCGGCCGATTTAGACAGGCGATTTGTTGTAAATAATTTTCGTGTGCGCTTTGAAGTCGGAGCCGTTAATTTTATGTGAGTTGACTGCGCCGCGAGTGGATCTAGTTGGACAGCAGTTTGCAAAATGGTACGTCAATGATTTGTGGAGATTTTCATTCAGAACGGGGCCCGATGACGGTCGTGGTTGATGAGTACAGAACCAAGACCGGGGGTTGTGCGAATGAAAACAATGCATTGTCAAAATGGCCCGGAAAAATAGCCGAGCCCTTTGGATGGTTTCTTGTAATTGTCCTGTGTTGTCTGGCGTGTGTAAACCGATAAATGCTGGTAGTTTTGGCACATACACTTGCCGGCGTCCCTTGGTCATTTCACAAGGGCTTGTAATCTTGGAGGGGGCTTGTGTCGGCCGAAATTCAGCCGGAAAATCTAGCCGGCTTTGTAAATTGTCTTTCTAGGGATCCCCGCTTGCAGGAATGCCGCGATAGTAAAGTATATTCGACCGGGAGATGGTTCGAAAGAACTGCCGAATTGTCCGAAAATTTGTAGTAATTGGCCAGTATAACCTCAATTAAAAGAGTCCCTTGTTCCTTCTGGTTCAGGACTAGAAGATTTCCGGCAACTGTCCCAGCTGGAAAACGGCACTGGCAATAGCCTCATTAAGAAGATCGCTTTAACATCACTACAATCAGGTGGTGTCTGCGGATCTTGGCAAAGTGCCCCACTAAATGGCTCTCCGCCCATTGCAATGCCATGAAATGAAATCTGTAAAAATGTCCTTTATTTGATGGATACTGTTTATATTTGCATTGCTTCTTGCAAATACAGCCATGATACACTTGCTTTCATGCAAAACTTCTTCCCGAAATCAGAATAACACCTGTTAGGCTTCAAAATATCTTTTGTACTATGCAATGATTAGGCACTAATTTTTGTACTATAGAAAAGACGGTAAATCGCCTAAATTTCTGTGAATGCTGTTAATATTTTAAACGCAGTCGTTTTCGCATTTAAGTTTACATTATATGGATTGTAGAATTAATATTGATTGTCGAAAATTGCAAATTTGTGAAATCAAAAATATTGTACACAAAATATTTAGTTTTAAAAATTAAAATAGCACACAATAATTATATTTCTTTCTTCGTGCTAAACGGAAATAATCTGAATAGATCATCGTGACTAAATAGTAGGAACGAAGATCTTGCCATTTATGAACTGTTTTCCATTGCCGATTTCTCTCGTACGATTTGAATATTCGTCCCTCACTGCCAAGAAACCGTTTAATATAAAAGGTATTCTATAATTTGAATCCAGTCAGTAAAGTATCCTTGTTGTGTGTCCCACGCTTAATTTTCTCATATCAATTCTTCTTTTCACGTCAATCTTTTTCATATAAATGAAACGAAATTGAAAATATCAACGAACCTGGCTAATATTTCACTGAGACATAAATAGGCATAAGGATTTATTTCTGATCAATCTCAGGTCGTATGCAGTGATTGACCAAAAGCTTAAATAATTGTTTAAGCTCTAAGCTGATAATTTCATGGACTTATTCATGATTACCTTTTCAACTGTTGTGTTCAAAAAAATTCCTTTTAAAATTTATTGAACAATTAATTATGCAAGACTTGACCTGAATGTAATTCGTAAACGCTTAAAATCGTACAAAAAAAGTTTAAAAAAATGTACTTGCATACCTAAAAAAAAGATCCATTTGCACGATTTTATCTTATCTGCATTTCATGCTATCAGATTTATCTTCTAAAAACTCGACAGAGAATTTGTTCATAATAAATAAATAAATAAGTATTGTTCAGTGTTTCAGTGCAGTGCATTTGAAGAAACCTGTAGGACCACCAGGCAAACTTGGCTCCTATTAAGATCAAAGCACACCAAGCAACTACGCAATACGCGTTGTGATATCTTCAGGCAGACACGCAAACCGATTGGACGTTTACTTTAACGAGTTTTCTCGCAGTTGCTGATTTCAGCATTTCCTGTGCGAATGCCCAGCACTTTCCAGGAGAGGAATGTAAACGCTAGACTCTCACTTCCTTGCATGCTCCACCGAAACATCCAACATAAATCTTTGTTGCTTAGCCATTTTCATAAGAGAATCTAAATGATTACAAACTTGAATATTGGATCCAAAATGCACGGTTGAACTATCATTTGAATAGACTGTGATTGGAAGAAGGTACACGTTAATTCGGATGGGATTTTACGAAACAGGACAGTTTGGAGGGTTTGCTGCTTTCGGTACCACGGAGATGTTGTTGTCCTCATACCTTTTTATTGCTGATCGAGCATAATGACATGTCGCTAAATCTGGCCAAAATGCTACAGATGCGTCGTGTTTCTCGATAAATGGTTTTAGTCGCTTCTCTAAACACTCTTCGATGTATACGGCTGAGTTAATGGTACCCTTCGCTACAAATTCCTCTGATCTGAGACCACATCGACATATTGCCTGCCAAATCATATATCACTTGGGAAATTTGGTGCTTTTTTGGTTTTATGTTTTAGTCTAACATCACCCTTTGATCCTGCTGTATAGAAGTCCTGACCAGGCAACTGTGCGAAATCGGCCTTCACGTATGTTTCATCGTCCAACACAACACAATCGAATCTGGTCAGGTAATCCTTGATTTTTCGCTTCTTTCTCCTTTTTCTCGGATCGATCGAGTACTTTTTGGACTTTATACGATCTAAGATTATAATGCTTCTTCATCCTCTGAATCATTGCGTTCGATGTTTGCACTTTTTCAGCCTTATCTCGAATGGATGCGTTAGGACTTTGCAAAAATTTCCTCTTTACCTTTCGGCTCAAATTTGTATCGGATGGGCATTTTTTCTACCTGATGCAGACTTTCTATCAACAGGTAGGCCGTTTTTGTACTTTATAATCGTTCGTTTCACTGTTGCAATCGAAGAATTGGTCTCCTTTGCTAGTACCGAATATTCACGAAGGGGATTTTCCAGGTATTTGCACACAATTAAACTAGGCACTTTTTCCTGATTTGATGACATCTTTTCAAGAGTAATCTTACAATACGAATAGATTAGACGTTCTTTTTTGTTGGATTTATAGCTAAATTTGCATACCTGATGAAGAATTAAACTTATCCCAAACAGGAAAAAACTTAAGGTCAATTTTTTCCGATACAGTCATTTTTTATGAAAATCATTTATCAGAGTCGTAATTCTCACTGAAAAAAATCACGGCATTGGAGTTGTAACACTACATCATCTAAAAAAATGTGTCCTACTTTTGGGTTCCTTTAAACATTTTGCACCATTTAAATTTACACCAGGATTAGAAAATAGTAAAATGAAAAAATTATCCAAAATCATTTTCAATCATTCAGGCACAGCATGATCTATTGATTTTTCCTGTTTATTTTCTTGTCGTTAAAATAAAGAAAATTCAATGTTGCACTTCTGTATCTCCCTAAAAATTTGCTTTCAAATTTTTTCCTTTAAATTATGGATTTCTTTTTCGCCCTCTTTCAAACAGCTAGATTCTTGAAAAGGGGGAAAAGGAAATGGTTAATTTCCTTCCAATGTATCTAATACTACTTCTTTACGGTGTAAGTCTTTATTGTATCTCTGCGCGTCAGAATTTCCGGTTGGCTTTACTTTGATATCGTACAACAGTTTTGACCTATGGAAGTGGAAAATTTGCTTGCCTGATATAACCACTTTCTCAACAGGACATCGGGTGGTCGGTGGACTTAACCTTATATGCCTGCCTGCCTGTAAAACCTGCGTCTGCCACGTTGGTTTTTTTGAAATTTCATGAACCAAAACTCTATTCTTAAAAATACAGTAACTTCTTATGCGTACGTTTTCAGGATCTAATTTGATGCTACTTTATAAATTAACATACTCCTAATTTTCAAGAAAAATACCAAAAGTAGGATCGTCATTAGTGCCCACACTAATATTGTGTTTGGTTTGCAAATACTTTTGCCTTACAAAATTTAATGACAAATAATTTGTCTATCTTATTTTTCGATATATTTTGCCTAATTTTTTTTATTTTGGTTCTTTTATTGTTAAGCTGATTCGAATCAAAAAAAACCTTCCAGTTAGCATTTTATTCATCGAAAGTTCTTTATCGTCGGGCATTGAAAAACAAATTGATTTGTTTTTGGGATCATAATAACGCCAACTATAAGCCAGATTTGATAGTTGTGGTTAGTTCTTTGTTCATGTACATATTAAATTTCAGGAGATACAACAATTGGAGATTTTATGCAAGCAACTATACGAAGCAACTGACTCTGTGGTGAGGAGCGAAGCAGAAAAGGCTTGTGTAAGTTTCCTAAATAGTCCAGACGCGTTGCCAAAATGTCAAATGCTATTGGATCGTGCGGACTCCAGCTACGCGCAAATGCTTGCTGCCACTACGCTTACCAAACTAATTCCAGGATTAAGTCTAGAACAGAGAATAGATATTCGGTATGTCTGCAAAACACTATTCATACATACATACATATAGATTTATAACGAAACAATTTCAGGAGCTACGTGCTGAATTACCTGGCGACCCGTCCAAATTTACAAAGCTTTGTAATTCAAGGATTAGTGACGTTGCTTGCAAAACTCACAAAGTTTGGCTGGTTGGATGTGTATAAGAATGAAAATGTGTTTCGTAACATTGTTGAGGATGTGAGGAAATTTTTACAGGTAAGCGTAGAGTTATTCCAGTTGTTTGATGCCGTTTACACAATCCACTATTTCAGGGTTCCGTCGAGCATTGTACAATAGGTGTGCAGATATTGTCGCAGCTTGTAATGGAAATGAACTCGTTTGCCGAACAAGAGACGCATCTGTCGTTTTCGAAAAACCGAAAAATCGCTTCATCGTTCCGCGACATTCACCTGTATGATATATTCCTGTTATCATGCTCGTTGCTAATTACGGCGCGTGAAAACAACAAGAATCTAAGCTTTATGGATGACGCGCAACAAAAGTAAGGCTGATTGTGTTACCAAAAATAAACTGTAATGTGATGTCTTCTTTGAATTTCAGTTTAATATCGCACATTCTAAGACTAACAAAGAACTGTTTGAGTTTTGATTTCATTGGGAGCTCCACTGACGAGTCTGCCGATGAAATGAGTAGTGTGCAGGTAACACAGCCTTGAAAAAATGGAAATAAATATTCAGGGAACAAACTCTTTCAGATCCCTGCAACTTGGAGACCGGCGTTTTTGGACACAAATACGTTGAAATTGTTTTTCGACTTGTACGAAAACCTGCCGGGAAGTCTGGCTAGCCTATCACTTGGTTGCCTTGTTCAGGTACGAAAAGTGGAAAATTTGTTTGCCTAATATGCATATTGTATTGTTTTCTTTTCATTGCAACCAGATGACCTCAGTTCGAAGGTCATTGTTCAGTAACAATGAGCGTACAAAGTTTCTCACAGTCCTGGTTAGTGGCGTGAAAAACATTCTGGAGAACTTGCAGGTTTGTGCCTCCTTGTAGTTGCTCCGATCAGTACTGTTTATTCATTTCGTATAGGGTTTAAGTGATCCAGGCAACTACCATGAGTTTTGTCGATTGCTAGCACGTCTGAAATCAAACTATCAGCTTGGCGAGCTTATACAGGTTGACTGCTACCCGGAAGCGATTCAGCTGATTGCAAAATTCACAGTCCAATCACTTCAGGTAGGTGAGACGCGCGGCTGAAACACGAAGTAATCGAAAAAGGAATCTCATTCACAGATGTGGCAGTTCGCGCCGAATAGTGTGCATTATTTGCTGTCACTGTGGCAGAGAATGGTTGCATCCGTTCCTTATGTGAAAGCTGCCGAGCCACACCTGTTGGACACTTATACACCAGAGGTCACTAAGGCTTACATTACGTCCAGATTGGAGTCGGTGCGAGTGATTGTGAGGTAGGCTGACGACGATGTGTTGCTACTTTTCTTGATATAGCTAATGTATTTTCGTAGAGACAACTTGGAAGACCCTTTAGATGATCTCGGAATGGTGCAGCAGCAATTAGAACAGCTGTCCGTGATAGAACGTTGCGAATACGAAAAAACTTGCACACTTCTTGTGCAGTTGTTTGATCAAGTAAGTCTTGGAATCAGGCAGACACATACAGATAGTATCTTTTGTATAATCGCAGACAGCGCGATCGTATCAAGAGCTGATTCAAAATCCTACCGCAAATGCAATGGAAATAACGATCCATGAGCTTCAGCTGACCTGGTTGGTGTACATAATTGGATCGGCGATAGGAGGACGCTTGTCTTTTAGTGCCAACGAGGAGCAGGACATAATGGATGGGGAGCTAGTGATCAGGGTAATAATATCAAACGATTCATTCAATCATACAGAAAATGAGACAACTTGTCACGTTAGGTGCTTCAACTGATGAATCTAACCGACTCGAGACTACCGCAAGCTGCGTGCGAAAAACTCGAATTGGCAATTATGAGTTTCCTAGAACAAGTTCGTAAAATTCACATCAACGAGCAGATACAAAAAGCAAAAGTGTACAAGAGACTGTCCGAAGTGTTGGGCTTGAACGATGAGCAGATGCTTCTGAGTGTGATCAACAGGAAGATGTTTGTGCGTAAAGTTTCATGATTCGAGTAATGCCTCACTTTCATTGTAGAATCACCAACTTGAAATTTTGGGGCCGTTGCGAACAAATCATCACGAGAACGTTGTGCCTACTCAACGATCTTTCGATGAGCTATTCGTGCATAAGGAAATTAGCAAAACTAGATGAAATACAATTCATGTTAAATAACCACACGGTTCGTATTTAATTTGGATTTGGGTTATAACAAACTCTAATCACACTTGAATCACTTAGGGCGAACATTTTTCATTTCTAAGTACAAACACATCACTAAGTGAAATGCGATGTCGGAGCATGTTTTATACGTCGCTAGGTAGGGTTCTGATGATTGAACTGGGCGAAGATGAAGAACGTTTTTATAATTTTATGACGCCTTTGACAAGTAAAAATTATACGATCTAATTGTTTTGCCGTACATATAAAATGTTTGATCTGTTGCAGATCAATTCGATTCAATTGGCTCCGTGCTATTGGAACAGAACAGTTTTCCGACTGAAGAAACGAAAAAAGCAATAATAGGGCTGGCACGTGACTTGAGAGGGTTGGCCTACGCTCTAAATGCTAAGAATCCATACTCAATGTTCTTCGAATGGATGTAAGTAAATTGATTAATGGCTAATGTGCATCATTGTTTCTTTGTAAGCAATTATGTGCAATATTCGCATTGAACTGTAATTTATAGGTGTTGTTTTATTTAGAGTTAATGTGAATGATTTTCGCATGATTGTTTGCTTATTTTAGGGTAAACTGCACGATACCAAGGTGATATTGAGTCGATTTAGAGTTTGTTTTAGTTATTATTTCGTTGAATTTAAGTAATGGATTGAAATTTGAAACGAGGCAAGATCTGGACATTCGGATGAGAATGATTTGTCACAAGTTGATAGTAAAATTGATTTCAGTGACGACAAAATATTCCATTTACTTGTATATTTATAATATTCTGTAGCTTCGCTTCCAAAATAGTATTTATTGATACCTTGCCTATTTATTTATTTATTTATAACACTTAATTCGATGTAAAAACTCTAGAGTATGTTACACCTGCAACTCCTGTAACATTCGCCATTGCACCGCAGCCGATCCTGGCCACGGTTTGGACAGTCCCACCCGGCTTAAACCTGCGAAGAGGGGTGTGGGAATGTATTTTAAAGGGGCGCCACCCGTTTTTGCGCCGGGACTACCCTGTCCGCGAAGCCGCCGGAAACGGGAACTGGATTCGCGACGACCCGAAACCACTGAACAACTGAGGGATTCCAAGAAAATGGATTGCAACCTAGGGACCGACGCGAGGTTCGCTTCGCCAATTCACACAAATACGCCCAGATTTAATTCAATTCACTATCTATATTTTCTTTTCTTAAAAACCTAGCTATCCCTATCTATACTTATACCTACTTACAATTTTTCCTCCTTCTCCTTAAGCCTATTTCCGCCGCTTGTTGTCTGCCGTGATCCTTATGATCCTCCAGCAAAGGCAAGAAACGATCCCAAGACTACCTCAAGCTCCACGCCAACCGTCCGCAATTCCAATCGTCGAGCTGCAGTCCAACACCAAAACGAGTTTTTTCCGTCTCTTCCACCTGTACACCTACGTACTTGCTTCCCACTACTCAAGCTCCGCACAGAATAATCCCGCCAGCTGTTCTCCCGGCGATATTTAAAGGATCCCCCGATCCCGTTCTTGCAGTATCGGCGGTCACCGGCCGACGAGTTTGCTGACCTGACCTGACCTGACGATTTAAGCTTCGTGCGATTGGACAGAGCGTTGCACCTCTGGCCGGGGGGGGGGGGATGCTGTGGCTGCTGCTTGTGGGATGTGGTTGGATAGCTGGTGAAATAATCGTGGTCGTCCCTACTCGGGATGACTGACCTCAAACCATGGTGAAAACAGGGAATCGGAGAAGCAAGGTCTACTTTTCCTGGCGTTGGTCCTTCCCTCCGTAGTATTGTGGAGTGACCAATGTTCCCCCCATGCCAGAGTCGTAGAGCTTCCAACCGAACCGCAGAACACTTTACCTGCTGCCTCGTAGGTAGGTCTGTCGGAAGTCAATTTAAAAGCATAAATAATGCCTTTGTCGGAGATGGATTGTGACTTATCTCATCAAGTTTAGGTGGGACAAATCGTGGAATTTTGTACCTTCTTATGAAGAACATGAATTCCGTCTTCTGTGGATTAATCTTTAACCGCATTCTTTGCTCCATTTGGTAAGAATACCTAGGGCAAAGTTTAGTCTTTCAATAGGGTGTTAACGAATTTGCCCCATTTTGCTATTGCAACATCGTCGGCTTAGGCTACGACTTTGCAGCCAGTCGCTTCTATTTTTGACAGGAGTTTATCCACCACTAGGTTCCATAGAAGGGGTGATAGGACTCCACCTTGTGGTGTGCCTCTGTAAATCCTCCTTCTTAAGGTACTGTTTTCTAGCATGGAGTTGCTTTGGCAACGGTGTCCTGTTCACTGAAATTATACAAGCTTAAAAACTTGAAGCCTTCCTTTATGATTATGCAAGCTCTCGGTTTACCTGTTGTATTGAGGCTTAGCTTAACTTACAAAATAGTATTTATTGATACCTTGCCTATTTATTATATACTTAATTCGGTGTAAAAACTCTAGAGTACCTTATTTATGTGTTTTTTTAAATAAAAAAGGTATTGTTTGAATTTATTTACAAATTTTACCGGAAAATCTGTCTTTGTCTGTGTCATAAAAGCAATATTACAATTGGATACGCTAGATAAATCTTTACCTTCAGTTTGGATACTTGACTAAATTTTTGAAGCTGAATCGTTTAGAAATCTTGATGAAAATCCTGATAAGATTTTTCAAGCTGGTGATGTATATGTTGTATATCATTATTAAATATAAAGCAACACATTTTTATGAGTAAACATTTTAATACGCCTTATGAACAATAAAGTCCTAAAGACTTTATGAAAATTACTGCACAATAATTGAATTCTAGGATTTTTATATTCCAGACGCTGCCGGTACTCCTTTATATGCGATTTATTCTTTTTGATTTTATGTTTCTACGTTTCGTTTTGTAAACTTCAAGCATGAATAATCCAATTTTTTTTTTCTTGCAGATACCCGGATTACACGCCTATTTTAATTCGAGCTGTGGAGCTATGGGCACACGACCCTTCTGTAACTACTCCTATTCTGAAGCTGTTTGCCGAGCTTGTGAACTGTCGATCGCAACGATTGCAAGGCAATGTTTCTAGTCCGAATGGTATCCTATTGTTTAGGGAGAGTTCAAAACTAATTTGTACCTACGGTTGGTGAAATCCGTGTGTCCTTTATGTAATGATTATACCAAATGTTTGATATTTACAGGCAATCGCATTTTGCTTCTTGATGTTCCTCGCGAACAACACTACGCTATGCGCCTTAAAGGAATTTCAATATGTTTCTTAATGCTGAAACACGCTCTAAGCGGGAACTACGTGAATTTTGGTGTATTTCAACTGTACGGGGATGATACGTTGGAGAATGTTCTAAACATAACTGCCAAGATGATTTTATCAATACCTCAGAATGATTTGTTGGTAAGAAACTGAAATTTCTTTCCAGCGTTGATGATTGTAATAGAGCCGGATTTATTTTTCAGGAATATCCGAAACTATCGGCGACATATTATCTGCTCTTAGACTGTTTAGCACAAGATCACATTACATTCATAGCCGCTTTGGAGCCGCGTGCATTTTTGTACATTTTGGAAAGCATATCCAAAGGATTGACAGCATTAGGTTTGCATGAAAGCTTTGAAAAGGACACGACGTTAAATTATTATTATTTTATCTTTAGATACATCTGTTTGTACTTCGTGCTGTTCAGCTTTGGATCACATTGTATCCTACATTTTTAAACAATTACAAATGAAAGGTAGATAGCGTGTGATTGACTTGATTGATCTCAGAATAATGTTTATATTTTTAGTGTCAACATTCCCTAATAAAAAGTTGCGTCATGGGGCATCGCTTGAAAATACCCAATTTTTAAATGTAAGTTATTTAATACTACTTAGATTCGAAAATAGTCAATTTGCAAAGATTGAGGGTAGTGGAGAATGAATTTTATTTAGGACTAAGGTATTAAAAGGAAAGTGTTGATCATTTGCTCGAATGGAAATGTGTAATTGGATTTTAAATCAATCTGAATACTTGTAAAAAAGTCTTCCAATCCATTCAACTCATTTTCCAGTCAGTCAGAATAGACTTAGGCACTTCGCACACTTGATCCGCTCAGGCCTACAGAAAAAATCGAAAGCTATGCAATCGGGTGTACGCCCACACACTTGATCCGCTCAGCTCAGGTCCGGTGCTTCCGCTCAGACCGCTTCAGCACTTTTCGGATAGAAATCGATTTTGTGCGGATGGCTTAATGAAAACAAATGAGCAACAGCTCAATTGTTTGCTTTTATTCTATGTAAAGTTTTATTTGGTGCATAGCTTGTCGAGCACTGGCGATATCTTATGAACTGAGCGTAGAAACATATTGAAAATCTGTCGGAGCTGAGCTGATGCGCGGAACTGAGCTGAGCGGATCAAGTGTGCGAAGTGCCTTAAGGGGTCAAATACGTCCAACGCCTCGAATAGGTGGACTTGGAGAAGGAATTGTTTCAAGAGCATTTGAGACTTCCCAATGCGCGGCCAGAAATCCCGACAAACGGTCAGATTAAATCGTTGTGACTTCGTTATCACGTTAAAATTTTGAATTGTATTTGTTTCAAAAAGTAGTACAAAAAACGATTCTCCAAAACGTCTTAGCTTTTGTCATAAAGTAAATCTTTAATATTTCCCTTTTCCTTGATAAAATTGCAGATGGTCGAGATGCATTCGGAGATTTTACAAGGCATCTTATCGTCGCTTTTAAACCTTGTGATGTCAGAAGATTGTCGAAATCAATGGTCAATGTCACGACCTTTGTTAGTTCTTATTCTGCTGTATGAAGACTACTTTAGGTAAGTTATGAATACGCAAGACAAAACCTGCCTAACCGATGTGTTTCCAACAGGTCGCTTAAAGGGAATATAATTCGAGCTCAGCCTATTGATAAGCAGGAGTTTATGGCGCAATGGTTTAACGCTCTAATGGAAGGCATTGAGAGGAATTTGACTGTGAAGAATAGGGAAAGGTAGACACTTGATTAAGAACAAGTTGAATGCTCATCTTAACGGTTTATTGTGTTATTTTATTTACAGGTTCACTCAAAATCTTTCAATGTTCCGCCGAGACATAACAAACTCTTTAAAATCGTCAAATTATAATACTGGTTCGTCTGTAAATGATATGATTGTTTCATAGCTTTGTAAACAAATTGCGTTTTTATTTTGTTACTGAAATGTTTCATTTTGTATTGAATCCGTCTTAATTTATAACGGCAATTATAAGTTCCACTTTAGGGATATGGGTAACAGCATTTGCCTCGCCTATGTGTATAGAAATGTGGTTGGAACCTTTAAGCCGTATTGTACATAAATCAATTGTTTGAAGATAAGATAAAAAATGCTTTTTAAGGATGTTTCGATGCAAGCAGACGATAGTTAATAACTTAGTGAAATATTCTCAGGTCGAGACTATTTTTCAAATTTAACAAAATAAATTGAGATCGACTATTTTGAAGCCATTTTTACGTTATAAGGCATAATTTAATTTTTAGCTAGACAATAAAATTGACAAAGGTGACTGATTTTTGTTATGAAAATCGATCAAAAATATTCAAACTTAAATCCAAAACTAATCCGCAAATTTTCGCGGATAGTTTTAAGAGAAAATCAAACGGAAATCTGTTTTTTTCCGCGTCGTGACTAACGTAGCGCATGGAAATGCTGTTACTCCATAGACTCGCTCGCTAGTCTGGCTGGCTCATCAGTTTTCCATTCCCCATTTATTTAGATAGATCTTATTGTCCCACCCCCACTTTTTGAACTTCACCACAACAATTATTATCACACATTCTTTTTTAATTTCCAGAAAGCTCTTATCAATATCCTGAGCAAAACTACTCAGTTTCTGTGTAAACAAGTGTGTTTATAAAAAATTATACGTTTTTTGTAATTTGTATGGATGATGATGAGTGGATGGCTGAAACAAATCACATTTTCTTCTTTTCGCACTTTGGTTGCTGTAAAAGACAAAAGAAGAAAGAATTTTGAATGATGAAAAGGGAGAAAAAAGAACAGATAAACAAATAAATAAATACCATATAGAAATAAATAAATACTAGTAAATAAATTGAAGGCAAAGTATTTTTATGATGTTTGTAGCATAGTGCTGTCTATGTAATTTTAAAAAATAAAATATTTTATATAAAAACAAAACGATATTAAAAAAGTAATGTGATGATATTTGTTGGGATGGCATTATCGTAAACTATGACTGTTGGCGAATTTCCGATGAATGTGGCAATGGCAATTGACTTGTCCAATTTGAAATATATGAAACACTTGTGAACCGGGACAATTGCCAATGATTTCGATTAGTTTTGTGATAAGTTTGTTCATCGGAAATTAGTCGGTATATAATTGGCTGCGTTTGTACGTTATAATAAAGTATGTGCATAATGCATTTTATATTTTGTTCGAATGGTGGCTTGAAAAATCTATAATAAATTGCAAATTCGTGTAGAGACATGTAAAACACAGCAGTGTGTATTATTTTTGTAGTGTTAAGGTAGATTATTGTTAGCAACAATCTATAGTATTTCTGACGACCAATCGACTTGAAGAGGCAGTTTCTTAAAATAATGTTGCAATCAAACCATACAATCGTTTGGTAGGTCAGTTTTCCCCTTGTTTTAAGTCGTTAACACGATACATCGCAAACAACGACCGTTTCAAAAATTGTGCCCTTTTGTTCAAATTCAAAGCTTGCTATAGCCTCCAATGAACTCCTTTTGTTTCTGTGGTTTCCCGACTGATGGGAACATAGGGTCGTCTCTTGAAGAAGGGAATCCACACGTATCACTACTATTGTTGAAATGTCCATATCGTAATGGGGATTCGGACCACTGGATGTCAGAACAAAGGTCTTCTACTCTACGCCTCGAACCATGGGAGCCATTTTTACCGGGCCAATATCAACATATAATCATTTATTTTGGGTTTTGAACCTCTGTGTCTAGTTGAAAACACCGCCCACTAGTGTGCTTTTTTTCGCAACTTTGCTAACAATATTTTTGCACATTAATGTAGGTTCTCTTTTGTTTCCAGATTTCTGGCTGGTACCATCATAATTTAATAGGGAAGAGTAGAATTGCTACGTATGCATAATATACGCTAACGTAAAATTGACGGTCGTTATACTGCGCGGATACAAATAATTTATAAAATAGTTGAAGTATAATGAGCTTAATCCATCAATAAGCCTAACCGTGGTCGTGCTGTCTGGTGGCGGATGGTAAATGACAACACCTGAAGAGGATGCCGTCCGTCACCCCGAAACCACGCTTCCCCATTCAATATCAACATCTTAGAACATGCATGGTGATATATCCATTGATTCATTTCAAGAAACGATGAAACTAGTGTAGATTATGTTGATTATTTATAAGACTTTATAGCTTTGATATAAAAAAATTAATTCGGTATATCATTAATCATTAAGAGGGAAAAAGGAGGTGAGCCTGTCATTTTTAAAATTTTCGATTTTCTTTTTCTCTTTTTAAATGAAATTTGACAACTTAAAGAATATTCTGTGCAACTTTCAAGCTGATCGGAGCAAAACTGCCGAAGATACAGCGTTTTGAATATTCATATTGCCGAAACAATAATGCTCTATAGCTGTCTCCCTTCTCTTTTTCTGAAATCCAAACCACCACATCTACGCCATGTGTTGATGCTTGTATTTGAAACAGAAACACGCCTTGGATATTTTGAATGACAGCGCTTCAATTTACGGTCCCGGAATCGATGATTCTGTTTGAGTATTCCAAAATAATTGATTAAAATCTTTAAACGCGTTTTTCTCGAACTAGTTTTGAAGTCGGTGGACACTATCTCAAAAGCTACTCAACCGATCCTCGTGAAATTTTGTGCAGGCTTTCTTTACACATTTTATGAGGTAACGCTGTCAAGTTTATCCTATACGAAAATTTACTCTTCGAGGCTAAACATTCGATTTTTGGTACCTTGAATGTGTCGTAAATGTTAATGTGAATGAAGATGGTAAATCATTTTTAAGATTAGCAAACTGCAGCACCCAGTCGTTAGATCGTGAAATATGGAGAGAAAAACTTGAACAGACCAAGACTCGATGTCACTACTGTACCATAAAAAATGAAACAACCCTGCCGTCATCGGAAAAATTCGACTTTAATAATTTTACTGGTTAGATGGGACTCACTAGACATTGAGTAGATCCGAAAACGGTTGCCGATACCATTAACGAGTCGACTAGCGTATTTAACATTGGATGCATCCAGTACTCCAACATGAAAAGAACTGATGGGAAGCTAATTGAACAGTTATTCTTTATGAATATGTATCAAGGATCTATCAAAGATTACTTAGTTATATTACATTTTTGTCGATTACAGAACGGGCATTGGAAATTTGACTCACGAAAGCAAACTTCGAAACATAATAAAGAGTTTGAAAACATTGAAATCTACTTTTCTATGGAGAGAGAGACGTTTTTAGGGAAATCGCTTCCAAGCAACAAAATCACGGCTACCAAAAATTCAATCGGACGTGTGTTGATATAATGCGGAATTCATCAAAGAACAGAACAGCAAGAATCTCAGGCTCGCGGACAACAAGTCTGCTCCCCAGCAAAGTATCTAAACTGTGTACGCTTTCGATAAGTAATGCAGCATAAGTCCGATTGTCTGTGGAAACTATCAAAAGAGGAAACTAGAAACTGCACTTGCAGGTCTTCGCTACCACCTTTCAACTTTTATTTTCATCAGAGTTCAAGTGAAAAATCATCCCCTGGCCAGTCGTGAATGTGCCTTCTAGTGGTAAGTTGTAGCGGAACCAAAATATTGTTCCAAGTGTTGCCTGTGTTGGGTGTAGGATTCTGTAGGATGTCAAGAAGTCATTTCATCATAGAAGTTGATATCAATGATATCAGAGCTCTTAATTACTAATAACAGAAGATTTTTGAAATCGCCCTCAAACCCAAATCGATTGTTTCGGTCGCGGTATTAGCGAAAACTTGGAGCGAATATGGTGAGGTAAAGGTGATGTTGCGTGTGTGTTGTTCTACCATGAAGCCTTACATGACTTCATTCTTGCGTCTCCTACTATAAGCAGCAGGTGGAGGGAGAAGGTGTGAAGTGACGATGAAACGCAAACAGAGACGGTATAGGTGAGTACCTAAAAGGAAATAATTGTAAAATGCCGTTGAATTTTCTATCGCAAATATCCTGGTCTTGTCGTGGTAGTCCTCTCTGAATTTCCGATATATTTTCAGGACTACGTTCAATTCTCTTCAGCTGCAAGAGTTAGAGCGCGCGTTCCAGCGAACGCACTACCCAGACGTGTTCTTTCGGGAGGAGCTTGCGGTGCGAATCGATTTGACTGAGGCGCGAGTTCAAGTGTGGTTCCAAAACCGCCGAGCCAAATGGCGCAAACAAGAAAAAAACATCATGAAGGGAAACATGGATATGAATGGGGTGGCTTTCGATGGTCAGTTGACCGGACAAAATTTGCCACAAATGTCGGGTAGTAAGTATGCATACAATTTGACTACGTCACGCAGTCATGCATGCGTAACTAGAATAAGAGTTCCCTTCCTCCTAAATGTATTATCCTAATAAGATCCTTCACGATTACAAACAAGTTAGAACCAACCGAAAGAACCTGATTTATCGTTTTATGATAAAGATTCTTCTATTGAATCTTTTGACTTCAGGGCTTGACGTTCTTTTGTTCAGCATCCTGTGATCTCGCGAAGTGAATTTATGTACTCCATATATTTGCAGTACTGTTAATGGTGAAGTACTTTCATTGACCAGATCGCCATAAAATAGTTTATTAACAGGATCGCAATGAAATAGTTTGTTAGTAGGACCGCCATGAAATAGGTTTATTGGTATTTTTATAAATTTTAAATTTACCTATGTATCGGCGCAAGCGCCAAACGTAATGACAAGCAAAAAAGCTGCCTATATTTCTACTACAGCGCAAGCGTCGCAATGAATATACTAAAAAGAAAGGGTATGTAGGCAGTCCAAGTTCTCTTGTACGAATGTTAGTTTATCCATTCACCCTCGCACCTTCTATACAAAATCGTTAGCCGAATTCGTATTTTCAGATTATTTACTTTCAACTATTTTCTCACAGTACCGATGCATATGGTTGCACTAAAACTATAATTTATTTTCATTCTTTAATGCTAACACATGTGGTTGCAATAATTTGCCGTACCTCACACGTTGACCCATAACACATCTCAAGGGTTCGAACACCTTGCAAGTGGTCATCAAAAGAGCGTCGTGTCCATTTGACACTTTTCAACCACATTTGGGTTGGCAAAGCACTGTAAGTAATTCTTACCAATTGACCCTTGTAATTTATGTGTTTATGGCATGCCCAAAATGTGCCCATTTTGGGCATGCGTGGCATAATACAAATTAGTGCAGATGAACATGTGTTTCCACTACATGGTAATAGCACAGCAACTGATATGAATTAAGACTTCGTTATACATATGTGGCTTCTAGGATTCTTTTCTGAAACTTTGTAGGGAAATGCGGTTTTAAAGAAGCATTTTCTTTGTTAAATTGTCTGCAAAACGGTTGATCTCTTTTTCAAACCAATAGTAGACTAAAAATTTTCTCCTTGATGCCATTCAGAGCTTATGTTAGATAGTTCCACTAAAATTTTAGATTGGTTTGAAACTGGCTGAACATATTACCTTTAATTTCTCTGCCAATTTTAGGGTAGCTACTATTGAATGCGCTCTCAAATAAAACTGGCTATTTTAACAGCCAAACCTGGTTAGTTTCGATGAACTCGTGTGAGTCCTGACCTGCAAGAATATTATAAATGACCAAAAGTAGTAATATAGAGTTTTTTCCTGAGAGTTGTAGTTTCAAACTGAAACATTAGAATTTATTTATCCCCCATGTTGGATGTTCTATAATGCGAAATCTTAACTATGATACCCTGATTATTTGGAAAGGAACACATCCTTCTTAGGCTCCAACCTAAGCAAACTTCCATTAAAACTGAGAACCCAGAGTCAACGATTTTGGAATAGATTGTTGATAATTTGTCTAAATATTTATCAAAATTTTAAGGAATGTGCATGGTTTCAATTTCATTATTCTCATTCTAGGCAGCACCCTTATGTCCGAATCACCATCAAATCAGCATTCACTTGATCCCGAATCGAAAATAACCCTTGATTCCCTGTCGCCCGGCCGCATTTCACCAAACATCTTTCTGAACCTGAATATCGACAATCTGGGAATGGATCGTAACAATTTGACGCTGGAATGGTCCAGCTTCCAACCCAGTCATATTCAACCGCTGCAACAGCAGCAGCCACATGTGATGGCTTCACATCATCAAATGCAGCAGGATCAACACATGAGCCACAATCAAAATAGCCTCAATTTGGATACCTCACCGCCTTCCTACGACGAGATCAAGTTTCTTAACGTCGATCAGTTCAGCATGGACCATTTCAAGCCGGATGGTATTCTGACCCTGGATCACGGCATTTTGGATGAGAAGCAACAAAGCCTGAGCCTCGATATGCCCTCGTTCTCGTTATCCGAGCCACCAAAAACGCCACCCCTTATGGACCTGGACAAACCAGTCATTAATATAAATGTGTCGGGAATACTCGACCTAGATGATAAATTTTAGTAAATTTAGTTGGGCTGGCCGATGAAAAAGCCACCGTCCGTTACGTAGATAGTAATTATTTTGCTTGTTTTGTTGTATTTAATAGTTGGAACGTTTTTTTACTGCTAAGTTGTTTAAATTGCCACTGTTATAATTTCTCCACATGTTAGTTTTAAACTTAATATTGGTATGATATTTTAAACGACTATTGTGCAATCGGTAAACTATATTAAATAATTGAAACTACTAACTAGAATAACTAATTACAATAACTTCCCACTGGGAACCGGGAAGTAATAAATTTGATCCTTGCAAATGTGCAAAGAATACATGTCCTTAGCTTAATGGTAACTATTCTAGTTTTTTCGCGATCTCAACAGCATTCACAACACCTAGAAGACTCTCAATGATTGAAGCTTCCTGTTCAGTATAATAGAACAATCTTCCTGCTCTTCGAATGAAGTGGCACTCTAAAGGCGAACGTCTTTGAACTTTCTAGTAAGCAATCGAGTGATTTGCAGTACAAAAGTAAACAGAACAATTCTTCAAATAAAATTAAAACTAAAACTGCAATGATATTCTTAAAAATTAAAAAAAAATCTCATTGAAAGATGCAAACTTATGAATTTGGTTTCTAAATTAAATTTGTTCTCAAGTGTAAAATTGGCTTAACTGAATTCGCTTTCACCGATGCCTGCATGTCTAAGTTTATAATTTTTTTAGAGCAAAAAAACATTCGTTCAACAGACAGATTGCCAACTCGCTCACAACTTAATTGATTGTGTAATTGGGAGTTGAATTTTCTACAACTAATAGCCAATCCAACTCCAAATAAAAATATGTGGCTCCACGAATCTAACTCTCAACCGTGGCCATGTTTTGAATATAAAATCATACAATCTGAAGGGGAGTCCCCCTAACTTGCGGTGGTGTATGTCGTACAATATCTTAATCTGCGAATGAAGATTATCTTTCGAGAAAAAGTAATATTTCATGTCATATTTGGATGCAATTAAATTTATGCCACCTATACTGAGTGAAAAAATATTGTCAAAAATAAATGATGACCCTGATTTTCATCCTTCACGTTAAGCTGATTCTTTATCATAGTAGAGTAAATATGCTATAGAGTAAATTAGAAAGTGTTCTTACTCACATACGATCGTATTCTATTGATTTTTAAATTGGACTCGAAAAAACATCAACGTCCGTTTTAATAGAATTGAATTGTTTCCGTTGCATATCGATCTGATAAGTGATGCCAAATGGCGCGAAAATCACTTGTTCTAGCAGTGCTCCAAGAGTGGCGGTACAAATCGTATGTAGAATGGTACAAAACTTGGTAGTATGTGTATACCTTTAGCTTCACACGCAAGGTGCACTAGAACGAAGGTATCTTTTCTAAATGCCAAGATGAAAGCATTATTACAAAGTAATATATTTCGAGGAATGCAGTATTTTGTTATTCTATTATTTAATAAATGTTACATTAATCCAAAAAATGGTCAGAATAACATAATACAATTGGAGTCGCAAAGCTTCATTCGTCAATCGCAGCTATCTTCAGAACAGACTGGGCGATGAAACATGAAATCCGTGAATGTCAGTGTGTTAGTAGCTCAACGAATGACGGCAGCCAAGTCACCAAATTCCCGTGGTCTGTTTCGAAATTTGCGATTTTCTGTAAATAATTCGACCGTTTTGTGCTCAAACGCGCGTGAATAGTGTGCAATTAGATCCTGCGTAGCGGAATTAGGGCGAACACATCGTCAAAATGGTGGATAAGTTCATAAGCATGTGGAAAGTGCGCGAGTTCGCCGATAAAGTGTATGTCAAACTTCATATATTTGCTCTAACTTTCAAGTCGCCTTCCAGTTTTTCCTGTTTGTCAACGTAATTGCGAGGATAATTCGTTGGGAGTAGAGGACAATAATGCCAAGTGCTGCGGGTCCACCGACTTCCGTTCCGCCTGGAGTAGGAAGTCAGCTGGAAAATTGTACCACTGACTGTGTTGATTGTGCACGTTCTGTGAGAAGAAGCAATGAGTGCTTGCACAACACAGGATTTGGCGAGGGGGAAACCCAAAACAATCGGTCCGTGTCGTGCGGCGATTCCCACAAAGACCCCTAGCTTCCGCCCGTCCAAATCACCTGTGCCCATTGCTTCTGAAAGATTTCACGTAGTGCGACGGTGTGGGCCCACGTCTACGTCTCCCACATACCTGTGTCTGCCTGCCGCTGGCCGCATTTGATATTGATGTAACAACGCGGAGTGCTTCTGACCTCCACATAATTTCATATCGAGTGTGTCTGTTCTGGGGCAACCCAAGCAGTCAGGCAGGCTGGCGAGACCTCAATCTCTTTCACGCTGCGCTAAAAGCGACGGTTGCACTTTTTGTTGTGAAAGTTTTTCTAGGAAACCTTGAGGTACTGCTCCATACGATTCGCTCGCATTGCCTTATCTCGCCCAATCAAAAGTGCGCTTGCAATAAATTTAATCGGGTGGCGATGATACTCCACTCGGGAAAGCTACAAGTAGTAGCTTCCAATCCCAACTACGACCGATGTTGCGAGCGGCTGCACGCAAGGTGCTTCTTGCGGGCGCTCGGACAGAGACAGGCGGACAACGATGGCTCGCCAGCCTCCGATTTGGAGCATATTAAAAACTCGCTTTGCACCTCCGATCGGCGTGTTTGCACGCTAAGTGATCCGAGATTAACAGTATCGCGATCACCTTGCGAAAGTGATCAAATGATTTGTGTAAACTCTTTTATTTGCCATAAAAGTCTCACTGGTAACGATATGCCAGTTAGTAAGCATGACTTCGGTCCGGATGCCAGCGCAAATTAGAATTAATGTGGGACAGTCATGCGTAAATCTGGAACTGGGATAGATTCGAAAGCAAGATTTGCTTCAGAGAGTTTCCAAAAAGATGTGAATAGTAAAATTCTTCAATACCAAACACTGAAAGGACAGTAATTTCTCTATGCTCGACAAATGTTACAAAATTCCTCTTTGTTTCTTCAAGAGACTTCTTGAACAATGACAACCTTGACTCGTTGAAATCTGTTCCGCGTTGAACGGTGAACAAAAACCCTCGATAGTTGCGAATGCTTGCTCTACGTGCTTCGAATGCTGCCAAACCTAAATTAATTGTTCCTTGCTCCATTCTCTCCATTTCATGCCAACTCGGCAGCATTGACTTCTCAAAACATTGATTGTTGTTAAGATGTTGACCTTGAAAATGACGAAGCATTGTTTTTTTGGCACATTTTATGTAGATTCGAACAACACGTTCACTCCACAAGTGCTCCATGCTGAAGTTAATGCTGGAAAAGGTAAACTGTATGTGGAAATACGGTGTTAGCAAAATATTGACTGAAACTTTACAATCATTGGAATTGGATACTCATCGTTGTTTATCTTACAAAATCCTCGATAATATCTTCTTTGCGAAGCGGCTCAATGATAAAATTTGCCGGTAGGGTGTCTTAAACATTTACCCAACGAGAGGCACAAAACTGATCTTCTAAAATCAAAAAAAAAAACTATTCATATTTACTTGCAAGCTTTGCAAATTTTGTCATTCATTTTAGAGAACGTTTAGAGAAAATAAGCAAAAATATGACAGAACGATCGAAATAAATAATCATGGTCATTTTCGTTCATTCAATGCTTGAATATCTCTGGCTTTGTTGTATAAATGTGTGCAAGTTTGCATCACGTAGCCACTGCTTTATCTAATGCTTATCGCAGTACGGATCATGTCATTTAATTTGCAAAGCAAAAAGACTATAAGTAGTAAAGTAAGTAACGTAGCTATAAGACGAAATTGTGTAAATAATAAATAAAAAAAAGTCATTAAGTTCTTGAAAAATATATATAAACAAATGAATGCATGAAATAAGATATAAGGGAGGTAGGGAGTGTAAGTCATCTTAACCTACAGTAAAATAAGATTGTATACTATTCAGCGCATGATAAAAAGAAAGACATTGCACAGAACTTTCGTTAGCACTTATATTGCGCATCTATCAGGTGTATAAGCTTAAATCCGCTATGGTTTAGGCAATAAACACATTTTTTTCATAGAAAACAAAAACGAATATATTCAAAGTACTTGCCCTCGCTAGCTACACATTTTTCCCAACTCTCGGGTAATTCGTGGATACCACGTCAAAAAAAAAATCCTTCCCCACTCATCAAGACATTTTCGGACGTCTTCGTAAGACTCATCGACGAAACAGATGGTAGTCGAAAGGGGCCAGGTCTGGCGACTAAGCGGGAGTTGAGTGGCTCCAAGTAGTTTCGGTCCATTTTTGACGTGTGCGATGGTGCGTTGTCGTGGAGGAAAATTAGCTGGTCATGTCTGTGTTGATAATCCGTTCTTTTTCACTCAGAGCACGGTGCAATTTGATCAGTTGTTGGTGTTAGTGGTTTGCATTGACAGTTTCACCGTTTGAACATGTCATAGTAGACGATACCCTGCTGATCCCACAAAATGCACAGCATCGTCTTCCGTCCGAAGCGATTTGGTTCTGGGGAAGATGTTGATGGTTGGTCGGGATCAATCCACGATTTCTTGCGTTTAGGATGCTCGAAATATATCCACTTTTCATTGCCTGTCACAATCCGATGCAGGAACGACTTTCTTTTTTGTTTGGTGGGCAAGATTTCGCATGTGGTTTGGCGTCGCTCCATCTGCCTATCGTTCAATTCATGCGGCACCGATTTTCTGATCTTTTAAATCGTCCCCATAGCACGCAGACGTATGGAAGTGGCTGATTGAGTAACACTCAATTGCTCGGTTAGCATTTTTTGCGATTGGGTATCGTCTTCGTCCAAAAGAGCCTGCAATTGATGGTCCGCAACCTTCCTGGGCTGATTTTCACGCTTCTTGTCCCACAAGTCAAAATTGCCGTCTTTGAACCGACGAAAACAATCTCGGCACGTTGTTTCCGATAAAGCACTGTCACCATAGGCCTTCTATCTATCTTCAAATTGAAGTAGAAAAGCAGAGCTTCCCGCATATGCTCTTTTTCTGGCACAATACTAAACATGATTACCAAAGGAAAAATGTATGTTTTTGGATGAAATTGTTGACAATGTGCACTGATTAATGTTGACAGATGTCAAACTCATAAAAAGTAGCTTAATACGCTCACTTATACACCTGGTAACATAGAAAAACTGGAGAATGTCCAAATTATTCGTAGAAAATTTAATTGGACATACGCATATGTATATTCCGATAAGCCCCGAACTGAAATCCAGCAAAAAAAATGTTAGGCAGCGTCAAGTGTTAAATAGCGCAACAATAGAGAGGAGGATAAGTCAATTATTGTTTTACAAGTTATTCCACAACTTTTTCTGGAAAACCCAGAGCGCTCCCTCTCAATAGCCAAATGTAGCCGTTTTTTTACAGATCCGTCCTGGTCTACTTGCCAGGAATTAAAAGTCCTAACAGTTTTCCAAGCTTTCACCTTGTGAAGATGGATACATGGATTATTTTAAATAGTAATGGACCATAGATAGAACCTTGTGGGATTCTTAAAAAGTGTATCAAAAATAGGATACATGAAAATGATCATGCCAAAAATGCAACTTTAAGCTGACAAAAAAAATTACATCTGCTCTGAAAAATGGAGCAAATTAGAATAAATCAGCCCGGCTAATGTAATAAAACACTGTTAACTAAAATTTTGCTGGAGGATGCCACTGAAAATATATATTCATTGGATTCAACGACTGTTACCAATACGTTCATGTCTTTTGGGTGCATAGTTTCCTATAGATAGTGAACGTATCGTTCTTTCCAGTCTTATTTTAAGAAGATTTAGAGCTTAAATTAAACCTTAAAACGATTCAATGTTACCTAACAGACAATAATAATTTATTAGAGAAGCATTTTTTTTGGCGAAAAATATTGAATTAAAATTGTAAAATTTGATGTGGATGTTTTCACCTTTCCCAAGCATATATTGTTGAAAATAGATAATAAATCTCATAATAAATCAAATAGAAATGTAAATGCTTATGAAGACTTGGCTGTATTTATTACAGAACTCCTTTACAGTTCAACTTCAATTCAATAGCTCACACAAACTGACGCCTTTAAAATCCTAACGAAACTATTTTCACTATAATAGAAACAATTTGCTTGTCTTAAAATTTTCTTACATACATTTCGTTCGTTTTCTTTTCAAAGGCGAATCCGCTCTTTTGAATAAAAATGAAAACATAAACATGCTTGAACGGCGATTTGCTCATATAATTTTGGTTACGTTTGTTTAATGCACACATTACATTAAAAATTGTTTACCAAACTAATTATAATCAAATATTCCAGTTCGCCGTGTTGCCCGGGGGCAATAAATGCGAGTGGGATGCCACGTACACGTAAAAATCTTATCTGCAATTCATATCAGCTCCATATCAATTTGATTTTTCACTTAGAAAATGTTTCGTCACTTGATCACTTATCGAAGTAACTAAATAATTGATGTCGTATTCAAGGCATATTCTTTCTATTATATCGTTCTGATTGACTAACGGCAGCTCGGCGGTTGGGTAACATATTATCGAATTAATGTTGTACTGCAGGCCAAGTCCGAACAATACATATGTATGTAATTTTTTTCCAAGAAAAATTTCACGTGATATGTTCCATCAACTGATATGACGACAAACACATATTGTTTGCATTGTATTTGGCGTACAATAACTTTTATTTCATGCTAACAACAAAACGCTTCGAATGTGTGAAGTGTGAAGAATTTATTGTCGATAAAAATATCGTTAGAATAAATTTCATGTCGGCTAGTATTTTTCTTATGGAATACAGCAGGACGATGCATGAAACTTTAACCGTAAACTCGTATTTCGTTTCGAAAATCATGCCATATTGATGCAATAATTAGAGCGAAATGATATTATATGTATGGAGTCTTTTAAATCGAATAACTATGCTTGGCCTGAGTTGAAATTCTGAATACTATAAATCTATATAATAGAATTGCACTTAAAATGTTATATTAGAAGAATCACAAGAGCTAAGTGTGATGCTAAAACCTCCAGAACAGTCCAGCTTCAACTGGGAATATGTAAGATCGACTGATATATCACACATGAAGGCAGTTATGGCGTAGTCAAAAGGGCGCAAGACGGTGGAAATCGACGAAAAATTGCTTTGGAAATGTAGGATTGACGTTTTATTTAATGAGAATGTTTCTATTTCTCGTTTGGCTCCATGAAATAAGAAGCCTAATTTCATTCTTTTTCTTCATTTACGAGAAAGCTTTATCATCTACATTTCACTTCAAATTATGTAGCCGAGGAGAGCTTTAATTGGTGTGAAAACTATCCATTTTTATTTGAAACTGGAAGATATTTACGAGGGGCATCTAATTTTAGCTGATTGTTTAGAAAAACCAATTCGCCATTTGTATAATCGGTATTTTACGAGAATCTAAGTGGTTCTCATCATCCAGCAGTGCCGTTTCAATCTTCTGTGGCATCACAATGAGTCTATTGTGGCCTAAGTGATCCACCTTTTGATAAAGGGGCCACAACAACCAATCAATGCTAATGTTTAAAAAATTCACAATGAGACTTGAAAGCGATGAACAAAACCAAGGACAGGATTCTTCGGCTGCTGGACAACAACCCATTATTCGTCATCAGTTATGACCCTCTGGAGCAAATTTGGGTTGAAATTTAGCAATTTTGTTAAGAATTTCGCGGCGATCCGTCTCAAACCCAAACCATTGGTAAAAATCGAATGACACGAGCCAATCAATAAGTTTAGGTCCTCAGTAACTTCTCTAAAGGTGATTCGACGATTGGCCAATAATATTTTCTTCATTTTATCAATGTTTTCGTCTGTTGTTGACGTGCTCGGGCGTCTGACACGCTATTTGTCGTTCTTCTCGGCTATCCGAGAACATTTTGTACCACCGATAAACGATGCTTTGGTCCAAGGTAGCTTCACCATATGCCACAGTCAACATTCGGAATGCGTCAGCGCACTTAAAGTTTTTTTTTCACACAAAATTTGATACAGATTCTTTGATCCATATTTTGGAATAAACAAAAATCGAAGACAAGCCAAAACACGTCCAAGCAAAATAGCTGTCAAAAATTAACTGAAGATTCAAAATGGCCGAACTTGTCAGCAAAAGTGTGGGACATAAGTACCAACATAACGCCACAAAAATATCGAAAATCGAATACACGTAGTCCGCGGAAATTCAAAATTCGCGATAATTTTTGAACAGACCCCGTATATCGTGACGTCTTTTACAACATTATTAATTTGGATTAATGTCTTTGTAAAAATGTCAATTTACATCAACCAAACTTAAGACTAATAGACACAGTACGGTCTACAAAAATTTCCTGTGACTGGCCATTACCACAATCCCCGTTTATTTCACTTGCCAGTAGCGGATAATTTAGCCAAATCAACTAATCTTCAAAAATAGATAGTACTGAATAATAATTTTTACATACTCCATCTTATTTGTAATTTGTTTGTTTTTCTTTAAATAGAACGAATGTTGTAATGAACTACACTGAAATCGAAGGAAAAGTGCGTGAAGCGACAAACGATGATCCATGGGGTCCTACCGGTCCGCTCATGCAGGAATTGGCACACTCAACATTTACATACGAACATTTTCCAGAGGTGATGTCAATGCTGTGGAAACGAATGTTACAAGACAATAAAACAAATTGGCGTAGAACATATAAAGTAATTGAACGCTATTTAATTACACGATTTCGATGAATGCAAACCTAGCACATTTCATTGTTTTCTAGAGCTTATTATTGCTAAACTATTTAGTACGAAATGGTTCTGAACGAGTTGTCACATCATCTAGAGAACATATATACGATTTACGATCGCTAGAAAACTATACGTTCACCGATGAGAATGGAAAAGATACAGGGATTAATGTTCGACATAAGGTAAACTTTGTTGTTGATTGTTGTGAATAGTTGTGATTGATTAATAAATATCTGATGGGGATGTAAACATTTTTATAGGTGCGTGAATTAATTGACTTTATTCAAGATGATGAAAAATTGCGGGAAGAACGAAAGAAGGCGAAAAAGAACAAGGATAAATATATTGGAATGAGCTCAGACGCAATGGGAAGAAGAGTTGGTTCGAGTGGATACAATGACAATTGGAATCCACCAAGGCCAGACGATAAGAATTGGTGTAAGTAGTAACTTGCTCAGTGTATATCTGAATTATATTTGTTTGATTTCGCCTACCCTCATTCATTACAGATTCGGACGAACGTTCGGAAAATAAATACGATGAGGATGACTACCAGTATGAAGGCGAAAAGGAAGAATCTGACAATGATTCGCCAGGGCCTACGGCTAGGTAATATTTAATTCATGATTATGAACTCAATTGCGTCAGTTAACGCAACGCATGCTTAGAGCGTTTCCATTCGACTTATTTTCTAAAAAAATAAATTAGTATATTTAATTATAAACTCGAAAAGGATATCCATCAAATAGTGTCCCATATCGCAGCTTGACTGTTGAACTGAGAGATACATAATTTTCAGAAGATTACAAATAAGTAGACATAAATTGACACTATTTTTCTAATTATCTGATCCAATATTCATTCACAAATCATTTTTTTTGATTTTTTCAGAAGGTATCGAGATAAAGACAGATCCACTTCGCCTAAAACCACTCACGAGCCAACGATTAATAAAACAATAAGTGTCAATCTGAAGCCGACCGTGAAACAACCCCAAGCATCAATTGCATCCTTGAAATCGGGCAGTAAAAAAATCGATATGGGTGCAGCCTCGAACTTTGGCAAGCCAAAAGATCTTGGCATTCATTCACCAACGCATCGAGACACTCCCACCGAAGATCTGTTTTCGCCGAATAATAATACTGCAATAGTTAATAATGTGAACAATGTACTTGAGGATATTTTCAAAACGTGCTCACCCACAAGTCAAAGAGGACGTTCGCCATGCAGTGCGCCCGAAGATGATGATTTTGCAGACTTCAATCCACGAGCGACTGAGGACAATCAAGAGTTTGGTGATTTCGCGAGTGCTTTTGGCGGTCCAGCGAATGCGGTGTCGATAAATCCATTGTCGACGAATGCAATATCAACGCCTGTTTCTACTATGGCGAAAATTGTGGCTGCAGCGAAAAAGGAAGATGAATTTGCGGACTTCGCAGCATTCACGGGATCAACTCAACCATTAGAACAGTTGAATGCAAACAGCCAGCCGCCTAGTTTGATTGGTGTGGTGGGCGATGAAGATCTTCTTTTTGGCAGTGCGCATATGCAGCAGGATCCAATGAGTTTATACGAAAATCACAATGCATCGTCTGGCACGGCATCTGACTTATTGTCGGGATTGAGCGATTTGACTATCAGCACGGGAATAGTGAATGGTAAGTCGATTTTATATGTTAATATTTCCTTGTGGAATAATATTAAAACTTACAGTGCTGTGAATAATTATAGACTCAAACATATTTTTCGAATTTTTTCCAAAGCATTTCTAGGAATCTTTTGCCTGAACATGTTATTTTGGGGTTCCCAGGAAATCCTTGCAAACATCTACCTTTCCCTTTCTTTCAACCACACTACGTACAAGGTAAAAATCCCAAAAGTGTCCTTTTTCAGCTGTGCATAATTATAAACTCAGTTGCTGTTCTAAGTTTGCCAAGAGTGTTTCTAGCGTGGATTTGAGTTTTTGTGTAGCATTTTAATACTGTGAAGACGTGCAAGTGTATTTTTTGAGAGTTTTGAAATTTTGTCGATCCATAAAATGTCCCGTGGAAAAAAATTAAGTGGTGTTGGAAAACATAGAATTATTGATTTAAGAAACAGTGGAAAAACTCAGACGGAAATCGCGAGTGAAATAAAAGATCGCAGAGTGTAGTTAAAAATTTGTTGAAGCTTGGAATCGAGAATTATGGGAAAAAGAAGTCATCCTCGTCGTCCTCAAAAATATTCGCCTAGAGTGAAACGCGCAGTTTTAAGAGATCTATCGAACACAGGAGCTGCATCATCGAAAATTGTTAGCCGGTTAAACTTGGAATGTGATTCGAGCTTAGTTGAAAAATGGAATGCATCCTCCAAAAATTTTAAATACCACAAATGTTTGCAAAAACCCAAATTGATGAAACGTCACATCGAAAATTTCATCCAAAAAGGAACCATTTGGGATCATGTGATCTTCAGCGTCAAGAAGAAGTTCAATCTCGATGGACCAGATAGATTTAACTATTACTGGCACGACTTACAAAAGGATAGAAGTATCATGTCAAGAAGAGCACAGGGAGGTGGTTCTGTGATGCTAGGAGCGAAATACCCTTCGTCAATAGTAGACTCAATGCTGTCGGATATCAGGAGTTACTAGAGGATCATCTACTGCCTGTTGTGTTGCTAGCGGAAGACGAAAACATTATTTTTCTGCAGGATAATGCACTCATCCATACGACTGCATACAAAAAAGTGGTTTCAGTTTATGCTTTTTCGCAGATCAGAGTTTTTATGTTGTTTATTTTATTTTATTTTCAAAAAGAATATAATCAACCTTTCATCCCAATAAAATCAACAGTTATTTGAAATAATTTTCTGTTTTTATGAGAGACTCAAAAATATAGTTAAGTCTATAATTATTCACAGCACTGTATGTCGCAGAAAAATGCAAAGTCTGACAATGATCTAGCAAATTTTTCATTATTTTTAATGAATAAAATGATGCAGTGGATATTTTTAAATGTAATCAAAAACAAAACAATTAGCCGACGCAGCGTAGAGTGAAAAATATATATATCGGTGTGTGCTGTGCAAAATATTTTCTATTTTTAATTTTGTTCGGCGTTTCAAAGCGATTGACAATTTTTAGAAAACTGATGATTGATGAAAACCCGGCGAATTACGATCACTCGAAATATGGGACAGTTTTATAAATTGAGCTTTCTATGAATAAATAGTATGGATTGTTTGAATTATTTTTATTATAAACGATACAGTTATAATAAGGAGACGAGTAAAACAAAAATATACCGAACACAAATGATCATATTTTCAAATGAAAGGCAACCCGAAAAGATAAAGTGGTGGTTAGTATACATATTAGATTGGATACTGACACCCATTACAATAAAGAAGTCGTCTGCAAAGATCGCATTCCATGTTGTAGTGACGGTCGACTTCTACCCGCGTAAAAACGAACGTCTTCAGTCTCGTTTTTTATATGAAATTTGCTTTATTTTCTTTGAACCAAGTTCATTTTTTTGGCAATGACTGACTGAGTATATTGACATAAAAGGTGGGTGGTTATCGTATCATATCGTATTGAAACATCAGTTAATCGATAGCTTTCTCACGGAGGCTATCATAATTTGTCTGAATTTATTCAGTACATTGAATAACACAAGTAGTTTCTTTTTTATCTGATTGTGAAGCAAATTAGCCGATTTATTTGAATAATTTGAAAGTAAGCTACCATTTCATTTGAACAGAGTTGAAAGTAGGTAACCTTTCTGAAATTTAACACTCCACTCTCCAACTGATTTGTTAATTTTGCAATCGTATATATCCCGAAAAAGCCACAATCATATTACAGTGTCTATCAATCAAATTGTTACTATCATACTTTTTTTGTATCGAATTTTACTATACAGAATGAATTACTATCTATTTATAAAAAATCAAATATATGACGATCGGGAAATGTTTTGTTATTTTCCCATTGCAGCTGTATCATCGCCACGCGCCTTGCACTCGAAGCAGCTTGAAAGAGCAATAGATGAGCTCGAGAAAACACTGAAAAACATTGAAATAATCACATCAGAAATCGATGTCAAGAATCTCGAACACTTAATTGCATCGCTGGTTGAACATTTGCCAGGACCATGTACAGCCGAAAAACTTTTGCAAACAGACGAAGATCTCAGCGATTGGACAAGTTTTGCTGGAAACAGTTATCGAAACATTTTGGCGGAACTCGGCAAAAAGTTCAACAATTCATGGCCCGTATTTAACGGTCAATGTGCCACGCCTGTTTTCAATTTGTATGGCATAGATCACAATTATCGATTTACATTCGAAAGCATTACAAATATCTTAATTTTGGTGGCTGATAAACGACCAGGCGGATTGTACTTACTGCAAAAGATTATTTATGATGAGTCGCGCTTAGCGACTGCTTTGGTTGGCATGAGCTGTACAGCTCAGTCATTGAGCAACCGAGGAAAGCGTGAAACCGCAAATGTTGATAGGCAACGCTTGGAAGATGAGTTCATGCAACTTTTAATAACGCTGCCGGAGAAAATTGCAAATGTATATAAATCAGAAACGCCCTTGTTGTTTTCACCGCAGACCTACGGTCGATTGTTACTGCAGCAAATTTTGAAGGCATTTTACTTTATGTCCAACTCAAAAAAGATGCAGCATCACAACTTGTTCAATTACACATTCCTGAGTGCTGTGTTTAGTCGCGTAATAACAAACTATCAGACAACACTGAAACCCGAATTAATTTCATCGTTACGAATATTTTCACACTTGAGTCAAGACGACCAAGTGCACAGAAGATTGACAAACGAGCTGTTCTTTTCCCTAAACAGAAATGCCATGCAATCGATTTTTTTGTTGATGCTTGAAGCAGATATTAACTTGTTTAACATCTTAGATCTAGCCATAGTGAAGTCGCATCATTGGAATTATTGTTTGACGAAAAGAATACCATTGCTGTGTGTCATAAAAGACGACAAAAGCATCACAAACTTTATAGAATACATTGCTACGGTATCAGAACAATCAAATGATGATTGCCAGGCCAATTTACTTATGGATCTCGTGTTCGAACTGTTGAACATTTGGAGCAACAAAGCGTGCATTCAGAAAAGTAGTATGCAGCAACACACATACATCACTAAATTAATAGTATCGGCATTCCAACATTTAACTCATATGCGAAGCTTCAAATGTACTGACTCGATTCGATTTGATTTGAAAAAGCGACTGTTTGATGGACTTAAAAATCATTTGGTATCATCGAATGTGGACCTTCGACAATTAGGGATGCTAACAGCCGAAATTATAATTGGTCTTCTAGAAACCGATCCGAATATGGAGAAACTCAAATTTGAGTATGTTGATGCAAACGGTTCGGATTTACTCGACAGTATTAGAAATCTGACTGTAAACGAAAGATTCTTAAGTATTTTACCCCAAGAATTTGCCGAGAGTGATTCAAAGTATTGGGAGACATTATTTGAGACATTTTTTGCTGTAGAATTACAAGAAAATCTCATACTAACAAAAGAATCAACGCAACAGGCTAACATAGATAGAAAGCAAGATCAAGTGCGACTAGAATCAACAATTGAATCTCAAGGAAAAATTGATGCGTCAACCGAAAGTCTTGATTCCGATGATGACTTAGAACCTTACGACATGTCGAATGATACTTCAATCGTCATGCAAAAGCGACCTCGCTTCCTGCTTGACCTAAAAGATGCTCTGGTCGGAACCGAAGATGCAGATATTTTCCAAAGCAGTTTAGAATGCTCGACGAAACTGATTGAAGAGCAACTGTTCAATAATGACGCGAAGCTAGCTATCGAACTGTTAGGTTTATTTCTCAATCTGCAAAAGAAATTCTACTTCGAGGGATTCGATGAACTGAGATTCAACAATTGCGTCTGCATTTGCAGAATTTATCCGAAAGAGTGCGCTGAGTATTTATGTAAAGAATTTCATGCTGATAATGGGAGTTACTCGATCGCAACACGAATTGAAATGCTTGATATATTGGCGAACACTGCAAAACGATTGTCTGAAAGCAACGAGATGACACCCGCCAAAGCACAACCAAATCCCGGTAGAAATAGTCTTCGAAAACATTACAAGGACGAGGAGAATGTAAGATTGCAAGAAGCTAAACGTGTTATACGCGAACGAATCAAATTGAAAACGCGTCGCTATTTTTCGAAACGCTCCGAACGAAGTAGTCTCAAAGGAAGTGTAAATAAATTTGCGAGTGAAGCTGGATCATTTTTCTTTCCTCTAATACGGGGCGAACGGAAAACTCGAATAATTTCTATAAAAACTGATAGTTTGCGTCATCATCAAGTTGATACCGATCTCTTGGTGCATTTCATTAACACTCTTTCCGTGATTGTGGCATGTGCGGAGCATTCACCGATTCTTCGTCAAATGGCGCAAGAAATATTCGAAATGTATACATTTATACGTTTTAGCTTAGATTCAATGGTGCGACTAGGTGTCATGCAATTGATTGGATCGGTTTTGTGCACTGTTTCAAGAACTGTACTGCGCAATGAATTCTTCGAGCAATTGATAGAAGTGAAAAATTGGTTGGAAGAGTGTACAAACTATTCAATCGTGAAAGGAGAAAAGAATGAAGATTGCCGAGAGATGGCCGTTAAAGTGTTAGGGTTATGCATGCACATTTTGATGGAATGAAATAATTTTGCAAACAAATGTTAGGTATATCTTATTTTTCTTGTATCGAATTTCCAAAGTTTAAAGAATAAACAGTCCAAATTAAATGGTTCTTTGCTATTCTCCAAAAAGAAATCGTGATATATTTTAATAAATCGTCGTGTTAGCAGTATTTAGTAAAGTGGCTGCAAGTTGGGCCTGGCTATTCGAAGAAACCTGTAAGACAACCAGGCAAACTTGGCACGCATTGTGCTCTAAACACACCAAGCAGCTTCTAAACACGAGTCGTGAAACCTTGAGTTCTATCGTGTCCATACTGTCGGAGCGCTGTCTAATTGGCAGACACGCAGAAAGGCTTCAACGATTTCTGCCAGAGTTGCAGATCGGAAGAAGAGGAAAAGACAATCCAACATTTTCTGTGCGAATCCCCAGCACTGTCCAAGAGACGCATGAAAACCTTAGGCTCACCCTTCCTGGACAGCCTCACGAAAGTAGCTGATTTAAATATTAGCTGCATAGCCAGTTTTATACGAGAACTAAATGGTTCTCGTCATCTTGTAGGTTCCAGTGCCGTCCCAATTTTTGTGGTATCGTGGCCTAAGTGAGCCATCTTTGGTTAAAGGAGGCTGCCACGACAACGAACCAAGCAGTATATCTCTTTTAAGATGTCTGATTAGGAAGCTTGGTTAATTGTAGGATCCTTTAAGTTTCGCGTTGCCAAACCGTATCAAATGTATAATGTTGAATATGTTGTAACCAGGTTTTTTTTTGGTTTGAATTATGCAGTTTGTTTCATGTTGTCAAGATAACAGATATGCGTTAATGAACTAATATGATTTCCAAGTGTTTCTACAAAATGTTCAATTAGAGTTTTCTCATTTTTTATGTGATCTTTTTCGAATGCAGTCATTGAAATTAAAACATTTGAAGGACTTACACCAGCAGATTATGTTCTATCGGCTCAATCTTACCTCTCGGATCGATCATTGAAGGCGGAGGAGGTATTGCCAGCGTTATTTGTGGTGCAACATATGTATATGACTGAAGTTTTGTTACACCTGTAATTAGTGCAACGTCCGCTACTACAAAACAGCCGATCCTTGTCACGGTTTGGGCAATCCCACCCGGCTTAAACCCGTGAAGAGGGTTGTGGGAATATTTTTTTAAAAATGGCGTTACCCGTTTCTGCGCCGGAGCTGCCCTGTCCGGAATCCGCAAACGAGAACAGGATTCGCGACAACCCAAACCACCGACCGAATAGGGAATTTGAAACAAATGCATACAAAGAGCCGAAAACGCGACGTCCGCTTCACACAAATAAGCGCAAATTTAACTTAATTAATTATATTTTTCTAATCTTACCCAATCACCCCTATCTAAGCTTAATTCTATTCACAATTTTGTTCCTCCTTAACCTATTCAGATGGCTGCTTCCCGACTGCTTCCGCTCCTCGCTGTAGCTGCGCCGACGCCTTCCTTCTTATTTGTACCACACAAAAGCTCCATCAAATCCCAAACTTCTCGACTTCCTTCTTTAGCCCTTGCTCAGACCAGTCCCAAGAAGACTCAGAACCGAACAGTCCCGCCAGCTGTTCTCCCTGCGATATTTATGGGATTCCCCGATCCCGTTTTTGCTGTATCGATGGTCAACGGTCAGCCGAGTTTGCTGAAATCGTTCAAGCTTTCCTTGCTTTGGACAGGTTTTGTGCCAATTGCCGACGCACGTCAGCTGGCGATTTAATCTCGGCGTGATTGGCTACAGCTTTGCACCTCGGGAGGATACTGTGGCTGCTGCTTGTGTGTGGATGGCCCTTGGGCAGACACAGTGTGAAGCTTGGATTTTGAAGATCGCTGTGCAGATTGGTATCAACGACGTTGCCGACCTGAGTCGTTTCATCGGTGCGTTGAATTCGAATCCTTAGACGCTGGCGGCGAGTCCGGCATGCTTTAGCAAACGTCAGTATCAAAGAAAATCAAAAGAACTATTCCATGGAATTGATTTCGCTATTGATGATACTTTAAATTACGCAGCTTTCGTGTGCACGATCAGGAACAAATTCTCCATAGCAACATTACTTCCTATTTATCTATCTAATCCAATATATGTGTACATAATTCAATATCCTTAACCTACATAAATTTCCTCTATATTTATATAATTCAATAATCCTTACCTAAATTGATCTACTCCCTAATTATATAATGCAATATCCATATAATATAATTAAATAATCACCTGCTTGTGTGAAGTGGTGATCCGCGTATATATTTTTAAAAGACAGCACTTGCTCGGACGGTGGTTTGGGGTCTTCAGAGGCAGGACAGTTCCTTTATTTTGTTCTCGTGGATCGACTACGCTGCGTGGCGAACGTAACAGTTTACATAGCCTAAAGGATATCCAAGAAGAGTGCTGTCAATAAATTGAATCAACTCGAGATTCATGAATATTCCTATTATTTATAAACCTTTTCAATGGCGAGTTTAAACACAGACTATTTTAATGAAGAAGCCTAATTTGTTTCACAGATGAGCTCGACATACAAGATCTATAACGGACAATAATTTTGTCTCAAAGCTGATGGAAACTTAAGTTTAATTTTAAGACTAGAATAATTGAAACTCTGTTGTACATAAAATGGCGATAAATTCAATAAACTCCTTGGGTTTAGTTGTGTGGGTCTAATAAATCTATAAATTATAAATTTCTTTGAATTAGTAAGGGTTTAATACAGTACGATTATATAAGCATATCATCTATTAAACTGAATTTATTTTCTTGTGCTTAAACCAACTTTACATTTATCTTTCAGACAATATCCTGCAACCGTCAAACAATCTGTTACAACCGACAACTGGTTCGATAGACAACGCGTCGCTAACAGATCAAGCAATAGAAACGAAAGAGCCGAACGTTGGTGCAACATGGTCCAATTTGGGCAAAGCCAAAATCGATTTGGACAATCTGCTGTCCGGCAAAAACAACAAAAACAACGGTCCGGCTCCGTCAATGAATCAACTAAAAATACAAAGTCCTACAAAAGCGCCTGTATCAAGTATACAATCGCCCGTGATGGGTAGTGGGGCTTTTGTTGGAAACACCGGCATTACGCCGCCGCCACTCACTAGCCCCGGCTTCAAAAACATTCCACCAACAATGCCATCGTCGCAAAATCAAATGTTTGCTAATTTCAATACAACATCTACCATGCATCATCAATCCTATCCAAACAACATGAATTTTAGTAATTTCAACAATCAATCGTCGTTTAACGCTTTTCAATGATATATAGCGCAATAAATTGTTAAATGATAAGTTGTGGAGGACAATGAATGAATGAATGACTGGCTAGAAGGAAATTAATGGAAATCAATAGCAATTATGCAATTGGCTTACATTAACATGACGGTTAGCATAATCGAGGCTCTATGTCGATTGTTTCACGTCCAAATGTTCTTAGCAAGACATATTTTAGGTGAAATTTTTATTGGAATATTCCAGTAAAAATCTATTAGACTTCGATTATGGTCACTGCAATATAGCCAATAGATAATTCAAGGCAATAAATCAAGTTTAGTTAAATTCATGCATGTTTTCCGATTACACTTAATGACAAGTATTTTCCACGTTGAAACTATTGTATTTAGTATTGTTTATAAACTGTTGAAATTTTAACAATTTTGATTGTATACGTTATACATTATGTTCTTCCGTTGAATTGGAACAGATTTTTTTCGGGAAGCATTCAAGCTAGCAATTCAATAATCTAGATTAAAATGTGAAATACTTTCAATTGGATGAACTAAGGCATTATCTTCGAAAAGTGTGCTACGACAATAGACATGCCGGGTTAAATTGTTTCAATTGTCTATTTCTATGGTTTGTTTTTAAAAATCTAATCTTTTTCAAAACAAATTTTATACGTTGTTTTCTAATAGTAAGACCTACGCATTTCAGACTCCAATTGTAAATTGACTTCGACACTATGTAGCGTGATGCAGAGATGCTGTAGCGAAGTAGTTTTCAAGTATTCATTACTTTTTTTATAAACTGAATACCTACGGTGTATATAATAATACTGATCGAAAAGAGGATTATCCGCTGTGAATGGAAATCAAATGTACATTATAAAAATATATCTTCCATTCTTTTGAAAGCCTCTTCGATTGTTCTTAACCAATTTGTTCTGTTGCGATATGTTAATAATCGGTGTTGGATATTTTCTTTAGGCTAGTAATCGCATTATTGATAGTTGCTGTTCAATAGTATTCATTTATTCTATAATTTTAAGTTTTCTCTGAAGAGAACGTGATAAAAACTTTTCTTTTTTCGATACACAATGACTTCATGCAATGCTGCGTAGATGATAGTATTGATCAATAGTCGAACAAACCTTCACATCATCGTTTTTGATTGAGGCAACGTTGTATGATTCTGCAAATATAAAAATGAATACTCTTCACACAGTTTTTCTACTGGATTCAGCAGCTCTTCTTGATATCAAACGACGAATTCATCGAAAATTGGCAACCTGTGATGCGAAATCGGCTTAAAACTTACTAAAAGATGTTTAGAGAATAAAGATCGCGTCCTACGCAACATTGTATGAAGCTTTGACCTGAAACTTAAACACATCAAAGCTACTTCGTGCTAAGGTGGTGTCTACCCTTAACACAGTTTGTTATTATTTCCTCTGTTGCAAAATGAATTGGTTGAAATGATTTTATACATAATATATAATTTACACAATGCCAAGCATTCCTTAAAATAGTAACTTGTATTTAAAGGGTAGCGAAAAGAAAACTTTTTAATATAATCATAAGTAAATGCATAAGATAAGATTACAAAATTAGCAAATGAATTTGAAAAGATGCGTTAATTGTCGTGTGAATTTGGCATATTTAAAAAAACAAACTATTCATTGGATGAATATATCAACAAAAACTATCAATCGTATACTACATTTATCTGTTTTGAGCGTGCACACCATTAACAAACAAAATTGATTGAATTGGAATGATGTGTTGCGTTTCGAAATTTAATCTTAATCAAAATGTGTTTCGAAACTAAAACATAAATTCAAATAAAACGTATTCAAGTGATTCGTAGACATGTTTTGTAGATGTACATAATTAAAATGAGAAATTTAAAATTAATGTAATGACGTAAAATTGAATTGTATATTCCAAAGCAATGTTTCTGAAAATCAAATGAAAATGTTACAATTCGGATTGCAAATAAAATCCTGCAAGCAAGCAGAAAAAAATCATTGAAATCCGCAACATGATAATGCATGTCATTCATGTTAGCAATTCAAAAGAGTGCTCCTAGATTTTGCTAATGATGAACAGCAAATTGTACGACGAGACGAGACGAAAAAGAAGGATTGTAAAATCACACGTGCCTTATTTATAATTAAAACTGATTTGTGTCGCTAGAGCATTGTATGGTTTTATTTCAACCGAGAAGAAATCGAAAAAGAATACTGTTACATAAAATAAAGTAAATCCAAGTATTTTAACTTATTAAAAAAGTTTGGCTGGAAATAAAGACAACAAAATAATAATAAACAGGAATTGTTTTATTTTAGAAAATACTTTTTTTCAATATTTTTGTCTCATTTCGACGAGATGGAATTCGAAAATTGCCGGAGAGATTGGCAAAAGTTGTCGCAAGTGATGGCAATAAAGCTTTAATTTCGAAAAAAAAACACGCGCAAGCAAAGTTGTACACCCAATACATTTATTTATAAGTATGTATATGTCTTTTACAATTACTTTATAGTGCAACACTTCAAGAGTCTTCTGTAAAATTTTTGTGAAAAAATATTGTGAATTGAGCCACTGACAGCAAATATTCGTATACACAAAAAAAAAAGTTACTTCGTGATCATCTTAACTTATTACTGGATCATCTGTTGACAAAAATCAAAAAGATTTCGTTAGTTTATGAATTTTTCAAGGTAACAACATCAAGTTCTTTTTATTTTATGGATTTTTCAATTTTTAGAAGCAATAAGAAACGAATTTTTTGAATTTATGAAAATTTATTGATAAAAATTGGCGAATTTGTTGCTTTAAAGTAAATTATAACAATAAAAAATACAAAATCTCGATGTTGTTACCTCGTGATTTATGTATAAAGTAAGTGTGCAACATTTGAGAAGGATCAGTTAAATATTTTTTGAAACACAGTGATTATTAAAGGACAAGGCATTAGTTTGCGAAGCGATTTGGTGAAAATGGTGTTAAGGCAAGCACTGGTTGGCTTGATAAATGGAAGCAAAGGTATGGATAAATGTTTAATGATATCATGATAATGATATGATTAGCCAATGTGTCCCATACGTATGTTAAATTTTAGGCATGGCGTGTGCCACAAGAAGGCATGCGGTGAAAGCAATGATGTTCGTGACGAAGACTGTGATAAATGGAAACCTGACGTTTTTCCACATCTATCAGAAAAATACAATGAACGCAATATTTTTGGTATTTTTCAAATGTCTATCGGATAAAACACTAACTTTCAAGGACGAAAAACGTCACGGAGGCAAGTATAGCAAGCAGCCGGGTTACATTAATGTTGGCGGCGTATATGGATGGTACCGAAAAACAGAAGATCCTTTTAATTGGTAAAAGTAGCAAACCCCGTTGCTTTCGCGGTGTTAAGTCATGACCCGTTGATTACAAGGCAAACTCCAAGGCATGTATGACCGGAAAACTTTTTGAAGAATGGATTGAAAAATTAGATAAGCAAATTTTTACACCCAGGGCCAAAAATCTTATTATTCATTGATAATTGTCTTGCACATCTAAAAGACATAGAGTAAATTGAAATCTATTGAATTGGCATTTTTCCACCAAATATGGCCTCTAAACTACAACCGCGTGACCAAGGAGTAATTCAAAATGTCGCTATCGAAGCAAGATTTTGACGGAAGCACTAACGCGTTTAGAGACAAAAACTAAACACGATATTATACTTCTGGACTGTATTAATCACATAACAAAAGCATGGAATATCGACGTCAAAAATGAAACAATAGCAAATTGTTTTAAAAAAACAGGATTCAGCATTCGACATGGGACAAAGAGGATAACATACCTTTGATATTCTTACACAATATTGATCACGATAGGAACTTGATACAAACTGATTACGACGCATGCATATCATTGAATAATGCGACTTTCAATGCTACTCTTAAATATTATATTAAGATAGACAATGAAATTTGTTCAGCAGGTATTCTTATTGATGACGATATCGTTAAGAATTATAGCTCGGAATCAGTGGCCCAAACTTCAGTTGCAGTGCAAAGCGATGACGAGGGTTCGGAGGAAGAATTCATCCAACAATCTTGTAAGAATGATGTAGCGGATTCCTTGAGAAGTTTGAAATTAAAATAGAACCGATGATCACTATAAGGCTTTAAACAAATTGGAATCTTTTTTTTTTATCGAAAATCATAATAAAAAATAGGAAATTTTCAGCCACAAATTGCTGATTATTTTAACACAGTGACACTAGTATGCAGTACTTGATTTGATGTAAACAAAAATGTGATTCAATTGATTAATTGTTGCGTTTTTCAATGAATCCGTCGGTTTTGGCAAAATATACTCTAAGCCGAAGTCTCTATAAGTCGAACTTTTTTTGGGGATAATGATGATTGGAGTTATGGAAGTTTGACTGCAACCCAACTACAACTTGCAAGAGCCTTTAAACTATAATTTGGAAATGGAACCATCGGTTTTTAAAGCGATTCTACTTTCGTATGTGTTGTGTGTAAATGAAAGGACGATAGTGCATCAGACATTCATATTCGTAGTAATGTTGAGCGGTGAAAATCGTACAAAACATCGAAATCTTGTGAAAAAGGAATCAACTGTATCCCAAAATAATTTACATCATACATAGGAGTGCAGCGCTTGATGAGAAAAATTCTGGAACCAGCGCCAGCAGTGCTAATTAACAGTAAATAGTTGCAATATCAAATATCGACCCCGACATTCGTATGCGTACAGCTTAGCATCACACTAAAAACGATCGAACTCAATTTTAGTGGATTTCGTCTAGCTTCTGGCACAAAGTTTTCGTCAAACAAATCAATAATTACATATTGCATCGCACGGGAACTTTGTCTTGCAGAGTTATGTCTTGCAAGGAATCTTATACCAAGTGTTCATGCAGTGCAATCTAAAAATATCAAATGGGTTTACGACGATGTCTCGTTTCTTCCTGATTGGGATCACAAAGAAAGCTATAAATGTTAATTCAAAGGTTTTATTGATAAAACTTAACTATATGATCGTCCTTATGACGTTATAACCTACATTTATAATTGGATATATTTTCTTTTCATCCGAAAATAATTTTGTTTGTAAATTTACTTCTGTTTCTTGTTTTTCTTCTTCTTTTTAGGCAAAACACCTCCAGTTTCAAGTGTCACTTCCGCCGCCGCTGTGCTGTCCTCGCCATTTGTGGTATCAAGGGTTGTATCGAACTTCGGTTTTTTCTTTTTTTTCTTCGGGACTTGTCCATTAGCTTCCTCTTCCTCCTGACGCGAACTTAGTTCCAGCGTTGTGTTGTTGTCCTGTGTCGATTCGTCTGTCCTCTTCCTCTTCTTTTTGTCCTTTTTCTTCTTTTTCTGTGCTCCTGTCTCTTGGGCCGCCATTTCCATCGCTTCAGCCATCACTTCGATATTTTTGCGCGGAGCTTCGCCGGTTTCGTAGAATTTCAAGCGATCCTCGACTTGCTGTTTCAACTTATCGCCGTACACACTTGTCGGATTCTCAATGAAGCAATCGATTCGGGATGCCATGGAACATTTGTTTGCGAGGAAACGTGAGATCCTGCCCTTGTTTTTCGCGCCTGCCCGACCGATGAATGTGGAGTGGTACAGCAAGCCATACTTGGGCGTGTTGCTGCGCGTTTTGAGGGCGCGGAAAAGTGCCTTTTCGGCTCCTAGTATTTGGACCGTCGACGCCGGATATTTCGCCAGGTTCGTCAAGCTACCCGCGTGCGAGATCAGCCTGGCGCCCACTTGGTCGCCGATGAGCGACTGTAGATTTGGCGCCACACTTGTCATCTTGCTGCGCAGATATTCGGCCAGCTGTTTGCGATACTCCGACAGCTTCACCACCCGGCGCGCAAACATTTCAATGTTTATCAGATCCACCACAGATATATCCATTCCCATCGACATTTTGCTGGCATCAATTATCGCCTGCGCCTTCGACGAGTCCATTACAATCTCTTCCAGCTCCTCCAACTTGTCCTGTGTCAGCGATTTCCTGTCCTTAATGTACTCCGCCGTCTTCGCGTACAAGTAGTTCTCGGGAATGATTTTCACCAACTCTGGGAAGTGATACGAGTACCACTCGCGTATTCGCATGGAGAACGTGTTGATGTCCTTGTCCAGCTGGTCCAGCAACGCTATCGACTGGATGATCATGTTGTCGGAACGGTGCACGTTGAACTTTACTTTGGCGCGAGAGTAGCTGTGCCCGAGGCCCAGCTGGGCGACGCCGGCACTTTTGTCGGTGAAGCCTGAAACATTAAAGGATTAAGGTTGAAGTACATGGAAGGTGACATAAGCCGGTAGTTTATACAAAAAAATACATGAAAACTCGTGATGAAATTCTGTCTGCTAATATAAAAACTCACTCTTGATTAGTTTAGGGAAGTGGCGTCTAATCCCTCTCAAAATCTCTGGAATCGCACCAATGTGACTGCAAGAGACTCCGATCGCTTCTGCTATGGCTGCCCCCAATTTTGCATCGGCCACACCTAATGTGCATTTCTTCTTCTTCAGACTGCTGAAAATGCCATCCAGAAATACAGTTAGATCCTGCGGAGCAATCCCTTCCGAGATGGCGTTCACATTCTCCAAGGCAGCGACGGCAGTCTTGAACGGCGCAAAACCGACCAGCTTCACCAGCGAGTTGAATTTCGACAAATCCGTCACCGACGATTCGACTTGCGGCAAAAACATAGCCACCTCCTCGAACTCGGACACGCTGAATACCCCGTAGCCGGCAGCATGTTCGTACAGCACGTACAGGTGCTTCTGTAACAGAACCGGGGGAAATGTTGAGGTTAAGATATGTTTGATTAGGTGTTGGAAATTTTGATTTGTTTAGTATTCGCCACATTTAGTGAGTTTGGAGTTTAGTGGATATTACAAACGTACCATTATTCTTTTTCTATCCTATTCCGTGAGTTATTAACCACTTGATTTACAAACATCGACACCACGTGCGGCCACAAAGCGTGTGGTGAGATGTCACGACAAAATGTCAAACTTAATTTGACGGCTACTTACAGTGACCAACAAAAATAACCAATTGATTACAACTCCATTTTCGAGGTAGAGTAAATTGAACATTAGTTCACTAATGACCATTGTTGAAACCTAATAAAAATAATTTTTATAGTCTTGATGGAAGATGCAGTGAATATAAAACAGTAATAATAAATATTGAATTTTCAAATATCTGTGCCATTTAATAATGCCTATAGCACGACGTGACCTTAGCCATAACGAGCAGCGATCGCATACGATTATGACATTTGTCCAGTTTGATGTGAATGTGTGCGACCCGAGCGACTGATTGACTACTGTCTGGACGACGGCACTTACAGTTTTTTGGCCCGTGCGTGTGGATGTGTGTGGATGGCATATTTTGTGTCTGTCACTGCAATCATCCGCGAAGAAAAGTTTCTTTCGCAAGGTCTTGACATTTTCGCGCATTTCCTCAAGTTCACGGCGAAACTGCTGCCAATAAAGCGGTATTAAAGCATTCGTCGACCCAACTGGTGAATTTTCCCATTGATTGTTTTACAGCGAGAAAGTGAAAAGTGGCATTTCGGGGATTTTCGTTGACAATTGCGCTCCGACCGACCGACCAAGAATGGAGTTTTTGTTGTAAGTTTTGTTTATGGATTTAAGCTAGTGATTGATAAGTCGCCGCTGACTAATGGAAGGTGGCACGTTCGGAGTATTTCTTGCGACTAGCTAGCTACGGGGAGGTGGAGTCAACAAGGCTGCCACGATGAAAGGAGCGCTACCACCTCAACCCTAGGAAGGGTGTCCTTTAGGTCGCCTATATTGTCTCTGATTCTGATGGTCTGATCGGAAGCCTCACTTATAAACTAGCGAGCAGCTCGTCGCAATGGCAACTCGTCGGCGCATTCCTAAACAGACGAAATTGTTTACCATTTGCACGAATGGGGTCGTAAATGCGGTATTCTGGGGAACTCTGCTCATTTCCGGGCAGTTAGCCACGACTTCCACGAGAAGGGCATTGCTATCGATTGGCAATTGCCATGTACACGTCGATTTATTGGCTTCGGGGATGAGGAACTGATGCGCCTGATATTATTTACTCCCTTATCAGTTGTGCTTTATTCCTCGTTTGATGTGGCTTCCACCAGCTCCACTTCACTCCACTGGCTTTCGGCCGCACTTGGTACGCGCTGGACGACCTGTTTTACTGGAAGTTCTTGTAATCAGGCACGCTCCACGTACTTTTCCTTGCTGCGAGTCTGTTAGCTGTTGGAAGTTCATCGTCGCGAATAGGTACATAGTAGCGCCAGCGGTCGCCAGTACTGTGTACGTACTGAGCTATTTGAATCGCTGAAACAATTGAATAATAAACGGACTGGAATAATAGTCAATCGCAATCACCGCCGCTCGAGCGAGAAGTGGGGTGAAATGTGTGGCCGCCAGAATTTCAATGAATGGCTCACAGAAGGGGTTTATAGATAATTCAGTTTGAAAAAAGGGTTTTGGTTGATTGGCCAACATAAAACCTAAAGGTAGCATCCAGACTAGCAGAGAAAGAAATGTGTTCTCTTCGACCAAACAGATTGCTCATACTAGGTTCCAGTTCTTGAGCACTTGTGAACCGCACACAAGCCCTGCCTGTCCACTCACCACATCTCGCTCATATTATGCAGTTTAAACTTGATAATAGGCAGGCAATCTGCTTTTGGGTTAAACTGATAAGTCCAAGGCTAAGTAACAATGATTTCTCGCATAATATTTTGCTAAAAAAACATTTTGTACATCACATGATATGCGGCGATGTATATTTAACGTTCTTCTCCATGCTTCCATAAATTTTTTTATCTCGCAGTGAATTAAAACATTCTGATAAAGTTTTGTCTGAAAAACGTTCCATCGGAAAAACATTTGCGGCACGTTAACCGCATTTAAAAATAAATAAATGTAACATAAGTCGGAGGAACGATTGCTGGACAATGAATAAAACGTCTGAGTAGTCCACGCCATTGTAGAGGCAGCGAAGCTGTTATGTGAAGAAGTTGGTCTTTTACATGTGTGCTTTTAAATAATCATCAAATTTTCCCTGGACGGTCTTCAATCATACTATTTTTCTTAGTTATCAGCCTAGACTAAAATTTGAACTGTAGCTGTAAAGAGCTGTCCGTATTTCTTAACCTCCTGATTCTGAGTCCAAATTTCCCCAAAAACCTTGCCAAAATCAGTTACCGAATAGTCCGACTAGTCGAAAACATATCAAGCAACATTACTAGTTAACTCTAGTATACGCCAACCAAATATTAGCTAGAATTCAACACCAAATACCATTAGTGTCAATAAAACATTTCTTATCTGTTTGTTGCTTCGAAATTCACATGAAACAAAGACGTTGCGTTGTTGCGTTCCTTATAAAACATTGATTTGCTGATGATGAACTACGAATTGCTTTGCTGATAGCAAACCGTTTGATTTGAACGAACCATTTCTGTTGATGATATTTTCAGATCGAATCAAACAAAATTTTCTACAAAGACAAAATGTTGTGCCGCAACGATTGTTGTATGAACTTGTAATTGTTTACATTTACGAGCCAATTCACATGGCGATGTTGCAACAAACTCGCAAAAGTGCCATTGTTTGCAACTTAATTATCTCATTCTATTAAGAGAGTTAAAAAGTATGAAATATTAATCGAAATGCAGTTAAAATTGATGTGGTTGTTTTTGAGAATGTAAATAAACAGAATGTTTAAGTAAAACAATCTTATTACTTAATGCATAAAGTATATTGTTAAATGCTGCCCCATATTAGACGTTCCGTCCTTTGGTAAGAGTTGCTTTGCGTATTTTATTGTATCCTTTTCATCATCATTCGTTACAAAAATGGTGATCGAGTAACACGTCTCTTCCGCTGTCTTCCTAATTTATAATGTCGCCTGAAAAAAATGTAAAACTAGTTTCGACGCGAAAAAAAATCAGTGTTACCGCTTAAAGTGAAAATAGAAATGCTTGATCGTTTACGCCTTGGACAGTCGTTTGCATCCATATCACGCTCATTCAATGTCATCGAATCAACTGTACGATCGATAAAAAAATTCGAAGATAAAAGAAGATCGTGTGTAGCTTCAACTTCACTGTCAGCGAAAATTGTTCTTGATCCAGCAATAAAAAAATGGAAGTGGTGTTGTCATTATGGATCGAGGACCGCAACCAAAAACGGGTGCCCCTGAGTGATCCTATGGTCCGGGAGAAGGCAAAGCGTCTTTACGCACATTTTAAAGAATCTGGTGGTGGTGAATATACAGATGGAGGATTTCAAGCATCGGAACGTTGGTTCAATAAATTTAAGCTGCATCTGCAGAAACTGCTGCAGCAGAAAGATATCCAGAAGAATTTGCAAACATAGTAGCTGATGGAGGAAACTAACCGGAGCAAGTATTTAATGCAGACGAAACTTCACTTCTAAAAGCGAAAAGTCCGCCCTCGGATTTAAGGCAGCAAGGGATAGAGTTACACTGCTACTATGTTCTAATGCATCTGAAGATTGTGTCATTAAACCAGTGATGCTTTACAGATCGTTAAATCCTCGTGCTTTAAAAAATCAAAACAAGGACGATCTGCTAGTGTTTTGGCGTGCTAATAAAAAAGCGTGGATTACAAGCGCTATTTTTTGTGACTGGTTTCGGAATGGTTTTGTTTCTGAAGAAAAAAGAATTTAGACTTTAAAGCAGTTCTAGTTTTGGACAATGCACCAGGTCATCCTCGCAAACTTGAAGCTATGCATCCAAATATAAAAGTGACATTTTTACCTCCCAACACGACGGCTTTACTTCAACCTATGGACCAAGGAATAATCCAGGCCTGTAAGCTCTATTACATTAGACGAACCTTCAAAATCATACTGGATAATATGGAATGTGATCCTGAAAGAAATTTGACATAGCAAAATGCATCGTAAACATAAAAGAATCATTGGAAGAACTGAAGCCATGCACATTGAAATCATGCTGGAAGAAACGGTGACCTGTTCTGACTGCGAAAATGACAAATGAGTGCAAATTCAAACTTTAACTGCGAATATTGCCGTAGTTGCAAATGGAATAGGACGAGATGGGTTCGAACAGATAGAATCAAGTAACATTTAGGATATTGTTTGAATTGCAAAATGATGATTTGACTGTAACCGACTTGGAGGAAATGTTAAAATCGCAGCGAATTGAAGAAGAAGCTCCAACAAGCACTGGAAACGTGACATTTAATTTGGGAAATCTTAGTGAAGGTTTAAAAATGGCAAATGAGCTTTGTGATTTCTTTATCGAACGGAACGAAGTCTTATTTTTAAGAGGTAAATTGCTAATGCCACTGCTGAATATCAGTCTGAATTGAAAAAGCTTTTAAAAACTGCCAAGCAAGAAAAAATTACACAGTTCTTTAAACCATTGCCTAAGCCTGACGATAATAATTAATCAATATGGTCAAAAACTTCAATTAAATTGATTTTTTTTATATAGTTTTTTTTATTTTGCCACCTAGGAATGTATCCCCTATAATCCCATATAAATTACCATTCCATATTCACGGTTTCTATATTCGCGGCATATTTACGGAACATATACCCCACGAATAAAGAGCTTTTACTGTATTCGAGAAAAGTATCAAATTCTTTCTAAATTTTGAAAATATCCCTAAAATTATCCTGGTTAGAATCTTTTTACATTGACTACCAGTTTCGTATCTTCAGAGCATTTATAATTTGAAAATCGATCCAAAAGAATCTTCACCACTAAACAAATTTGGTCAGAAAGATCCTATTTACAGTGCAAAGTTTCTTTATTCAATTTGGTGGAGAGATTCTTATAAGAGGGAGTCCTTTGATTCCATTAAAATTATTTTCATGCAAATTTCTTATTTAATTTTAATTTAATGGTATGGTCTAAGTTTATGGTTTTGAAGTAACAGCGATCGTATGAGCAATGCCACCTAAGTAGATCTATTCTTCTACTTTCTATATGTAACAGCAAAACGACGTGTTCTCTTCATGTCCTTCGGGGCTGATTTTGTTACTTCGTTTAGAAGTAGGAAGCCTTTGTCAAGGAGTTTCAGTCGTCTCAAGGAATGTTGCATCGCATCTACCTAGAATATGCTCAGATGTCTCCACTTTGTATTAACTACGCCTGCGGAGCTTAATATCAACGCTATTCATGAATAGTATTCTAGCCGGCTTGCTCAATTTGAAGGCGCGCTCTTATCATTATATCCTTGTTTTTAAAGTTTAAGGTTTCCCCTGGTCTTCACTTTTCAGAGAAAATTAAGAGCTTGGATTAAGTAAGATCCAACCGCAGTAAACTTATCTCTCCCTAGTCCACGAAGAAGTTCTCCAATATTGTTCCCGCATCGCAAATATCCTCCTGCACCCACTTGATAACGATATTAGACTAGAATCCTTCCTCTTTGTCAAAGTAATGTAATTTTAAAGGCACTTCCAATTCAGTTTCGGTGTTGTTCATAAAATTTTCATAGCTTTAGTTACTGTCTGTGAAACTAGTGTATAAATGCTTTTCTTTTGAGGCATTCGATACTTTTATTTGATATCTTTCCGGAAATTTCCACTTAAAAGATTGTTTCAATATGACATATGTAGTTATATGGAGATAATAAGGTTTGATGCTTCGACTTCTACGCAGTGTAACATGTCTCCGCACTATGCCTTACTATTGATCCTCTTTTTTTCATGCAACTCGCTCCAGATGTCTTCAGTGCAATAACTTATTTGTAGATCATCTACGATTGTTTTATGCATTCTGGAGATTTTAAAAAACTTGTTACAATGGCATGGCCGCTCTAGTGATTTCACCAGCACTTACTTTTGAACAGCTATCAAGGTGTACAAAATTTCATCATTACTACGATACTCAGACAATTAAATCTTTGATTTTTAGACAAAAGCGTCGAAAATTCCAAAAAAATTAACGACTCAAAAGCACTCCTTACAATAAAATTGGGCAAATGATTTACTTTTTCATCAGTAGACCGTTGTAATGTTTAATCATCATGTTTGCCTCATAAAATCCACTGTTGAACTGCGAACTTCTATACTTGCTTTAACATAGTCTTGCAGAAATGATTGTACATTTATTCGGTGCAAATACTTTATTGCGTTTTACCAACGTAAATTTGTTTAATTACTCACGAATTTTCAAAAGGAATCCGATATTTTTTTTTAGATTTTTATGGGTTTTAAGGTGACAACGCGTTTATTCGCATAATGCTACTTTCAGATACCTTATAGCCGTTAAAGTTACTCCAGAAATGATGTCAATTCTATGCTCAGTAAGCGACAGTTTTTGTTGTTTTTTCTCGATAATTGCATGTTTCTTTTTGCAAGGCTAACTAGCAACGAAACCAAACTAAATCCTAAAAATATCTTTTAATGCGTGTGCTAATTCGTAACGAAAGTCAACCCTACAGTTTCTACGCAAGCGGTAGAAGGCTATAGAAAAGATACATAAGTGTAAGTTTTAGCAAACCTCAAGTAGCATTTATAGCTCTCTGCATTCCCATCTAAGCTGACTTCTTTAAGCAAATAAAGTGATATGATTTATATCACTTTAAAGAGTATGTGTTTGTTTCATTCTCAATCATTTTCCTGCCAATTTTTGCGATAGCTTCCCCAATTAAATGGGAAGTGTGGTTTCGGCGTGACGGATGGCATCCTCTTCAGGTGCTGTCATTTGCTATCCGTCACGAGACAGCACGACCACCGCTGGCTTGTTGATGGATTAAGCTCGCTATATTTCAACTATTTTTATAATTTACATCTGGGGCATTTCACGTGAAACCGACAACGAAAAAAAAGTGAGGTTCTGAAATTCGTTAATATTGGGCACATTTGTACTTCTAGGGTATATGAATGTGTACACATAATATTTTTGTTTTTTGATGTTTAGTTGTTAAAATATGGGATTCTATTATTATTATTATTAAAATGTTGATAATGTTTCAAAAAAATTGATTCGTTATTGTTGCGTTACCTGTTTGTGTCATTCTCAGGTTATTGAATACCTAAATTTAAAATAAAATGTAAAACATTTCCATTCATTCACATCCATTTTAAATTTAGGTATTCAATAACCTGAGAATGACACAAACAGGTAAGGCAACAATAAAGAATCAATTTTACTGAAACATTATCAACGTTTTAATGTATTTTTACATCACCAAACCGCTTTAACAAGCTAGAGGTATCACGCTCAGAGCGACATGCACGCACTCTAATTAATATATCTCCTAAACTAATCTAGATCCCATTCTGCAATATTCATGGTAAATTGTATACATGTTAAGCTTTATTTTACAGGAAAAAAAATTAAAATTAAAATGGTCGAAGTAATTGAAAAAAATATTTTAAATATTCACTCCCGGTTTAAAACTAGAAAAAAAACTCAAATTCGGAATCTCATTTGAAAATCAAAAAGAACAGTAAATTTTCTATACAAAACAATGCATTTATTATTTAATTATAATTTACTTCAATATGAAAATAATATTTCAAAAAACCCCTGCTGTGAAAATTTGAGTTCTATAGAATCCCATATCTTAACAACTAAACATCAAAAAACAAAAATATTATGTGTACACATTCATATACCCTAGAAGTACAAATGTGCCCAATATGAACGAATTTCAAAACCTCACTTTTTTTTCGTTGTCGGTTTCACGTGAAATGCCCCATCTGCGAATTATAACGACCGTCAATTTGTTTCGTATGTATGCCTATTTTTTGCCATTAATGTGCAACAATAGTGTTAGCAAGTCGCTAACCAAAAGCGCACTAGAAGACGAAAGTTGTCGACTAGACCAGGAGGTTCTTACCCATGATAAACTTACTTCCCCAATTATTTTTACAACAATAAACTCATTGAAGAATCGCCAATGAACTATTATTGATTCCGTATAGAGGAATTGGAAACAATGTAAATTGACGTTACAACAATAATCTCATGAAATTGCCTGGTTCTTTCACACTGAAAGTACAACATTTGCCTCAAGTTTTTGTATACATTTATAAATCAAATAATCCACCAGATAGAATTATTTTAATGCCTTATTTAGGCCACGAAAGTGTAGCTCATGATGAACATGTATTTACTAAATTAATTAACTTCTCGCCCCTCTTCAAGCGGTTCACGTTCGAGCAAAACTTTCAAACCAAAGAAGAATATACCAGAAGGAACACACCAATATGATCTCATGAAACATGCAGCGGCCACATTAGGCTCCGGAAATTTAAGAAACGCAGTAGCACTACCAGACGGCGAGGATCTCAATGAATGGGTGGCGGTGAACAGTAAGTGATGATCTATGACATTTTCCAGTCGTTTTGCTAACTAACCATCATCGAATTTCAGCCGTAGACTTTTTCAATCAAATAAACATGCTGTACGGGACAATAACAGAATTTTGCACGGAGGAAAGTTGTGGGATAATGTCAGCCGGACCGAAATATGAATATCATTGGGCCGATGGCCAAACGGTTAAAAAACCAATTAAATGTAGTGCCCCCAAATATATTGATTATCTAATGACATGGGTGCAAGATCAGCTCGACGACGAAACGCTGTTTCCGTCGAAAATAGGCGTTCCGTTTCCTAAAAACTTTCTAAATATTGCGAAAACGATTCTCAAGCGGCTGTTTCGAGTGTATGCTCACATCTATCATCAACACTTTTCCGAAGTTGTGCGACTCGGCGAAGAAGCGCACTTAAATACATCGTTTAAGCATTTCATATTTTTCGTTCAAGAATTTAATTTAATTGATCGCCGTGAATTGGCACCACTTCAGGAACTGATTGACAAGCTAACAGCGAAAGATGAACGACAAATATGAAGGGATGCTTGTTGTTCTGTAGAAGAACACAATAAAGGAGCAAGTAGTGATTACGATATGACACAATTTTATGTTTAAGTTCGTATGTAATGCAAAGGACTGTTTGGATGGCGAGGAAGTGTTTCCGTCAAATCAATCAATTCGCATTGCAAAGATGCAAAGGTTCCTAATCAATTAATCCGCTTAATTTATTCAAGACAACGATATAATATGGTTTTCATGTAGATTATTTGTCATCATTTAAGATTGCTTCGGAAGTTGGTTTGTAATGAATGGCATCCCACGTAAAATTCCTGCAGCGAGTCAATAATATATATTCCTTTTCAATTCTTTCAAAATACCTCAAGTTGGGGCTTTAAACATATAATTCCATTCGCAGATCAAAGCGGTTGTACTGTCGTACTGCTTTGTAAAGAGAGGCAGTACCTGAAGAGGATGCCAGACCTCACACCAAAACCGAACCTGAACGCTTTCAAGATTGACTAGTTCAGATAGTTAGCACGATTAATGCTAATGCTTGATATATTTCCACGACTATATGCGGGCAAAATGTTCAAGCTACCAAAAAAAAATTCAATGGTGAAAAAAGATGAAGGTTTAGCCATTCAAACAGTCCTTGCAGGCAAAAGAAACTAACTTCATACAAATGAATTTTGCTTTTTTTGGAACCAGGATTCCGTTGTATTACATATCGCTTTGTTACACTGCAAACAGCAGTCTTATTGGCCTTCCGAGAATATATTATTTCGAAAAGAGTTCAACTTGGCAATCATAAATTGCTGCATTCAAAGCATAAGCAATGGAAAGCTTAAAATTTTAAGACACCTCATGTAGCGACTGAAAAGCATTCTGAAATAATCGAATTTTGTGCTGTAAAAACACAGATTTGCTGAATACGTCATGAAATTCAGAAGAGTTCAGAATTGACAGCAAAGCATTTTAGGGCGTAACCAATTTGAACATGTAGTAAGTTTAAGATGAAATTTATTTACAGCGTAGATTGCCTAGAACTATGCAAGTATCAATGTAATTTAGTTTCATGTGTTTTTGTTATTTATTTATGTATATCTTTTGGCTTAAAACAAACCTAAATGTAGCATTTGTGTTATTTTATGATAAGGCATAGTAAGAAATAGGAAAGCTTGTTTATATGAATCCAAACAAAGGTGGGAAGAACTATGTTTGTAATATTTAAAATGATGAATTCATTTCTGGATTATCGATGATCGTCCTGTTAATCGGTATTCATATTTCACTTCCAGATTATATGCTCATTTCCGTTGTATTACTATGAAAATTAAACGCCTCAATCCAATTAATCCAATGATATTCTCTTTAGAAACAAATAGTTGGGAAATAAATAGTAGTTTATTTTTTCACTTTGCGAAACCGAAAGTATTCATATTATGAATGAGACGAAAAAACTATTATTACCATACAAGGAGAAAAAAAATGATGACGATCGCTGCTTAAAATTACTGTGGAAATCAAAGAATGTATTTGTATACCGATTTTTGTACTGGAAAAAATAAAAAAATAAAATTCACGCAAGTCATTTTTCCACCAATGGAATTTCACTGTTTTGTTTGTATTTGTGGTTAAATGTCTCTTTACAAGTGGAGAAAGTGTTGTTTCAGTGCGAGGGTTGGTATTAGTATTTAGTTTTCATCTTCGAAGCATCGTCGGTAGGTAGGTTGTAGTGACAGCCTCCTTTTTCAAAAGGTGGCTCACTTAGGCCCCGATAGGTCCATTGTGATACCACAAAGAGATGGGGTACGGCAATAGAACCTGTGGGATGACCAGAAACATTTAGATTTTCGTATGGAGCTGGCTATGCAGCTAATATTTGAACTGGCTACTTCCGCGAGGCTGTCTAGGAAAGGCGAGCCTAGAGTTTACATGCGTTTCCTGGATAGTGCTGGGCATTCGCACAGAAAATGTTGGATCGTTTCCTTCTCTTCTTTCGAGCTGCAGCTGCGGCAGAAATCGTGGAAAAGGGCACCCAGTCTTTCTGCATATCTGTAATGAGACAATGCCACGTCAGTACGGATGCGATGAAACTTAATGTTTCACGGTTCGTGTTGAGGAGCTGCTTTGTGCGCTTTGAGATTAGTGCGTGCCAAGTTTGCCTGGGTGTCCTACAGGTTTCTTCCAGCAGCCAGGCCCTGTTTGCTTGAAACTTAGCTTGACGAAGGCCAATGGATGACCGACTTGGGGTGTTAGTGTCTAATCCTGGATCTCAGTGCCAGCTCTCGCTAGGGCACCAGTTTCGTAGTTTCCAGGTATATCACTATGATCCGGCACTCAGTAAAGAATCACTTCACACTGAAGGGACATCGCGTTCAGTTGTGTTCAATATTCCATTACAATTTAGGATGAGCTATACACGTTGGATAATGATTGGATACCATCTAGACTGTCTGAGTAATTTTTTAGATTTCTTATGAAAATTTTCTGATTTCTCAACCAGTCCACTGCCTTGTGTATTGCAATGACCTCTGCCTGAAAAACACTGCAGTAACCTGGTAGCCGGAAGGATAGTTTCAAGCCTAGCTGTTAGGAGAAAACGCCACAACCAACTTTTCCATCCATCTTTGTTCCATCAGTGTAGATGTCAACCGATTCCTGCATCGTACTTCTTTCCATGATCCGGTCATCTCTGCTAGGGATGACTGACTTGAAACCGTGGTGGAAGCAGGGAATCGAAGGAGTGAGGTATACTTTCCCTGGTGTCGGTCCATCCCTCCGTAATATGGTGGAGTAGTCAATATTCGCCTCATGCGAAAGATTTAGAGCTTTCAATCGAATCGCAGAACACTTGGCCTGCTGTCTCGTAAGGAGCTCCGTCGGGGCCAATCTGAAAGCATAAACAATGCCTTTGTCGGGGTAGTGCGTATAGCCCCGGTGATCCTCCTGACCCTGTTTAGTAGGTTCGCAATTGATTGAATTGGATGGATACTTTTACGCGTTCATCTAAAGAACATGACGGCAGAAACTCGTAGAAAGAAATGGGCTCAACAATTTCCTCGTTGCGACCGTTGACGGAGAAAGTAATTGTTCGACAAACAAAATTTTATTGTAGCAAAAGCTTTGAGAGATAATGTGGTAAAGGGAAAAAAAAGAATAGACGGGAAATGATAGATTTTTTTCCGTGGGTGATAAGCATTCATTTCAATAAATGAAAACTGAATGTCTTTATTTTAACAGTTTATCCAAATTGAATTAATCCCGGGAAAGTATAAAAATCGTGTCAATTAAAGCGAACAGCACCTTAAAAAATACTTAAAAATATTTGGTCATATTCTTAGGCTTACAATACAATCACTTATGAGGTAGGCATTATTCACACTATCGCCTTAAACTGTTCATAGTACTTGAAAAAATCTGAATTCTGTTCGGCTCTGTCCTTCCAATGCTTGGCCAAATCGCGATAATTGCTTTGCGTTCCGCCCAACTCCTTCGGCAAGTTCGCTTTCACCGTAGAACCTCCTCTACGGACATGTACTCGCGATCGCATTTTCGCCGTCATAAATAGCCTAATCGAATTGATTATATGAATTTATTAGTTCACAAAAATCGTATTGTACTCACTTAAATATATTCAAAACGAAATTCACATGAGGCGGCGGATTCACAAACTCCAGCAATTTAGGCTTGCACGGATAGATATGCCAAATATCCACAGACTTTTTGATTATTTTCCGATTCAGTTGCATAGCATGATACAAAGTGACGCCACGCATATCGAAAATCGCCACAAGACCATCATTCGATATTTCGGGGTACATTTCTAAAGCTAAGTCGGTCAACATTTTGCCCACCTGTAATGTGGCATCAAGAGGATTTAATACAAAATAGTATTTGTTGAGATAATACAATACTTTTTTAAGTCTTTCATAATTTGACTCACCTTGAACACATCATTCATATCATGTTCCTTAGGATTGTGTGCTGATGTCCTTATCACAAAAACATGCCTATTCAATTCGTCTTTCGTCTGAAGTGGAAGAAAAACACCTATTTCTAACAATTCTTGGATCTTAGGCGCAAGCGGATCTCGATCTGCAAACCATTCCTGATTTTCTGTTCGCATTAAATAAAACCTAAAAAAATAGACATCCAAATTCGCATTAGTTCGATGAAGATGACGATGCATTTCAGTTCAGTTCTTAATTGCTTATAACAATTTTATTCTTATTTTAGTTGTTGCATTTATTTTTCAATAGTTAGTTTTTAATGGCCAAAGTACGTAGCTATTTTTCAATTTAAAAATTTGTTTCAACAAAAAGTTTGACTAATCATTTAAAAAAATGATTAATCGACATATAAAAGGATTCAACTTACTGTGGGAGTATGAAGAAAACACTCTAAAGAATTGATTGATTGAGCGCGGCAAAAGCGGCACGTAAAATTTAGTGAAGCATTTTCCTTGAGTAGCTGCGTCTTTAGAACAACTCGCAATTGGCTTGGGAAATTTTCAAATGTCGATTTTAATTTGGAAATTTTCGCAAAAAAACATCTCAAGAAATTAAGAACAACACCAATTTGTCAGAAGCAATGGAAACAGAGCAGTGATAACAACGATAGGCATCCTAGAAGTCAGTCGATTGGAAATGCAAACGCCTCCTAAAATGGACATTGGTGATCATTTTACTGGTTGGTAGTCAATAGGAATTTTCTTCGCCATTTTTACGGAGAATGAGAACAATGTGACATTCGGTGAAAACCCCACCGTTGAATATCTAGACAATACAGGGTCCATACCAAAAGTAGTAGGATTGATTTTAAAAAAAATATTGACGATATGTTTACAATTCCTTAATACTCTTCGAAATAGCACCGTTGGGCCGCAACACACTTAGAATAACGCTGCTTCCATTCGCCGTACGTCTCCTGGAAGTCAGCTTCGGGGATGCTGTTGAAAGCCCTCGTTGATGCTTCTTGAACGCTCTGAATCGAGTCAAACCGATGTCCCCTCAGCTGTCTTTTCATCCGTAGGAATGAAAAAAAGGCAGGTGGAGCTAGATCGGGAGTGTGGCAATGTGGCAACGCCGAATCGGGCCAATAGTTGCCTCACGATGAGCGCGCCATGCCACGGCGCATTGTCCCTACCTTCTTTAAACATAAAACATAAAACCAAACAATCTTTTGGATAAAATATAATATATAGATTCTCCAAGTGAGGGGAGAGGGTTGGCATGAAAAATCCTAAGCAACAATAACACTCAGACTTGATTCACATTTAAAGATGATACACCAACGCAAAACTTCACCGGATAGGATTCTCTTCTCAAAAAATATTTTTAAGATAATAAAAACGACATCACTCACAAACGTTTCATTGTCTGACCTCAAAAGTCGATTGTCACCACCCAGAAAATTTTTACTGCCTGCAGCTAAACAAAGATCGTCAATCAGTGCTATTGTAAATAGTACCCCTAATCACATCCGAAGGCGGGAATGTAGCATTTAAGAATGTAATATGTATGACTATATAATGCAAGATGCCTTGAAAATAAATTTTTCGGCACTCAAAAAACACTATGGTCGTCATCCACCGTATAAAAGAGCTATCCGATCGTTTGATAAGAATTTTTACTTCAAATCGGTGATCGTTCAGGTTTTATTCAAGAAATCTGTGGTTCTTCTTGTCGTGCAAAAAAAAAGCCAAGCGACTTCAATCACCCCCATTGATAAAACTCAAAATAAAGTTGATTCCCACTTATGTTTTGGGTGATGGTTGAACCTTTGAACTCGACGCAAATCACTTCGATAAGATAAGTTTTTGTGTATAACTTGACTTTAATTGGAAGAAAAGAAAAAATATATGCACAGACATTTCAGCTTCAATTGGCAAAGAGATTTCATTTGATTTCAACAATTAAATTATGGAGTATAAAAGAATGAAATTGTTTTCGCAATTGTGCAATATGCATTCAATATATGGACTATTCTCTCAGAAAGTGTCGAACGCTGTCCGATGGGAATTGCCACTTTCCTCTCGTTAATCATAAAAAATATTCCAATAAAAAGCTAAACTGTATTTATCGATTGTATAGGTTAATTATATGATTTTATAATTTTAAATTAAGAATAATCTAGTTTTCGACGTAAATATGTTATTTAATCACCTTCGGGTCCGGATCTTGCCGACTTAGCAGATCTCAATCAGGCCCTAGAAGTCCCATTATGAGTTTAAAACTTGCACTGTCATTTAATTACGTGTTCAAAATTGTAAAATAGCGTCATCTCAATATTAGAAGATCTAGTGTATAAAAAAATATGTGTCAATTTACGTGATTTTGTATTGTCATTTTCGCATAGAAAATAGAACGAATAAATCTTATCGTGAACAACAATTAAATTAATTCTTGACATAAAATTATAATCTCAATTTATATGGTCCTAAAACAGATTGTCCGTAGCATTTTTCAATGATCGTTCATAATTTTTTCTTCTGATTTATTAATAACAACTGAGACGCATAATTAACGACAAAGTCGTTGCGCAGCAATTAGAGCATGAATATTTAGAATAAATAATGCAAAGATAGCAGTATCTACATCCACAGCTAAATCTATCTCATATGATGCAAGAAAAATATGCAAGAATATGAAAATAGAAGAAGCACAGAATGTGCTTCTTGGAAGGTACGCTAAAATAGTATTTACGAATGAAATGTAATGGACTGGCTTAGAAAATATGTAGTCAATAAACAACACAAAATCTATCTACTCGGGAATGCTTTTTAAGCAGTGTGTGGGAAGATATACAGTGGCTCTCGGCCAAAGTCGGATACGCATGAAAAAGTTTTCTTTTATATGGCATATGAAAATGATTTCATGAACGAACAAATTTCAATAATAATGATCAAAAATATTGTCCTATAGTGTTCATGAGAATTAGGGCGCAGTTTCTTGTACAAATTGTAAAAAAATCAAAATTTAAAACAAAGCTGAAATAAACGTGTCACCAAAATTTGGACAGGCAATCGCAAACGTCCGTGTCCTGCATAGGAAATCTATTAGTTGCATCCAGTGCAATGTAGTCAAATATGAGGTGACTCCTCTTCACTACAAACTGTAGAAAAAGTAGCTATCGAACCTTAATTCACGGTTCAAATAATGATTAATTGCGCCATACGTATTGGAAAAAGTCGGCACCGGCACATTAGGACACGCTCTATTTCTAAAATTCAATCGGAAAATCGAAGCAACAAGTATTGGTTATAGGAGAAAATAAATATACGCAGCTTTATATTTTTAATAATTGAATCTATATTTAAATTAAATGCGTCACAAGAAAACAAGATCTTTTCAAAGTGAAAGCCGACACAAGACTAACATCGAAAATGCATTATCCTTCAGAAGAAACCAGAAAGAAAGCAGTCCCTAACAAGTGTGAAACAGTCTTCGGTATGTAGAACAATCAAGGTATTATGCTGATCCTTGAAATAGAGAAAAGGCACGTACAGCCATAAATTCCAAAGTAAACAAACTTAGGCTCAAAACATTAATACAATAGATTCATTTTTGCTTCAATCCAACAGGAAGGTACTACGGAAAGCATAATCGGCTACAAGGATGAAACCAGGACTATTCCTTAATAAAATAACCATGATTTTTTGCGGTGAAAGTGGTAGCCTCGCTTAGAGCATCAGTGTATTTTTAAAGTGATCGATTATCGTATAATATCTACTCTTCATGACGATTAATAAACATTTCTAATCCGTTTCGATATGCCAGCAAATGGTTACCTCTAGTATTGAGATCATGTTGATTTCGGTCAACTATTGGTTGATTTATATATCCAGTTCGTTTACGTTTCCAATCTGTCTTAGATATTTAGCACGAGTCGTGTTTTAACTGAATCCATCTTTAGTATCAAAGATTCGGAACCTGCTGAAGACTCTAATCGACCAAAACATTGTGACTAGCTCTCATTCAAGCGCTAGTAAAATTTTATCGCTTCTATTTGCTACGAAAATGTCCTTTGGACTGCTCTCAACAAATTACATCCGGCAATTTGAAATTGAATCCAAAGTATAACACGAAATTGAATTAGAAATACCTTTAAATTTGTTTTAGATGAAAATAATTTTGATGTTTAATAAATCACATAGTCTCAGCCGTTTAAATAATGTTCACTAATTGGGATTATCAGGCTATTTATGCCTGATAAAATACATATACCTGTCCCAATTATTGTGTCAATCCTTATCATTGACTGGTATAGGATTAATTATCGAATATGATTTAAAATGTCACGTCCTTGTTTAATCAAAGTAAAATCTAAAGTGGCAATAAAAAGTCTTTCTGTTGTCCATGTTAAAATCAGCATCGAACAGAATAATCAATAGGCTTGGATTGGAAACTTGCATCGCTTATTTTGCAACAAAAACTTTCAAGCTGTTAAAATAATTCATCTAACAAAAACCTGTAGCCATATTTTCGTCGTAATCACATCTTTTTGAACTCAACTATCTTTTAAATTGACCGTTTAATAAGTCTAACATTTGAGACGAAATTTACAAATTATTCTTACTTAGTAGCATCAAAGTGGTCTACTTTTCGTCTAGATTGCAGGACTTGAATTGTTTGCGGTTTATTGAAGATAACCTTGATTTTGACTGCATATAAAAAAGCCAATGTACGTCTATCGGTAGTATCTAACGAATTCATCTTCCTCTCAAAAAAATGCTCGTAATTGCTGAGTTGAATGTATTTCTTGTCATAGACTGTATATATTTTTTATTAATTGTTACTATGAAATCATTTCCATGCATACATTTTATATTTTGGCGAATCATTTGGCTATTAAAGCACCTTTGGAATTTTTGAACGTCTTCGTGTCTGGCCTTAGCGTTAGTATCAAATTTAGAGAACATAAAACCTTTTCGCGGGATATAAATATTTACTCCTTGTTTGTAATCCGTGTGCTTTGATCTTGCTGGCCAAGGTCGCGGATACCATTTATTTTGCTTCATAAATTTCAAATTTTCCAGACTGACGATTATAACCCAACCACAAATGGAATCGACTCCTGAAAATTCGGCAAATCTGTTTCGATCAAATGTATTGTTTAGGTTTCATATGGTTTATGATTTTGCTTTCCTCGTCAATTGACTCTTATAGATCTCATAGCTTGATAACGAATGAATAAACAATGAATGATCCTTTTCCTCTGACAGAGCCTGAAGCTGCATGCACATAATTATATATAAGGTGAATACCGAGCAGCTAGCTATTCTTCGAACGGTTTTAGTGGGCAATGACCAATTTGTTTGAAATTCGGCATTTGCCATTTTAGATTACTTCTAGTATTTCACCCTCTTTAAAGGACACGAACAAGATCCTGTTTTGCTCAATGCATCGGTGCTGGAAAAATTATGCATCCGTAAAAATAAAGACAATGCCGAGCAACACGAAGAAAGACGTTCAAACTGCACGCATAGAAAGAAAATTGCTTGAATGGTTGTAATAGTAAGGTTACTGATTTGTAATACCCTTTTTTCTTGTCTTTTTTTTTAAAGCTTGGTGCAATGGTCTATTTTCAGCATCCTTATTTGTATGATTACGAAGCCTTGCCGCATTTCGAAATCCACTAATTTGCCATCTTAATTTCTTAACTCTTGCACTTGAGACTTTAAGTAAATGATTACTCTTTACGTAACATTGCTCTATATAGATTAATTTAAGAAAATGCATATCATACTTCCTTGAAAGTATCAAACAATGAACTAAGCACGTCAAAATGATTAACAATCTTTTTCAAATAGTACTGACCACCGCAACAATAATAGTCTTGAGAGTATGACTGGCAAATTCGAGTTTACTGCATTTATGTGCAATCAAGATAAATAAAAATTTCGAACCCGTTTCTGCTTTCATTGACTACGTTAGAAAAATATGCGGAAAATTTATGCAAAAATTTTGGAAATTTCATGAAATAATTTACATTTTAATTACCAAAATCAGTTGTCAAGATTTTTGGCGATCCAATCCAAAGTCAATCAACTTCCAATAAATTAATCTTTTTCGGTTTATTTATGAAGAGAATCATAGTTTTCACCTCTACCAATGATTGAACAATATTTTTGTAATTTGTAAGCAAAAAAAAAGTTAATCAGTAACGAAAAATCTGTACCAACAAAGTACATATGCAATTACTCAGATTCCTGCTTTTCACGCCATTCAGGAGTGAAATAAAATATAAATCATTTCGATGAAATATCAAATCAATATGTCGATACAGTTTCATGCATAAGTTCTCGGATAATTTATACAACTTGTTCCCTTTCGAAAAGTAATCGAAAAAATATACTTAAGCCGTGTTAGGCTTGTAAAACGAAGTTAATTCATTTCATGCTCGGTCACCCGCATCTTTTACAAAGAGTCCGTCCAGATTGTACTGCACGGACTATTTATTCTATGCCTGAAATGAACATCCTTTAGATGGTAAAAATTAGATTTCTAGCCCGAGCTGCTTTATATGGAGCTGTACCGACTAATCAGTGAACAAGCTTAATTATGGCGTGTCGGGATTAGCTAATTAATCTTGATGCAAACCCAGTAAAATTGTAAATAAATTTCAAATGTCGACTGCGTTATCGATGACGATAGTAAGCACTATTATTCATCAGAATGTTAAGGTCGGACAAAGTACTTCTTTGCTTGACGAAACGGAGACGCGTGTGAAGAAAGCTTAAAACACATCGAACTCAGATGCCGGGAAATCGATATCGAAAACTCGAAGCGCACGTGGGTCATTTCTTCCATTAGCTACGTCGGTGGTTATCAGTTAAAGTGTACCTTCCAAAATACGAAAAAAAAATGTTTATTGTACTGCATAAATCACAGAGGTAAAAACAACTCAAATATCTGTTGAGTGTATCTTATCGGCACGACACCGATAATTTGCAAGCAGTTTGGGTTTCTTGATATGATTTGAAAACAACCTCAGAGACAGTGCAATTCATTTGATTGTATCTTAAAAAGTTTATCTGTGGCAATTTTAGGTGCACATTGTGTGTTGGATTGTCTCATATTAAAAGCAACTATTTTCCTTAAAAGCTGTCCTTGCCAAACGTAATACACACCTCTAATATCTTAGCACCTATGCATACTGCAAATAAATCCAGACTTAATAGCATAGCATAAATAATACATAGCACGGACACTCCAGCCAATTTGCCACATATCTGTTATACAACCCAAGTGGCCAGCCGGTGCTCAAGTATAGGTAAATCCATATCCGTGTACCGTAGCATGAGTATCAAAGTAAGCAAATTGCATGTGAATGGTTTGTGCATGAAAGACAGAGATGCACTTAGAAGCTAGTTTCGTTAATTCGTTAAATCACAACTGACAGCGAGAAATGTCAGTGTGTATTTGACAATTCGCAAGTGGACAATCGCGTGAAATTAGATTTTAGATGTTTTTAATTAAAACTGAAACAAATCGGAGTGACAAATGCAGAAAAACAACGCGCTCAGAATTTGTGATCGTCGGTGGCCCGCGAAGCAACGCGAAGTAACTGGCGAAGTGTTTTATGCCCATAATTCAAATCAATGTGAAAAGTGGCTGATACTTTCCAAAAAGGAAATAAAGTTCCTTCTTCGGTGATCTATTTATTTAGGAATATAGAGCAACGAAGAAGGGATTGCATTTCCTTGGAACTGCAACACGGAATCAGTGAAAACTCTTTGCTAGTGAATGTGTGCAGATATCAATAGTTGGGTGAAATTGTAGTGAAAGACTCCGCGGTAACGTTGTGTTTGAATGGTTTTCGCGCTCGTTTCCGATTATCAGCTCTGAGTGATGGGTAAAGCGTGTCAGATTCCCGAAAATTGGCAATTCCTGGAGTGAGGGAGAATACAAAAAACTTTAAAAACCCAATAAAGTGTAAAACCAACGAATTCTCAATTTAGTTGATCTGCCAAAAAAAACACCTTATTTATGTTTTTCAATACTCACATACAAAAATTTTCAATAAAATTTATTGCAATTTTAAATTGTAATGCCGCGTATTTTCGTTGTTTCTGTTGATCGGGCAGCCCCAAATGCTTCGATAAGCCGCGGAACTCGCATCGGGTACTCGCCGCATTCGTTGATTTCACGCACACTAGCGTTAAGTCAGCTGATTTTGGCATGTACACGTACACGGTTAACTTATATAAAATGGCCGGCTCGTCTCTATACATATGCACAACCTGGCCTGGAGAAATTTGAATACAAATTTCAATCTACTCTTTCGCGCGCGAGGTTGGAAACGAAAGCCAGAGCGCTCTCTCCCGCAGGAGGGGTAATTTAGGCATCTTTTGTCTCAAGTCGACTTTGACAGCTCGAAGTGTCCGTGCTATATATTCTTTATGCTATGCTTAATAGTCTAATACCCCGTTTCCATCTACGCCAAATCTCTAGATTTTGTCGAAGTGATTTGGTAGTGTTTCCACTTACAAATCGGATTTTGGCTGTCACTGTCACTGTCATTGCATGAGATGACATAAAATTTTGAAAGTAGATAGTTCTCGTTATTGCAATCGTGGTGTGTGTTTCGCGATTGCGTAGTTGTTAACAATTGGTAGAGAGTGAAATTGCAATGGATATCAACGATAATAATTTCGTTACCTTTATGTGACACCAAAAGGATTTGTCATTCGTAATCAAAACACAATTTGACACTTGCTGAATGTGCTGAAATACAATTATTTGCAATGCTGCCACACGCAACCATGAGATTTTGAGTGGATTTCGATGAAATCTACAAGATTTACGATCGACTAGATTTCGATTTTTATATGGGAAATCTACAAGATTACGATGATTAGCTTTTGACGTGAATATGTATATTTGCGTAAGAGCAAGGATCCTCTGTAATCAAATACAGGGTCTATACCAATAGTAGTAGGACTGATTTTCTACAGTGCGAGTGGAGCAATGGAGGGGGTTTGGCTGGCTGCCCTAGATGGAAGAGACACGGAGCAATAGAAAAACACTAGCCGCAGTCGCCTTTTGGCATTGGTTGAGTATAGATATTGGTTTTTGCGAAAGCGTGTTTTTTTGTCGTTGTCAATGCACAAAATGAGTCAAAATCTCGAGCAGCGATATTCGATAAAGTTTTGTGTCAAATTCGGGAAATCGGCAAGCGAATGGTTAAGCCGACTTACGGGGATACTGAAATTAGCCGCTCTAGTGTTTTTGAATGACACAAACTGTTTAAAAATATCGCCAGAAGATTTCTATGATTGCATCACCTTCTCCATATTACATATTATCACATAAAATTTGTTGACTTGAATTTTCGGTAAAGGTTAAGATTATGGCCACCCCCCGAATATTTTTTTTATAATTTTTAAATTTTTTGAAATTTGTTTTTTTTTTGTGTTTTTGTATTTTTTTAATTTTTACAAAAAAAAACATTCTTTTATTTTTTATTTTTTTTTCGACTGCTAAACAAGTTTAAAAATCAGTTTCCAGATGAATTTTACGGTTTCATATGATCTCTGGAAATAGGCAAAATAATCATTTTTTTAGTGGCGGAGCTCCCATAACTTCTCATGGGGTCGTGACCGCCGTGAACTTTTATGACATAGTAGTAGGGGAACCCCCATCCTCTCTCTTTCGACACCAAACCCCCCTACTCCCACTTCCTACTGGGTTGGGGGCCATAATCTTAACCTTTACCGAATTTTCAATTATATCATTCAAGCTTTTATGAATATTTCATGACAGATGTGATATGTTTATTGAGAGCGCTAATTTTTATTGTATTAATAATTCTCTCTTAACAATATTATTGGCATGTATCAGCATTCCTGAACAAAAACTTTCAATACTGACCTACCACAATTCCACATCCACTACCTGTTTACATACATCAGCATTTTATAGTTCATTCATCTTTTCGTTCTGCATTTATCAGATTTGATTACGTGATACGTCCAAGGTACCAAAGCTTACAAAAGTTAAAGGGCAAATTTAGATTAGATTTTATGCTACTTTCCACCAAGCCACTTTTCAGAGGTGAATTGAAAGCAGTATTTCATTTCAATTAAATCAAGTAGTTTTTTTCGAGCCTAGGCTAATCGTAACGCAAATTCAAATCAATAAATCAATTAAATATTTTCTACCTTGTGAAAAATGATTCACTTCATTAATCTTCACTTCGTTAATCATAACACAATTATCCAATAGCATATGGACTACCATGGAAAGATTAAACATTAAGCACGCACTACAACTTATCGCTTCTGTATGTGTTTTAAATATCGAATTGGATTTTCAATAATTTCGGAAAGATGTTCGATACAGATATGTGTTGAATTCGGTCGTATTTGAATAACTGGTTTCTTGATTAATAGATTCAACGAGTTTATTGCAATTTCTCAAGGCCTATTCAATGCGATCCGACCTTGCTACCGATTTAAGGGTGGTTGCGCCTTTTTTTTTGTTTGGTACGTGACTAATATCGGTACGTATTAAGATCAGGTTTTGTGCCATTTGGAACGTAATCTTGCAAAATTCATGCTCCCATACTTTAACAAATTAAAAACTCCTATCGAAAACCTCCAAATCGAGTATACGAGCATTTTATTTGTAGACTTTCGATTACAGATCTCATGTTTTCCAGATTTTTACTGAACACTTTTTGATTCAAATGAGACGATAAGGTCTACCTTATCAACGGCATGTTGTTCACAATCTAATTGGGTCTTTCAGCAGAAGCAGCTTGGCTGGTTTCATTAGTTTTGTGACTATTGAACAAATCGGGCTTATGTTTGGATGCAATTAAGGGGGCATATGTACCTAGGAGCGTGGAAAAAATATGTTTTTGGGGAACTGTTTGACTTTAAGAGTCCGATTGTTTTTTTTATAAAATAGTATGTTTTTGAGAGTATGTTTGAATTGTTTCATTATGAAATTTTCAAAAATTAAAAATTACGGCATCAGATGTAGAAATATTTTTTTTGTGTTTACAAAAATATGTCTATTGAAAGTATGATAAGTGGCCAAAGGATGTCGTTCAGCAAGGTACAAACTCAAAAAGTAACAAAATTTGTCTGGGAAATTTATTTCTTAAGAGAGTAATAAAACATTTAAGGATAAAGGACTCATTGAAATCTTTTTAACATCTGCAAGCCACTTGTATATTCTCTATATTTTATTATTAGTATAGTTAGGATATTAGGTGGTTAGGATAAGTTCTAGTAAATAGTTTTCCTGTCAGTCTCCTGTAGATTTCTTACTGAGAGGATCGTGTCTGCCTGGGTTCATCTCCAAGCTCAATTTTAAATCCAGCATTTCTAAAGTCCTTCCATTATCCATTCCTAAATTTTGACGTGCATACAACAGTATTAATTAATGTTGAATGTAGCATGTATTTTAGGGTTAAGAATTTGTTGTAATTTATATTTTATATTTTTATATGTTGACATGTGATTGCCGTTCTTTGGCGAAATAAATAAATAAATAAAATATTAATTCATATTGAAGTTTTATGTTTTAATAAATATTTAGTAATCTTTCCCAATATCAGAGCGTTGCAAAAAATTACCGCAAACGGTACCCATCGCTATCTCTCGAAAAATAGTCGGAAACAAAAAAAAAGATTGTTAAAACAGACACTATAATCTAATATTTGTATTAGCCGATTTTGAAAATATCAATTTTTGACAAAATGGCGGACATATGAATTTAACGTTGCAATTTAGAAGGGAAAATTCTTTCGTAATTTGTCCATAAACTAAAAAATAAACAAAAAATAATAATCCAATGACAAAGACTAGATAATTATGTTTACAATAAGCACATAAAAATTCAAGGTAATCGCTTTAGTGGTATTCGAGATATTTTGAACACCAATTTGAGAAATTTGGTTTGTAGAAAAACGCAATTGAAAGTTTCGAAAATAATACAACACGCAATTTATCGATTTGCACAGAAGCGTCCATCTCATGTCCATAGAGCAAATCTTCTACGATGGATGGAATGCCAAAATCACCTTAGTTTTGTTGTCGATGGTGTAGTCTGCCCTCTTTTGACTGTTCCTGCGCGTGGATCTCTGCTTTCCTTATGCGGCGATCATCTTCTTTCGCAGCGTGCAAGCGCACGTGAAATCCAATAGAAATCTCTAAGGTGTTCATTATTTTATTATTTTATAACGATGAAATGCCGCTGCTAGTAATGCAATCATATTAACAGTGACTACCCCGCTGTTCATTATTTTTGGAGCTGTTTTCCAAACTAGCTAGGTTATAACTTTCGTTATTATTTTGCGTAAAACCGCCGGAACAGTGCTCCAATAACGTGTCCTTACTAGGATCGTCGTATATTGGTTTGATGACATTCAGAAGTTGATAGTTGTTGGTAGTGCCGAATAGTCATGACTAAAACCACTTAGTTCCCCTTTAGCTTTGATTTGTTGCCACTTACACCACGCTTCAGAACCTTCGGGGCAATATTGATGTTGAGGATTTTTGGGTGGTAAAAAGTTGCCAGGCACTCTTTTCGTCATAACTTCATTAATTCTTGAAATATTTACTTGAAATTTTCACCACATACTCTACAGATCCTAAGCTTTAAGAAAATGCAAGAATTGTGAAACGATTTCCTTTGACCATTCTAGGTGTAAATGCCCCCTTAATACTTTTAAACAACCGTCTTCTCTCTTCGTGGAGCATTTTATTCAACACACGCGATGGTTTTTTATGAGCTCCGAACAGGAATCCAACAAGCATGTTTTTGTGTAGGTCAGACCCGAGACGTGTTTAATGGCACAAAAACTGCACTGCGTTTCAGACACTGATTGCAAGATCTTAGAAGCTTCGGCATTAGACGCAAAGACAACAATTCTTATCAAGCGGAACGCGCGTACGCCATGCGCTTGGTCATGTACGCCCACCCCTTTAACAAACGATCTGTTCTCTGCTATTGTTTGCAAACAAAGAAAGTAACTATACATTGCAACAACAGCACTCATCGCATACGGCATGATTGAAGATGAACTTTACCTTTCTATTTTCTCCTTGGCCCTGTCCAGATCGTGCTTACACCCGCGTATAAAATACAACAGACTGAGGTCATCTTTGCGCGCGTTTATACTGGGGCACTCATCCAGCCACTCGCGTAAGGATCTGAGGAGTTCTGCTTCCGTAGCCGTTATGTGCAGGGGATGTTTTGAAGGAACCGCCACCTTTTCGATATCAGCATCAACGGAATCCATTGCGGATTAGTCTGTCGCAGCCCCGAAGCTAGTTCTACGCCGGAAATAGCACGAGACGCGAACCTTGTGCGCAAAGTCAAGACGCAACCGAGTCGAACACGCACTTGTCGCGAAATGGGGGGATTGCGGCCACAACAAACTACTGCTACTGCTAGTCGCCGTTGCTACTACATTCAATTATCGTGAAATTAATCTCTATCTCAAAGCTGCGCGAGATAACGTTATACTTTTTTTACGAGATGATGGGGGAAATCTGCAGGCCAAAGATGGTAATTTGATTTGCGCGCCGGACGCCAGATGGTACAACTGGACCGACTGTCACAGCTGTCACAGTGATGCGAGCTTTGGCATTTCGTCGTGTAAACAATAACAAACGTGTGTCAAACGAGCGGCCACATGTTTGCTGAATTTTGAATTAGAGTACTTGAAGTCAATTTATTTTGGCGCGTTCGTTGTAAAAACTGCAACGATGGACCAGACAACAATCGCATGCGACGTGTGTGGCGAGACTGATTTTAACGTCAAGGAGGGATATTACTATTGTCGTGAATGTGGAACACAATCGCAACATATCAGGGATTTACAGGTAGACCAAGCGGGAATAGAGGAATCGCAAGCCTTCTTCACATCGATCAAAGTGACCAAGGACAAGAAAAAGAAGGGTAAGTATTTCAAATGTTATTTCTTAAAGTCTTGAAATAAGTAAGTAGCTCAGTAAGGCTTAGACAGCCAAACCGAAAGGATTTATTTATACTTTATACTAAAATTAATTAGACACCGGTACCACCCCTTACAGCGATATTCATCGTCTGGGCTGTACTAAAGACCAGGGCGGATCTGTTTTTAGTTGGTTGTTGAGAGGCGGCACACTGAAATTGTAGAAAAAGTTGTAGACAAACTTATAAAACAATAATTGTCGTATCCTTCCTCTCAAAAAAGTCGGAAAAATTATTAAATAATTAATAAAAGTATAAAATAAATATAATTTGTAATAATAAAATAAAAAATAGTCAATAAAAAATCGAAATGTTTTAAAATTTAAAAAAAAACTCGATTTTTTCCTACTTTTCTCATTTCTAACTTTAAGGGGGTAGTCTGGGTCTTTTGGAACAAATTTCGATATTTTTTTTAAATATAAATATTAATTTAATTAGTATAAAACTTTTTTACATCAACAAGAAACTATTGAACTTTAAGATTTTTTTTCACTTTTATTTACAAAATGGCGGCTATCACGTAGGCACCCAAAAAATTGGTTGACATGATATCTCCTCACTGAAGCATCTAAAACAAAAAAATCCGAATGACATGTTGAAGTATAATTGATTGGCTATAGCCTGTAGCAGAATTAAACACTTTGGTCGAAATAAAAACAAAATGGCGAATTTTAAAATTTTTGGACCCCTGTTTGCAATTAAATTGTTTATAAAATCGTTAAAAACTTTAAAAAAATCCTGAATCTCATAGGGGCTGAAACTGCACATATACTGAATACTCAGTAAAAATTTCAGCCGAATCGGTAACATAGATTTTTCGAAATCGTGTCAACCAGGTCGAAAAACGCGTTTAAAATTTAAGCACCTACTTAGTGCGCTCACACTCGCTATATTGTATTTCTCTTAGCTTTGCCGACCAAAATAAAAGTTTTTACACTAATTCTGCATAAACGAGTATGTAGAACCTAAAAATCATGTTATCAGAATTTCAATATTTTTTGAAAAAAATAGACCCAGACCCAGTTTTGTCATTATGAATATGCTGAGAATTTTCGAAATAAACGTAATAATTTTATGCGTTGGAACTCAGTTCTGCGCTATTTCATTCCCATATTTAGACATATAAACTTTTTATTGGATATTTTGTGGATCAAATACGTTATACAAAATAACTCTACTGTTGAAATAATAATCTCTTTCACATTTGAAAATGAGAGCAAAGACTCAAAAATTAAAAACAAAAAAAAAACAAATACTCAGTTACTCTTAAAATTTTGGTGCCGTTGGCCCGTGCCTAAGCTTAAGAGGTTAGGTCACCTTGAAACTTTAAGCTTAAAATCTTTCTTAAACCCTAAAAAATGAGAAAAAAAACGCCATGGCCATAAAAATTCTCATACCGGTTGTTTTTGGCAATCTTCCGAAGCACCCCGCGCCTCGCCTGAAGTCCGGGTGGCGAAAGTCCATGGTGTTTATGGCAAAAATCAAAAGCCTCAAATACATTTGATAATTTTTCTCACATGACCAGATACAGTTTTCAAAGCTATTCGGCCCATCTACGATGAATTAAGTAGTGACGACCTTCTAAATCGATGCCTTGGAGGTTTTACTCAAAACAGCACAAAAGTTTCAATGCTACGGTTTGGCCGATGGCCCAAAAATCTAGATCAAGTGGAAAAACTGTATTGGATATTGCAGGGAATCTTGCCGTATGCACATTTAATGACGACAGTAGCAGCATAACGAATGTTATGAGAGCTTTGGACATGATTGTGATTACAAACTGTTACAATTTATGTGTCAAGGCAGATGAACTCCGCATCAATTTATCGGACCGATCGCTGTCTGAGACTGCAAAGGAAGCTCGTATTACCTTAAAATCGGCCAGACAAGAAGAAAAGGAGATGATCATAAACGTGGAAGTTCAACTTTACGCAGCAGGCATTGCAGATTGAAGATATACTATGATTATCGATCGTAAAGCGTTACTTAAACTTACAGAGCTGATTTCTCGAATCTACATTGTTGAAAACGAGCGTACCGCTTGCGGCTACAAATCTTTATCGAATACCTTGAAATTTTTAAAGCATCTTTTGCCAAGTATAATCTAGTAGACTACATACGGATTTTGCGATAAGTTATATACTTTTATTGTTATAAACAATCATGTGATTTTTATGCGAAATTTTTCGCTCTAAATTTACGCCCGTTCCGTCGTTTGTGATCTAAATAACAAGAAAATATTTGGATATTTGCTTTTAGATCAATATTTTGGGCACAATTTTACGAGGCACAATTGATTTTTTTTCGATGCTGATGGAATATTTTATTGCGGCGGCCGCCATTTTGTTTTTTTTCCCTTCAATAAATATTGTAGTGGATCTACACAATCAATCAGCATTTTACTATAAACTAAACCCACAAATCAATAGTCAACGAGCAGTCGTAGAATATACAAATGCATAATTTACGATCACTTTGTAATGCTCACTTTTCATACTCGTTTTGCATTACACATAATCTACTCACACGAAAGTCCAATTCATGTTGTCACTAAAAATAGACACATGAATGAATGTTTTTACTAACCCATCGCGATCGCACCAGACTAAGCGGCGCTTAGCGTTGGCAGGTGCAATGTACGACATACTTACACAAACAGTACGTATACCCTTTGTGAAGAAACCTGAGTAGTCATTACTCATGGACTATTATGAGTGTTGCATTTTAAATTGGGTCATATGGAAAAATGCTGATCGATATTTTGATTGGTAGAATGAATTTACTATATTCAATTCTTCCAGTTTTAGAGTAGGGATTATGTATTAAGTAGAATAAAAATATTAGAGTAGGGATTATATGTTAAGTTGTAAAAATTGTATAAAAGGAAATTGTATAAAAGAAAATATAGTCATAGTCATACCGTACTTTTGACTCGTTTCAATTAACTTATTATTGCCGTAGTTTGGCAAAACGCTCGAGCCGTAACTTGGCTTTAGAAGCGCCTCAATTATAGCGTAACCAGTCGCTAAATAAAAAGTTAGTAAAAATATCGGTTAGCTTGGATCTTGAATCCTGCGCCAGACATGTGGCAATTAACTTGCCGGTAGGTACCCCAATATAACCCTGTTCCCTTACTAAAAGTGCGCTTTACTTATACAGCGCTAAATCACGGATCTCCCTTGAAAAATACAAGATCCGGCGTTCGGCGTCCAACACCGAGAAGGCAACAGAGAAATCTCCTGCGACGAGCAATCTTTTACATGGCGATCCTGCCGATCTTTTACAATATGATTTTTTCCCCTTAAATGCTAATAAACAAATATACAAAGTTTCAAGTCAATACCTTTTGTCGTTTTTTTTGTACATAAATTAATAAAAGCATCCATTTTTTCGGGCTCAACCCCCTTAAATCTGCCACTGATCACAAGCAAATCTCAGAAACGAATGATTCACAAAGATCTTTTTCTCCCTTCTCAGAAAAAAAACTTCCTGCAGCATTTGAAGTCTTTAGAATTGATGAAATCAGGTATTTATTCCAAGATTAGTATCAGTATTGTAAATTGCACGAATTTTCTATGCATCAGGGCTGCATCTCTGCATTTTCTTTTAATACGTTATATTTTGCCGTAAGTATTTTAATGCGATCATTTTACCGCAAAGCAAAGCTTTAGTCAAGATTAGAACTAAGACACCCATTTTCAATGAATTGAAGAATGTCCCTTTCGAAATGAATTGATATATAGACATTTTTAAAGAATTTACGATCGATACTTATCCTTGCAGATGAATTGACAACTTGGGAATGCTTCAACTATTTTCTTCGCAGTCTTGTTGACGAGCTCCTCAAGCTTGGTGCAAAAGAATCCTTAAAGCTAACTGTATTGCAGCTATGGACAGCATATTTACGAAAAATCGAAGCGGCATTTTTCAACAAAAAAACTGTTGAGCTGCCACGACTTGGTCCCAAATTTAACAAAAGGTAAGCACCACGCTAGTGTCTGCAAAAAATATTTTAAACCATACTCAATCGATACAGAGACGCCCGTATTTTGTACAATCACAAGAAAATGAGTCAGGCACGAAAACGGAAATCAAATGCAACATCTGGAAAGCGTGCGTTGAGCACTAAAAAGGTTGGGTTTTTTTGTAGACAAGGTAGAATTATGAAAATATAATTGCAACATTTTGCTTTCAGAGAAAATATGCAAAGGCCGAGTATGAAACGTTGTCGAAATCGCAGCAAAGTTTCTCGTCAAGTGCTCAGGAGACTAGCGACAATTCGCCAAGTTCTTTGGCCTCGAACCAAGCGATCAAATTGAATTTATCACGAGACGCGAGGAAGTACTACAAACGTTACATGCAAACCAAACATTTGGACAAACACGAAACGGATAGCGGCTATCAAATGCGCTGCCACACTCTGCATGGCAATAAATTTTCTGGTGGGAAAGTAAAGAATGAAGGTTTGACGCGAAGAACGATATACGTAATAGTGTATCTAGCACTGAATTTGATTGAAGACGATATTCAATTGTGCGATATTATGAGGTTCTTCCGCGAGGGACATTTGTCGTTGGCGAAGCTTCTATGCTCGTTTCCAACGGAAGATATTGCTAAAAACTGCATGGAAGTAATGAAAATGTCGCGACATTATGGATTCCCGGACGTTCTAGCTCGATCCATAAGACAATCGTCTGCTAAATTGGCGCGTCTGCTCCATATACCGGAGCTGAAGACACCGAATTTAGTAAAATTGGCGAAACGTTTCGTCACCGATCTAAGATTGCCATCCGAAATCGGGACGTTTGTGGAGCGACTCTACAATTTAAATCCATCGGTCATGAAGTTCAACTTTTATAGTGCTGCTAGAAGTCCCTGTTACGAAGGCAGAGCAATGGCTTATGTGATATTTGTACTGAAGTTACTATTCGTACTTGATGGAGAGGCGGAAGTACAAATATCAAACTCCTCTAAAACAATCAACGCTGAACTAAAACGTATAGGACATGAAGACAAACAAATTTTCGTGTGGGAAGAATGGGTGGAGTATATTGAAATGCGAAAGATAATTTTGACCCAATGCCATCATCCCACGAGCGTTCATATGTCAGAAAATGAAAACTACGATGCCTGCAAAGAAGAGTTGAAGCAAATGTATGAGACTTCGAGTGAGGACGTGCTGAAGAAAAAAAGAGCAAATCTTCTGACGATGGAGAAAATTTTTGAGGATGTACACATTAAGCTGTTAAGTCAAAACCGACAAGAAAAAGTACCATCTGCGAAATTTCCACCCTCACTTTTGCCGTACAGCACATACTTGAAGGATATTCTATCGGACAGCGCGTATACAGATAAACTATGCATACCAGAGTTCATGCAAAGAGATCCTGCTGAAACCGACATCAAACCATTTATTTATGGCAAACAATTGAAAAAACTATTTCGTGAAAATAATGTTAAACTGGTTGTCAAGAAAATTGGATGCAAGAATACAAGGCAGAATATTGGTGTGTATAGGGCGTTTCCCTTTAAAGCGAAACGTAGCGTGGCCAAAAAAGGACTGTTTCGCCTCGTAGACTATGACGTCGATGTGAACGATTGGGTGCGAAATTTAAAGGAAAGAGCAGTGCATCAAGACGTATTTTCGGAAACTAGAAATTTATTCAAAGTGCCAGCATACCCGATTTCTAAGCGAGCTCCAAGGGTGGATCTACGAGAATTGCTGCTCAACAAAAAAAGTGTAGCTCACGGAGACACTATGTCGATTCACTCGTTTGATGTATTCAGCGAAGACAACATGGAGCCACTGCCTGGTAGTATTATAGGCGAGAAACCACGGCAATTTGACACTGAAAGTGTGTTGACGAATCTCAGTGATGACGAAGACCAGGAACCTTCTACTGCAAATGCAGAAAATGCTTTTGATCGCACAGTGGAACTGAAAGTGTCGAATTTCGATTGTTGGAATTTATGTGGCTCAAGTGTAAATATGACGGTAAATGATCTACAAAAAGTCGATATGCAATTGCCACAAATATTTCGATGGTTGATGAAAACCTGTGCGGAAATAGTTGAGACAGAAACGATTGACTTGTATGAAGAACTGCTAGCGATAGAAAACCAATTTGCCTATGCGTTGGAACCTTTGGACGGCTTTCAAGACATCTTATCTTATAGGAATCTTATTCGTAAGGGTGATCTGTATAGAGCAATTAAAATTTATCAGAAATCATGGTGATAAATAAATTAGTCAGGTAAGGCCATAAAATGTGTTTGTTTATAATTAAGTCATTCTCATGGATATGAGTGTTGCATGTATTACAGCAATGAACGCAGATAGACGCAGATAGTTGATCGATACTAAGATTAGAAGGTGGAACTGGTCGTTAAACCGAGACAGTTGGAGTCAATGTCTTCAGGAGGCCAAGGCTCGATTTTGACCGGTGTCCCATTGAAGATTATGTATTCTGGCAGGATCTCGAACCATTTTAACTGTCATTTACGTCACCAAATTGAAATACAAAAGTTGTTTGTATTCTACTTTCCTTAGAAATCGAAAAGTAAATTGCATCTAGGCGCAAATTTGTAAAGTTTTCTTTAACAATTTCTGAAAAGAAATCGGTGAAATCTAGAGCATGAATTTCTTCCGTTTGCTAATCATCCCTAATAAACTGATAAGACCTCCGCCTTTCAATTGTCTTGAATTCAAAAACGCATAGTGAATGTTCTACGCCAATGAACACTTTGTAGATATTAACTCGTAACAAGGATCACCGTCGAATATTACTATTATGATGAATCATTCACGCACGAATGAACAGATGCTGCGTTACACGATCCATCAAACCCATTATTTACAAAAGATAAGCTTAGCAAAATAACACTGCAGGCTTCTCACTAAGAATGTAACGGCGCGAACGGGAATCCAGAAATATACCGGATCAATTATTGATGACGAAACAAATGGAGGAATAAATAAGTAATTGTGGTAAATTAGTGCACTAGGTTTTTATTTTATTTTTTATATTTATTTATATTTATTATTTTATTTTTTATTTATTTTGTGCACAATCTCTTTGTACATGCATGCACAACTTCCCTATAGACTCCACACGACACAAATATGCTTGAAAAGCCGCAGTCTATTCTTGCTTACTTTACTCTCGTTTCGACAAGGAAATAGGGTGAAATAATTGTAGTATGGAGCATGAATAAAAGTGAATCAGTTCTTTCAATTAAACCTTTTAAATGAATCAAAGATTTATCTCAATAATTAACATAACTATCTATCGAATAGATGGAGACGTATTTGAACCTACTTGAACTCATGACACTATTCACAGAGACGCAAGATGCCTTACATTGCAGTGTATAATTTTTTTGTTTAATTGTATAGTACAGCCCTTCAAAAGTATTCAGTTAAAATGTGAGATTGATCGGAGCAAAACTGACGGAGATACAGCCATTTTAAATATATGTTTTCCAACCAATTTTGCTATTATTATCAATTTTTAAACGCATTTTTCTCAGATTTAGTTTTTTTTAAAGCCGGTGATCACTGTATTTCAAAAACTACTTATCCGATCCTTCGGAAATTTTGCACACATACTTTATACATAAATCGCGAGGTAAAAACATCGGGATTTTGTATTCTTTATTGTTATAATTTATTTTAAAGTAGCAAATGCGCCAATTTTTATCAATAAATTCAAAAAATTCGTCTCAATAAAATAAAAAAAAGCTTGATGTTGTTATCTCGAAAAACTCATAAACTAACAAAATCTTTTTGGTTTTAAGTCAACAGATGATCCATTAATGAGTTATGATGATCACCGCAAAGCAACCTTTGTTTTTGGTGTATACTGAGATTTGCTGTCAGTGGCTCAATTCACAATATTTTTCACAAAATTTTTACAGAAGACTCTTGAAATATTATGTTCTTTACCTATGTATAAATGTATGTTTATCATATTTTCAAAAATAACCTTTAAAAATGTGTTTAAAATATTGAAAATTAACCCCTATTAACCCCCCGACCCCGCAACATAATTCACTTGGCTGACAAATAGAATTGCAATTGTTGCAGCTGACAACAAAGAAAACATTTTGTATCCTATTGTACACAAGCGACAAGATGTGCTTCCGATGACGCGGTAGGTGGATCATGTTGAGAGAATGTAATACGAACTATTTTCGTAGTTTGACAGATAGCCGGCTTGGATAACCTAGCATTAAGATTACAAAGTCGTTTATAAGTCTCCTGAATCGATAATTGATTTTCAAAGTAAATTTGGATGATTCTTGACTGTTTCCTGAAGCGTGAATCCATTCGTGAGTATTTTTCAGATTATTTGGAACATGAATATGAAAAAAGCCGTGAAAATGGCCGCTTGAGTTGGCAGTTATCTGTATCGAAAATTCTATCAAAGCTATAAAAATACGAAATATCAAAAATTAATTTTTTTTCCTGTGGGGTCTTACAGTTTTTCAAAAAAATCTTTTCGTATCTAATTATTAACAATGCACTTCCGCAGGCTCGCACGTCGAATAACTTTTCATTTGGTGGAAAATTTTCACCACGACTGAATTCGATTTTTGAACATGAAAAGCCCGCCTTCCGCCCAGCATTCGTGACGGGAACTTTGCAATTGCTACATACATGCCAGCGCCAGCTTCTCGAGCAAGCTGGTCGTGCTTTGTTAGCGCTGCTGCTTAGCGTGCTTTCATTAGCGAATTGGCTTGAAATGTTTAGCGAGTTTTCTCCTGGCTTGGCGGCGTCGACGTAGCTGGCGAAGAACACGGGATTTGGCCAAGGAAGCAGTGCGACTGTGGACTGCGCGCCGTTTCGTGGTTTCGTAATCTTGGGGTCTTCTTGGGCCACGATTGCCACTCTCGCAAATATTTGCTCAAAGCAAGCTTTTCGTGCAGGTGACCAAGGCGAACGGTTAGTATCTAGATGGATAGCAATCGGTTGGTATCATTCCCTGTGTCGTACGTTACGCACTCGAAACGTGGACGGACCGTTGAGCGTGTCGTTGTTCTCGCAGGAAGTCACTCGTGGTAGTTCTTGCTCACGCGCAGGTTTTTGGCGCGAAACTGTTCAGGAAGTGATTTAAGTCGAAACTGTAATCCTTTTGGGACGTTTTTAGGTGCATTCGCTGTGGTTCGGCAAGTGAAGTGCAAAAATAAGGAACAGGATTGACCTCTACCGTTCTATTCTACTTTAACTTTATCCGGTTCGTGAAGTGTGGATGAGGAGGTCCTTTCATCTTTGTATGGTTATCACATTTCCTATCCCACATAATCTACAAACCATATTATATACACTAGACAACAATAGTTCGCTTTGTTGGAATACACATAAAAGCGATTCAAAGGAATAATGCACCCGAATTGGTGAACGGATAGAAGGACATTCTTACTGACTGGGCGAGTGTATAATTGATTCCAAGGTAAGAATAGTAGAAAATAACACTTCGCCACTACACATCACATCACTACTGCAAAATATTCTGATGAGTAAGTGCATTAATATTTCGCTGATTCAAATATTTGTTTTGGATCTTCTAGGCTTTCTTGTTTGTTTAGTTTTTTTTCTCAGCACAATAATCACTGAGCAGGTAACCTCAGGTATTCAACTGATAGTGTATATTCGTGTACATAAAAGGTTGATAAATATTGGACTGAGAATGGGAAAAGTACGACGATCCGGGTCGTAAAAAAAGAGTGATTTCTTTTTTTAAATGAAATTGAAATCCAAGCTTCTGTAGGAAGCAGACTATCTAAAGCCAACTGAATTTTTTTATCAGAAAATAGGAGCTCATAGATTTCTTTGAATATCGTCATTTAGGAAAGATATATGCAGTTTACATAGCGTCTTAAATATCCTTCAATGTTAAGATAAGCCTCAAATTAAAAAAATGTCATTCGTACAATGGAATTCAAACAGAAAATATAAGTACCTATACGTGAATAAAAGAAGGAAAACTAATACACCAAGTGCTAATCAGTGAGTAACTACTTTAGACTATCACCGAAAAGTGCAAAATATATTTCACTTATTTCTAGAAATTAGTGGCAAACTCATGGTTGTAATGAATATACATAATTTTTTTGGTTTTGGCAATTTTGTGTATCTTAACAAGAAAAACGAATACAGTGGTAGATTTTTTTTGGACCTGTCTTAAGATAGTATGATATATTTTAGTATAAACCTCCTTAAGCATTTCGAATGGTTGTGGAATTTTTGAGTCATTATTTTGTCTCAATTTTGTGTAATTGATGAGAACTCGGTTCTAAGCCAAATCAATGACAATTTGAAAATATTTCAAGAGCACGCATTGAACTTCACATATAGTATCCTTCCTTGTTGTGCCTAGAATGTTAAAAAGACTCATTTGCACTATCAAATATTGCGAAATTTATACATTTTTCATTTGTAGATACGTAGTCTAGAAAATTTGTACCCAATTTTTTCAAATGCTTATCAGATACGACTTAAATTTCATTTAAAAATTTAACAAATCGACGAAACGATGTCGACTTAATTTTATCTCGAATAAACGCAAAACGCCTAGAATTTGTTGATACAATTGTTTTATCTGTAAACCATGCAAATACCAACAATTTTCGCTAAAGAGTTTTATGTGGGGAGGTTTGGATGAAAGCTTTTACACGTTGTTAGTACATCAAACTGGAAATAACTCATATTTTTTTTTTGAATCAAAAAAGTATTGTTTGAGTCATCTGGTTCATTTTATCATGTATTTACTTAGAAATACTTTTTTTAATATTTAATCTTCGGGTACTTTTAATATTGCATTTTCTGTGTTATGTGTTTATTTTTTAAATGACGTCATTATCTTTCCTTAGTAATTATTTAATGTTTTGTGATTGCATATTGTTGATGATAATTTTCAACACAAATTAAAAGACCAGTTCAAGCTACGTTAAGTTTTCCTGAACAAAGCTTCGAAAAAATGCCAAACAAATCGCGATGTATGACCCTTGAAATCCACACGAACAACTTCACATTAATATCTACATAAATACTCGTATGTATGAAAAACAATTATGAAAGACAGAATACCATTAATAATAATAATGATATTGACTTGTTACAGTAAAAGAAATGAATTTCTATTAATCGTATCATACCCTTTTTCAGTATAAATAATTATTGTTCATTGTTTGCTCTTTTGTCCGTCTGTTCGTCGTTCACATTTTCTCGGCCCTCTGAGAACACTTTGTACCACCGATAAACGCTGCTTTGGCCCAAGTTAGCTTCACCATATGCCACAGTCAACATTTGGAATGCGTCCGTGCACTTAAAGTTGTTTTTCACACAAAATTTGATGCATATTCTTTGATTTATTTTTGGAGAATAGACAAAAATCGAAGATAGGCCAAAACACGTTCAAGTAAAAAAGCTGTCAAAAATTAACTGAAGACTTAAAATGACCGAACTTGTCAGCATAAATGAGGGACATGAGTACCAACATAAGGTCATATAAATATCAAAAATCGAATACATGTAGCTCGCGGAAATTCAAAATTTGCGATTCTTTTTGAACAGACCTCGTATTCTAATTCTAATTATATATATATAATTTAATTCTAAATTATTGCTTCCCTCACACTGCCCTACCAGATTCAATATATTATATACATTACTGGAGCTGCTTTCTTGGTGCAGTTTTTTTTGATTCTATAAAAACACAAGATATTCACAAATCGTTATTAACGGAAAACAACTTTTAGATTAATCTATTACATTTTTTTATGCAAACACTTTGCATTTTAGCTTCCAATGAAAAGTTCACAAATGACAAAATAGAAAAATAGGAAGTTCAGCTATTTTGCAAACGAAATATGTATTTGTCGAGAAAAAAGGGAAAAGCAGCATCAAATACCGAAAAAAGCATAAAAAAGATAGAATTTCATTATTTTTATTACTACTAAAATCTTGGATGATACACTACAGCCGATAATGAGCTAGCTGATCATTATCACCTCAATCTGGCTGGTAATGATTTCGCGGTAAGTAAGCAAAAGCTATGTCATTAGAAGTTTCATCAAGGAAAAAAACTTACTGTTGCAAGTGCTACCTATGAGCAGAGCCAGTGAACTAGGTTCATGTCAATTTGACATATGTCAGCGTATTTCGAAGAATTTGAAGGTGATTACCGTAGGGATGCTTTCAATGGGCTGTATAAGGGTTTACCCGATGTTTGAGGCTCGGAAGAGAATCAATTTGCAGTTGTTTTTCACCTGTTAAAAGTTTTACTGAGAGTCCAATTGTCAGTCAGAATGAGCGACACGTAGTGTGGTACTGTCGCATTCGATCCAAGCTAATAATGAGCTGTGCGCTGATTATCAGCCCTGTCGATGATATAAATAATTGAATTAAATTCATGAATGTAACCGTTAAAAAACCGAAATTGCAAGTTATTGTTCATTGAATTTACATAATTTCATGAACCAAATTTAATGTTTACATGTGGCTTGGGTTTGTTTCGCGTCTTTCATGGAATTGATATCATATTACCAAAGGGTATGTACGTATTCTTGTCAATCGTCCCTGTTGTGCGTTACACGAAATTTGTGTTATTAAAGATATTTAATTTGAATACAAGACACAATGTTCGCTTAATTCAATAGCAATAAATAAGGATTTGTTACCACCAAGTTATCTTATCATATATATATTTTTGAAGAATAATAAGATAGATAGCTTAGTGATTAGTTTCGATCATATCCTTGACACATTTGTGTTTTTTTGCACTAGTCCTTCCCTTGAATTTATTTTATTGCCGAAGATATCATAGTGCATGTAAATTTGTAACAAGGTGCACAAGTTACGTGGCATTACTTTCACTTGTTGTGTGTGGGCTTGGATGTTTATTTTCTCAAGAAAACATAATCAGCGAGCATAAAATCGAACACGAGCTTCATTAAAAGTCCGACAGTGTAATATTACAATCTGGACATTGACTTGTACGGGGCCGGCGAGCTTCGGTTCGGCGAATGCAAATCATTTTGAAGATGTCGTGCGGTGAATATCAATTGTGAAAAGGCCGAGTGTGCTTCAGGAGCCTCTAATGCTCGAAACAGTCCTCAAATTATATTTCTATTCCAAACACGAGGGCACCGTTAATGAATATGCTCCTCGCTAATGTACAAATGTGTAATTTCTCTTTTGCTCAATCGTCAAGTACTTAATTAGCCTTGAGTACATCTGAGGCGCATTTATGGTCGTTTTTGGTGGAGCTAAGATTAAGAGGGTCATCATATCGATTTGATGGGACGACAATGCAACTATCACGTTGACTTATCTGTTCACAGGACACCACGTGACTTACTTGAATCCATTGTCACCTCGATTTGTTTAGCTGCTGCTCTTTTGGGTCGATGTGTTTGACCAAGCACATATGGAAATTGGATCAAACAAGTGACGCATATCGAACAGGACTGGGCTGAGCAAACGATGACTGGGTGTTACTACGAAAAATCGTTCATGATTTTCAAACTGTTCAAACAGAGATATAAACGAGCTCCTTTCGATAGCAGCAATCCAATAAAAATTTTATGCTCGGATCTAGTGGATTTATATCCGAGCAACATTAATGGTGACAATAGTTGATTGCTTTGTAACCGCCCAAATCAACACTTGAGGCTGATGGGAATCTGATTTGATTACTAGGACACGTTCTAGTCTGATTAACATAGATGATGTATTTTGCTTGATGAAAATTTCCATGAAAATTGTGGGTGGTTGTCAGATTTTTGTGTGTTGTTATAGAAGCCTTACAAGTTTTAAATTTTAAAATGTAACGCAAGGAGTCAATTTGCTACCAATAGTCTTATTTATTTAAAAGACATGACTTCGAAAAGATCTAGAACCACAAATTGTTGATCTCATATGTTTGATGACTCAATTCCCTGTTTTGACACTTTACCGGTGAAGATCCTATGGTAATACTTTGGGATATATATAGTATTGTTGCTAGAGTCTCGTCAGAACTGATCTTATCCTTACTTAAAGCTTATTAACGCACCTATTCAGTCAAAAATGAGCATTTAAAAAAGTTCAGCAAGCAACTGCTCTATAGCTCATCCTGTGAATAACCGACACAAGTGATAGTCATGTGGATTTGATTTCTGCAAAAATTGAAATTTCCTGGTCTATATCTGTGAAAGATACAGACCAGAAAATTTTGTACAACTCACACTGCATACTTGACAACGCCATGATATCATTCTTTTACCAAAAATATAATAAACTATCAAAAATGACGGCATGATAAATTTGAATATCATCTAAAACTGCGTAGAACTATTTACCAAACCTTTCTGAACAAACTAAAAGAAGTAATGAAATATTTTGAATAGTTCAGGAAAAAACTTAATTTGGATCAGTTTTAAACTTCCGAGGAAATCAAACTCTTTATATATTGAAACACCAAAGGAACACATAAACAGCGCTTGATTATATGACACACAGTTTTTTCGTGAAAAATTTGATTTTTGCTGCCGCTAGTTTATTGTGAACACTTTGCGCACCCTTTCCGCTCATTTTTTCGTCGGAAGATTTGCGACTTGTTCACGCGGGACTTGAGCTTCATTATAATAGTTGGTCTCACTTTTCAAGATTTAGTTCTCGTTCCTAATTTCCTAATACTCCCTGCCGTGCGGTCGGCAAATTGACATTCGCCATTTTCTTCGTTTTTCTCTTGATGAATCCTGCTGACCGTCACTTCTCCTAGGCATTTTCTAGTACGACAGGGAATTGTCTGTAGTTAAATCTATTACAATTCTGTAAAACACTTGCATAGCTGTTTGAAAATCTTAGTAACTTAGGTATGGTAATATAAGTAAGCTTTAGGCAATGCCTATTGTAGTGGAGATGAACTTGTGTCCTCTTGCAATTCCCATCATTGAAGTGTTATTTCAGATATGAATCACTTACTTATTCTGTAGTTTAAGTTAATTCAATTTTTAATAAATAAAAGCACGTTTTGCAGATCTTCTTCGTAAATATTCTACTGAAAATCGAGGAACTGCTTTGAATTTGTGATTTTAAAATAATAATAAAATCCTACCCAACCCAAACCTCAGACGCCACCGCAATTGTTTGGGTCTAAAGTTGAATGACAACAAATCTTTCATTTATTTCTTTATTTATTAAGAATTTGCCCTAGAGACTAACGTAATCCAATTACAAGACAATAAAAGAGAAGAAATAATGTAAAAATTAAAGAAAAGAAATACATAGTAAAGTAAACTAATTAGTTAAAGAACACTTTACATTCTGCTTATGAATGTAGAGTGAGTGAGGAAACGGACCAAGTTGCAGAGTATTGTGGTTTCGAAGGAATGGTACAAAGTTCTCAGTCCGAGCATATGGAACTGTAAATATGATGTCAGATCTGACAGGGTGTTCTGAAGTACGATACTCTAACCACTCAGAGAGGTTAGAGTTTAATTGATGGTGGTGAAGCCGAAACAGAAAACATTCATCTAAAAAGACTCTGCGGGATTGCAAAGTAGGAATTTGTAGCAAGGAAAGCCGTTCTTCATATTGCATATATGTAATATTAAATTTATAGATGAGGACACGAGTGAATTTGCGCTGTACTGATTCAATCATAGAATCTAGATATTGATAGTGTGGTGACCATACTTGCGAGCAATATTCAAGGATTGGTCTAACGAGACTAGTGTATAGGTTGACCGAGGAAGAAATGTCAGTAAACATATGAGAGTGTCTTAATACGAACCCGGAGACGCGAGAGGTGCGTACGGCTATAGCCACAATGTCAGACTCAAATTTAAGTTTCAGGTTGAAAATCACTCCCAGATCTTTTATTTGAAAAACAGGTGCAAGTGAAATATCATGTAATACGTAGGTGTAATCAATTGGACTGGGCTTTAAGGAGCAGGACATTATGTGACATTTCTGAACATTTATGGAGAGAACATTAGTTTCACTCCAAGAAACGATCGTGTCAAGATCCCTTTGGAGAGCAATACAATCCTCTTCTGAGCGAATAACGCGAAATGTTAGCTGAGCTCGATGAGAGCTTCAGTGGGAATAGCAATCAAGTTTTCATGTGGAGGCTGCGGATTCTTCAGTACACTATAATTTTCATCATTTTCAAATCACATTTTATAAATTCCAATTAAGATTCTCATTTCAAACCTAAAAATAAACTTGGGTTTCCGGGGCCCTAGACCATCATCTGCGCAACCTGTGGCCCAAAAACCTCAAATCTAATGACTACTTGCGCCAGATACGAAAGTATCTTCCCGAAAGTGCTATGTGATGCCGTGCAGTGTGAATTGTGGCCAAGATACATGTCGCTTTTAAGATTTTCTTTCCGCCTCTCTCAGTGGCAGACATGCAAACGGACACACTATATTCAAATTGTTTCAAAACGTTTAAAGTTTGTGTATAATGTTTGAATGGCTATTATTAACGAAACAGCTGTACCAAGCGAGCGGCACCTCAGCAATATCGTCACATTGTCTTTTTGTGAAAATAAGCATTTGTGCCAATTTTTATTATTTCCCCGCATTGAAAACGACGCACGATTCTGATACATTTTTCAGTTTTAATACATGATTGAGGCGATGAAAAAAATAAGTAATAAAAGATACATTGACGAAATGGAATACATTCATGCATGCATATTTGCTCGCTACATTTAATCCGAGACGATCGATTGTGGGTAAACAAAAAAAAATGATTTGAATGTTTGTTCCAATAATTGGCGAATATGAAGATCACGACAATTTTAAATTATTGCTAATTTTTCGATAGTACGAAACGTTTCGAAAATGACTTTATGTACTTTTACGTTGACACGATTGCATTGTGCTTGTGTTGACCGATCGCGATTTTGGCGGTTGCAAGGCTGGCCGCGAATGTTTGTAGAACGTTTCTTGGAAATGTTGAGACGACGACGACGACAATATGTTGGCAATCGATCGTGAGATGACTTCATCATCTTTTGATGTCGGTGAATAAATGATATTGATGGAATTCGACGGACCTTGTACAGCGAAACGTGGTTCATATTATTGTAAAATAATTGTATTTGATGAGTGCAGAGGTAACGACTGTTTTTAATGGGAGATTTCGATTCAAATGAAACGCAAAATACAAGTTTGACCGGTAAATGTTAAGATTGTGGCCCTCACCGCCGAAGGTTTTGGAAGTAGGGGGATCGAAAGAGGGGACTTCCCCTACTACTATGGCATAAAAAATTCGCGGCGGTCACGGCCCCATAAGAAGTTATGGGGGTTCCCCCACTAAAAAATGATTATTTTGCCTATTTTCAGAGACCATATGAAACCGTAAAATTGATCTGGGAAGTGATTTTTAGACTTGTTTAGAAATTTAAAAAATGAAAGAAATAAAAGATTTTCTTTTGTAAATTTTTTTAAAAAATTAAAAGATTAAAAAAATAAAGAAATTATAAAAAATGATGAATATCATTTTTACCATAAATGTAATATAAATAGGAGTAACGCCTTGCATACACGTTTTGCACACCTCCCTCCGCCCCGGGGTTTCTGATCTACCCGCGCGGGTAGGTGAAGGGAACGTGTGCGCAAAGTGTAACCCCTATTTATATTAGATTTTATAGAGGGCGCCAAAGTTGACACCTAGAAAAGTACCCAATGGCGTTGCCGACCGTTAATCTCAAAATTTTCAAGTCTGAAACAGAAAACTCAAAAAGGGTTTTAAAGACTAACGTTTCTTACGACACAATTCAGCACCGTTTATGAAAAATTGATTGAAAAAAAATTGCGGAGCTTTGTTTTTTTGCGTTTTTAGTACCTTTTCTATACGTCAGAATAAATACTGAAACGTGTAAAAATACGAAAAATTCGTATTTATTGTGAATGCACAGGGGCCATACATATATTACGTAACATTCTAAGGGGGGAGGTATTTGAAAATGTTAATAGGTGTTACATGGAGGGGGAGGTCTAGCAAATTGTTTTGTAACAAAATTTAAACAAATTGTTTTATAAGACGAAATCATAAACTTAAATTTTAAATTTATTTGCCACTCCACGTGTCAGCAGACGACGCTAGGCGCGATAAACAAAATTTAGATACATTGTTAATAGTTTGTGATTATAATATGTAAAAACTTGAGGGGTTTTTGAAAATGTTACTAAGTGTTACTTGTGTGTGTGGGGGGAGGAGGGGTTCAAATACTCTAAAAATTGCGTTACGTAATATATGGATGGCGGCTGCAAGAGTAGCCAAAAACGCGCACGCACTTAAAACCGTTTTACTATTCTAACGTTCGAATTTTTTTTAAAAATATTTTAAGATGTCATTTTTATAGGTTCGTCTTATTTTTTGACGGGAATAGTTTGGTGATTTTGCATCAGAGGCTCACATTGAACTATTAATTTAAAATTACAATTAAAAATAGCAACTCAGTTTCAGCTGAAAGTTTAACTATAAATTGTACGCTTGCATTGTTGTTGTCGATCATATTTTACCAGAATTATTCATCTGCAATAAATAAATCAAAGTAGATATGACGAAAAAAAGCTAAAAATATTTACTTTGTCTGATTATGATTGTTTAAATATCAAACAAATATTGAATTCGTCGAAGGAGGAAAGTTTGTTTCTGTTTGAAACTAAATCAAGAATTATTATTTGTTTAGTCTGGTAGAAGCTTGAAGTTTATTAGGAGTGCATTTCATACTGCAGTAGACCTACATACGGATGCATATCAAACGAAAATACTGGTTTTGATTAATTTACTATGGATATTAAAAATATTTTATTGTCTCAAGGCGTAATCAACTATACCGAGTAACAATTGCCACCTAACATATATGACTACCCCTACCCCATGTAACACTTAATAACATTTTCAAAGACCCCCACCCCCGTTTTATTACGTAACAAATTCATCGTACACCCCTCAAACTTTTAAATATTTTAATCACAAAATATTAACAATGCAAATACTTTTAACCAAAAACACTGTTTTTATTTTCCATTTATTATAAAAAAAATAATATGAGGAAAAATAACTTTCAACTTATTTGAAATAATTTTAAATTTTGTCACAAACCAATTTGATAAACTACCTCCCCCCCCCTCCCTCCACGTAACACTTAGTAATATTTTCAAATACCCCCTTCCCGTTGGAGTGTTACATAGTATAAGTATGGCCCCCTATCTTTGTAAATACGACACCACTCCACTGAGACTTTTAGAGTAGAGTAAAGATTTAAATTATGCTACTAGATTATGAAATATTATTGTATGTTTCGATTGGTTAGATATAAGAGTAGTCGCAGGTCGGCTTAGTGGTTACAGCGCTTGCTGTCTATACATCGATACCAGGTTCGAGGCTGTTTGGCAACAAGTGGTTTTCGGAAATGAAATTTAGTGCCGGTCAAGCAAATGAGATTACTCTAACATTACCTCAAGACCTTGGCTCAATTTGGGCTATTGCCATCGATTATTTATTATTATTAGATATAAGAGTAAAATTGTCTAGAGTTAAGAGTAGGATAACCCCGTTGCCAGCACCAGGAGCAACATCGAAATCAGTTAATTGATCGGGGAATACATAGTGGAAGATGTTGAAATCTTCGAAAATGCAGACTGTCATTGACGGCTTTAATGAATTTGACAGATGTTTCGTTAAACTTTGAAGCTGTTCGTTAGAACTTACTTTATTGCAACTTCTTCGTTAAGTTAAGTTTCTCGGGTCACGAGTCAAGTAAATTTGAATGGCGTAATAAAAGTCAGGTTGTGTTTTCAAATAAACTGTCGACACTTTGCTGCTTGACAGCTTCAATCAGGAAATCTTCCATTCCTGCTTGCATTGTACCCAGGGGCGTAGCGAGGCGGGGGTGTTGGGGGTGTGACACCCCCCTAAAGTTTTGTAGCGAGTCGGCATTTTCGTGCCGAAGTTGGCATATTCAAGAAATTTGATTGTAAAGTCGGCCAGTCGGCAAATTTTTCTAATCAAGTCGGCATTTTCAACATTTATCACCCCCCCCCCCCCAAATTCATGAAGCTCGCCACGCCCCTGATTGTACCTAATGCTGATGCATTTTCCATCGACTTTTCGAAATGAAAATTTTTGAAATGCAACGGTTGCTATCATCGATAACAAACCACTTCATATTATACATACAGTGTGCGCCATCGTTTGTGTCGGTATATAAACACTTACTAACTTTGACAATTGGTCAAACCGATTGATTCGGCAATTTAGTACAATTTGAACCATGAATCACTTCATACCGAAACAACGTGCCGAAATAGTGACGATGTACTTCTAGAATAGTCATTCGGTTGTTTTAACTCAACGTGCGTACCGGCGAAAATATCGTGGCCAACAGGGACGAAACTATTCGTCGTTTCGTGTCGAATTTCGTTGAGCACGAAATAGTGCGAGATTGTCGTCGTGCCGTTCATCAACGACCAAGACGTCCCAAGGAATTGGTTGAAGCTGTCAGAGTGAGCGTTTCCCAGAACCCAAAAGTGTCGTATCGTCGCCGCGCTCAGCATTTTGGCGTCAGTGGAACCACTATGCGACGATGTTTGAAGGATGATTTGCATTTCTCTCCTTATAAAGTGCAATTAACACAATGCCTCATATATAGAAATCGGTCGTTTTTTCCAAAGTTTGTAAGTGTTCACATACCGACACGAAAGATGGCGCACCCTGTAGTTTGATATTTAAATTTTGTACATGTTAATAATACTTCAAAGGGCTCATGGAAGATGAAAAAATAATAGAGAGATTCGTTACAAGGACATAACAGTCATCCTTTCACATTGAATACCATACTTACGAGTTAATTCATTACATTATTCGCGGCTTCTTCGTGAAAATGTACTATGATGAATTATTTTGCTCATCGTCTGGCGTATAAATCACATCGATCCCATTTTCCACCCCTTCCATTTCACGCTATTGGACGCATTATTTTTATTTACACGCTCAATACACGCGTAGAGTCGAAGGAGTACTCATGTGCACGACAGCTTTTTCCACCAGTGCCAGTTTGCCACCCTGCATCTATTTATACTACACTCCCAATTTGCCGAAAATAAACTTTATTAGGGAATCAACCCGACGCGGCTGCACTATACGTTGAGCAATTAAACATTTCTTTGATATCTCAGCCACAAATGAGATGATAGATACTTGGAAGACTTTAAATTGTATCTTTTGATGAGTATAAATATAATTGAGGAGAGCTTTGATGTGAAGGAAGAAGGACATGTTTGTTCAAATATAGAATATGTGGAGCGTGCATAAAGACTTCTGAATCTCTAAAGGTCAGTGATAATGGATTGGCTAGTGTTGCTTGTGAGGACAAACGTAGCTGATTGCTAGATAGACTAGGCCATCATCGATTTGGTGGAGTTCTGCTTGCTAACATTCTGATTTAGCCGATGGACGTCCGCTAGTGACCAGAGTTGACGCTAATTAAGTGATTTCTGTTTGCTATGGAAGGGAGGTTTCAAGGGCTTGGCGCCTCTATTTTCTGATAGTGGATACCATAGGAGTGACGACATTTCGTCATGAATGATCGTCGAATGATATGAAAAAAGTATACATTTCCTTTGAGGCGACACATTGCGAAGTAGCGAAATTTAGGGAAAAACCTAAAGATAAATTAAGCATCGTAAAATCGAGAAATATTGGCTCTATACTAGTCTTAAATTTGAGAGAGTCTTAGCTTGTGGTGTGAAATATCGTTCGTGCTTGAACTCTTCACACATGTTCAAAAACATTTTTTTAAGCAAAAGGAAAGGTCAATAAGATTTCAATGAATTTTTATCGTTATTATTAAAAAAGATAATTCTGTTTTTTTTTTTAAAAAAACTTCAACCAATGATAAAAAATTAAACTATCATCTCCTACTGATTGAGATCCAAAATTTTTCTGTGATTATTCATATCTCATATATTTTGTATGTGTACCCCGGAGACTGATGGATGGAAAGTTACTGCGCCACATTGAAATGAATTTTCACATATTTCATTTAGCACTCGACAACTAATTGACCGTTCAAATATTATCATCGCCTATTCAGTGGTTGTTTCTAGTGGGCCATGAAAATATTAATCATAAAAGAAGTATTTCGTTGATAATTCGATTGAATTCGGACCAAGTGTTCAAAAGAAAATTAACATGCATATTAAAATTATTAAAGAAAACTGTGGATACAAACACGAGAAAATCGATGTGTTAACAGGTGAAAAATGTGCAATAATTTTTTGAATAAAAACAAATAACAGTTGGCATTTTCCAGAGATGAAATTTGAAATGTTTATTGCGATATTAAAAAAATATTTATACTCCTTAACATTAAATGAAAGTAAAGACTTGCAGATCTGCATCTTAATAAATCCGATCTCAAAAATAAGAAGCATGTGTCTTCTACCTTGACAATGTGAAGGATTTGTCCTCGTTTACATTTTCGGGAACACTGTCTTCCATTTCTTTTGAGCTGATTGTCGTGATCTATATCCGTGTATTTTATATTTAGGGCTTCAATTTAAGTATAAATCTTCAGGAGTTTAACTGATATTCAATCAATAATGGAACTGGTGATGGTCGTTGACAGCTCCAAAATGAATTAAGAGCCATTGTGAAATATTCGTTTTGAATCAATTGATTTTAAATTCTTAGTTTATTCTAGTGTAATGTTAAACGGTGTCTCAAAATTCATTTACAAAATGCTAAATCAATTTAATTTTCGTACCAACCTATTACAGTAACAACCCGTTTTGCACCATCTCTTAACACCACAACACATTTTTCATTGTCGAACAGGTGTTTTATAGGATGCGTGACGTAACAACTTGTTCTTGTGAAATATGTACTACATTTTTCTTTTAACGCTTCGTTTCCCAATTATTTCAATGTACTTATTTTCTGTAAGGGATGCAAAATACGGCTTCTTATACTTTACCAATTGATTCAACGTTTTGAATTCAGTCATGAATTCCTTCAGATTTTTTAATATATAGATAGAATCCAGAGAAAATCAAATTTCATATCTTCAGCTGTTCCAACTTTTCCATCCATTTTTGATCCATCAGTGTAGATGTCGACCGATTCCTGTATTTCACTTCTTTTCACGGTACAGTCATCTCTACTTGAGATGACAGACTTGAAACCATGGTGAAAGCAAGTAATCGGAGAAGCGAGGTCTACTTTCCCTGGTGTTACGTTCGTTTAAAAAGGAAACATTTTTGCATTCTAGGAAACGTTGATCAAAACCTTTCCGGAAGAAAACATGCTATCATCTTTTTGGTTCAAAACCATCAGTGTCCGCTTCCTGTTTCCTTTTTGATGTGCAGCCGTGGATCCATGTTTCATCTGTAGTGATAAGTTAGTGCAGAAAATAGGTTTAATTCGAACATTGTTTAGAAATACTTTTTTTTGTACATGAAATTTAGAAAATTTGGCTGCCATCTTCTTCAGAAATTGATTCTTAATTTAAAACGAGTCGTGCTGTTCCAACCACAAGTTGGAAGTCGTCATCGATGTTTACGTTCCTCAATAAACGTATCTTTTTCAAAAGATGAATTCTGCTCACCGACTCGAAACACAAACAAACGCGACGTGTGAGCACGATCAAGAAGTGATTTTATTAATGTGTCGATAAAGCTGATGGCGGCCGTGCATGGACACATCAAACCCGTCCAGACCAAATTGACAAAACAGTTTAAAATTGCACTCATGACATAAAATGCAACGAGTCACTAACATTGACATCATTTGCGTTGCCGTTTGAATGTCGATCGTTTGGCGGCACTTGAGCTCTCGCGTATGTCGCCATTACTAATCACACAGGTTGCGTTCAGGTGAAAATACCCAACGTGGCTGTTGGATGACGCGTCATTACCGTTCGAGTTAGTGGACATTGCAATAAAACGTTGATTTTGTCCGGAGTTGAATAGCACAGGGGGCGTAAGTATCCGCTGACGATTCCACTTAAATTTTGACACATCAACAGCTCCAACCTTGTGAATTGTGTGGAGAGCAAATAATTGCAGTGGAGTATTCGCTCTATTTTTACAGTTAAAGCCGTTTGGGGTTATTCCAATGTTGCTTAACGTTATAGTAACAGTTCAGTCCCATTCTTTCGTACATTAAATTTATGGAATTTTGGTTGCTTATTGTTATCGAAAGTTGCTTAATGTTATAATTCATCATGTCCTACCATGTGTTAACCCTTCTAATTTGTCATTTGGTTATTTATTCTGATCGAAGCATATTTGATGTCAACATGCGGAAACATCTAATGTTTGGTATCAGCCATATCATAAATAATATATAGCACAGACACTAGGGTCAAATTGCCGCAACTCTGTTAATTAATAAATCGCCACAATACATTTGCCAATTCCACTTGGAGAAATTTAGTTGTGTGCTTTTACTCATTCTTTCGCGTGCGAGCTTTGAAACGAAAACCAGAGTGCTCTTTTTGAAGCAGTGGTAATTTTGGAATCTTTTGTCTGATGTTTTTTGACAGCTTGGAGTGTCAATGCTATATATTCTTTATGCTACGGTTTAAACATCAATTTGTGGATTTTATGTTATCGACTTAAAATAAAATTCTTTTACTAACAAGCTTACACAGAGAGAGAATGAGACATATAACTAATATTTTAAGTAAGAGTGTCCGTGCTATATATTATTTATGCTATGGTCTGAACAACATCCACCAAAACGACGCGATTCAAATTCAAGCGATGAAATTGAAACGTCGCTAAAAGGCGAAGCTTTTTCTCAAATTAGTCAAAAAAACGACAGACAGATACTTAGAATTTCGCAACCAAATTACTGCGAGATTCTAAAAGAAAGCATTGCATCCGAGAAATGGATAAGGATCACAGTATATACAATAGACAGTGGAAAAAGTTGCGGTCGGGAAATCAATCTTTTAAACGAAATTCATGAGAGACATGAAATAGACATATGAATAATAGTGTAATACAAGCCACAACAAACAAAACAATATGCATACATTGCCATCTGATACCTAGGCACGAGTCAAACCAATTGTGAGTCAGGCTTTGTTGGGTATGTTCCGAGTCCAATTGCAAACAATGAAATTAGAGCGACTCAACAAAACAATTGAAGACCAACAATGTGCACTGCGGACGGGTTCAGCATGGCATAACAATGTAAACAAATGTGAGGTTGATGGCATTTTATTGCTTACATCTGCAGTAAGATTCTTGAAGCTAATAAACCGCATTTAATTGCTTGCACTTGCATTTTTGACCATGGGAATATGTTGGAAATAGATTTAGGTCAGTAATTTGTAAATAATATTTGATTAGTTAGTAAGTTATACATAAGCAATATTTTAGTATAAAAGAAATGAAAATGAACGAATAAATCAACATTCATAGTAGAGAATTTGGACTGCCTACATCGGCACCATTTTTCTTTTGATTGTTCTTTGCGGCGCTTGCGCTGTGGTAGAAATATAGGCAGCTCACGCTTGCCATCAGCTTTGGCGCTAGACGCCGAAAATTAGGTGAGTCTCTCCTCCCTTTAAAATAAAGAATCACAATGGCCCCTAACCAAACTTATTTCAATACGTGTTAAGCAGAGCAGAGTACATGGTTGCAGTCGCTGCATTCAGGAACGGATCTTTGAGAATTGATAGTCCGCTTTTTGCTTAAGTGTAATGACTAGTTTTACTTAGAGTATGGTAAGAATGTACGTGTTGAAACAGTGAAGAGGATGATCTTCTTGGAACAAAATGCTGACCAACTTATGGTAAAATGGGTAACAAAGATTTGTGACTACAGCCGGTTGGTGAGATGACCGGTTGGTTTGTAAAGAGGTGAAACATTGACCATAGAAAAATTCATGAAGAACAGCCAGTGCCGGATTAACCACGTAGCAAGAGTTAGCAAATGCTACGGGCCCCGCGTCTTGGGGGGCCTCGCGCTTGTGCGCAAAAAAATCTATCATCAATACCACTCACCGTCCAATGGAAAGATGTAGTTCATAATTACTCTAAAAGTGAGTGCTGGCCACACAATATACAGTCGACTCTCGGTAAGGAGTTTCGATACTAAATCGAAAACAATGAAAAAAAATTAAAAAAAAACTACTACTGGTTATTTATGCAAAAAAAATTGGACACAATCATGTTCTTCGTTAACGAGTAATTTATTATCAAAGTTACACCGTTATACATGGCAGACAAATATTACGATTTCGTCCGAACAAACGGAAAAGAATAAATTTTCAGAAAAATCGCACCACAGTGCGGAGCTGTCGAGTTGTTAGAAAAACTCGGGATTACCAAAAATTCGGAGAACAGAAGTACTTAACGGGAGAGCACACTTAACAGGAGTCTACTCTACATTGTATTGTTGCAAGTTGACAACACCACAATACTTACAAGGGAATTTTCTAATATTGTCTTCGAGCTGTTCGTATAACCAGTGGTTTAAAAATGCATTCTTGACTTATCGTCACACCAAATTGTCATAGTGGTTATGCGAAAGAGCCATCTCGAGGGGAAATTGTTTTTTTGTTTGCGGACTATTTTTTAAAAATCGCGTTGCAGTTTCGCAGTTCTTACGTTTCTTTTGTGTTATTGTTTTTTTGCATATCGCTGTCGGCTATCATCAAACAGTGAAAACGAGGAAAACGAGAAGCACTGAAGCATAAGGTAAACTATTTATTTTGTAAGCAGATAGGTATATTTTCGGTGACAATAAAATATTAACTTTTAACTGGACAGCAGTCTAAAAATCCCATAACTGGACAGCTGCGGTCCACGGTCCACAATGGGACATGAACGTCTAAATGACCTCACTTTAATGAACATAGAAAATGATTTACTAAGAAATATTGATTTGACTAGTATTATGTCTAAATTTGCACACATTAAATCACGAAATGTTTTCTTGTAAATGTGCGGTTTTATTTTTTATCCGAAACTTTAATACCTAAAGCAAACCAAGGGCCTATTGTTAGCATATGCTACAGGCCCCGCGCTGGCTTAATCCGACACTGAGAACAGCTTGATTCCGATTTTTCAGGTGCATTCTTTGCTAAGAGAGCAAAAATAAATTCAAATCTTGGGAAGACCAGCCTACTGCGTGATAAATACAGACGAAACTGGCATATATTTATTTCCGAGCAATAATTCAGGCTTTATTTGTTTGCAAAAATGAGAATGTAAAGTGTTGCAAAATCTTGGAAGAGTGTCTCACAATCATATTTTGCGTCAAATAGGAGTGACCAATTAGGAAGCTATTGATCATAGGAAAAGTAAAAATCTACGAGGTTTCAAAGACACAGATTATTGTGATATCGGTTTGTTATTAGACAATTGTACAGCATCTAGTCTTAAAATAAAGGCACATTAAAATCCTTTTTTGGCTAGAAATATATCGTCACTCGCTCAGGTAGCTTATCAAGATCTTTATATCAATTTCGGAAGCTGAGAGCGGATGTGAATCTTAAACGAGGTACCCAAAGCATGGTAGTTTTATTTCATTTCCGATAAACACGAACTGTTTCAACTAGAAGCAACTTATACCTCGTTTTTACACATTCAATGGGAATTCGTTAAGAAAATAGCAATAGTAGCATATGTACCACATAACACCATTCTAACCGAACAAAGTATCTGAGAAATAAAAAGTCTGTTTTTACCTTAGACAGAAACAGCCTTGATTCCAATCTTTTGCTATCATCATGTTGATTTGTATCTAAACTATACGTTTGCTAGTAACATGCAATTAAAAACTCTATTTATGTAATTTATGTAAAATTCTTGAGATTTTGAGCTGACACAGTTTTCATGGTTGCGAACGATAAAAACATTCGCTGTATGATCGTTGCACTAAGCTAAATCGATTAAAAGCCATTGGCTAGAAAATGATGGCTAATGATTTTTTGATTTTAATTAATCGAAACTCCAGCATAACGAGAATATTTTTGCTGTGCTGATGTAGAATTGGTAGTTAATTAGTGTAGATAGCGGTCATGAAGTTAACTTCTTCTATTTTCCAGACCATTACATGAGGGCAGTAGTGTTTGAAAGTTATTGAGCTTAACATAAGTGGTAATTAGTGAAAGGGTCTAGTCTGCAGGTTGCAAACGTTTTCCAATGAAATGTTATGAGACCTTCATGAAAAATTATTTTGTTATATTAGTCGTTGCAATTTTCTGGCGACATTCACACGATGAATAGTTTGATTTACCATTTAAATCGTGTCTTCCAAATGATATAAAAAATACTTTTGTGCCCTTATAAATGATTTTTTTATTGATGAATAGTAAATACGTATTTTTGGACCTGATTAAATGTTTTATACTGTTTTTACTCCTTGTTTACTTGTCGTAATGCCAAAAAAATAGAACTGATAATATTTTGTAACGTATGTGAAAATTCAACTTTCATGTTTAAAAATATCGAATGATTTTTGCGTGGGCTGAATCATGTTGACCGAAATAAATTAAAATTTGCTTTCATCGGAATATACTTGGTAAAGTGTTTCAAAGCGAAAATTTTCGGACCCGTGGACTCACAAATAACTTGATTGACACTTGTTAGAAAAATCTCAGGAAAAAGCACGTAAAAAATCGGCACTTTCATCATTTTGAAGGATACACTTTGCAAATTTTGTTAAACAAAACTCTCGACGAAAAATGCCCATTAGCATATTTATTAATTTGTTTTAAATTTGCAAACCTATTATTTGCCTGAAATTTAATCAGATATTAGATATTGATAATCAAGGAAATTTATTTTTGTAAAGGTCACACAAAGTACGAGCTCATTTTTCAAACCAAAAATAACTTTTATTATTTATTAGTGTTTAGATAACTATTTTATTACTTGTTGCTCATAAAAAAAACCATGAAATCGTCACACACGAGCTAATGCTTTTTGGAAAATATCTCTGTTCCTGTATTAGATAGTAGTTCTCTCTTGAAAGAGCACGACACGCGTACCCGAATTAAATATCAAATAAATAATAATAGATAACTTGCTTACTATTATAAAATAATTTTTTTAGAAGGCAACCAATCATTTACTGAAAACCATCGAAAAATTATATAATAATTAATAAAGTTACATAAATTCTGAGCTACACATTTCTCTCCTATGACATATTACTTTCAATTATTTTACTCGATAGCTGCATCTTCACCTTTTATAAACTTTTCTTTGAATTAAAAGCCACACATTTTCATTTCAATATTATATCAAATCAAGCCAACTGTTTTTTTTGATATTATTGTATTTACTGGCCATTAATATTAGCCTCAAAATAGCCGACAACCCCAAATCACCAGCTAATATTTGTAGAATGGCATCGATTGATATTGATTCCACATTTGTTTCCAGCTTGATGCCTTTATCATACGCAAGGATTAGGGTGTGTCTCAGAAATATTTTAAAATCTTTTCGGTTCATCGATAATCTCGGGCCATTGTCCAAAAATCTTTCACTCACGGCTTGCGTGAGGTTTGAGTGCTTGTTTTGGTCTTTCAGAATGAAAGGTTTTTTTTGGTTTTGTTCTTTTTAAAGGTCAGAGCCTTGCGAATGAAATATTTCGGGTGGAAGTGAACAGTTTAATGTTTACTATACTACATGTATGGATGAAAAACGTCTATTGAAATTGGCTGAATTTATCCGAAAATTAAACAAGTAGAGAGGGCAAGGAAAGGACTGAGATATAATACAAACAATGTGTATTTTAGCTTCATTTTAAAGGTTATGCTTATTGAACTTTAAATAGGGATAGATGTCAAATAAAGCTGTCATTCTGATAAATCATCGTAATATCAATGCTCAATGGAACCTTACAATAATCATAAATAAACTCGGGCTTGAAGATAGTTTGTAAAACTATCTAATTTAACTTTGAAAATCGGTTGTAAATTCACAAGAATGTAGACTTCTTGAAGTTTATGACTTTTTGGAAGCAAACATTTTCGTAGCATAGATAATAACTAGCACTGATACGAGAACGAACCGGCCGAACAGCATGATTTTGACAGATGACGGTGTCAGTGCTATTTACTGTTTATACTATGGTTTAGTCATTGAGATATGAGCGGCTCTGTTTTAGGTAACTGCGATTGGACCTTATCAGATAAAATTCACCAAACTAATCCAAAATTAAAGGAGGCATCCATTTTTTAAAATCGGCTTAATTTTGGATGAGTTTGATGAACTTTGTCTGATGATGATTGTATGCCAACAATCAAAACTAATTGAAAATAGTAAATTTAATTGTTTTTTCGTAGCTGGTGATATAATAGCTTAATGTTTTTTTATTTCTCACAAAAAAATTCAAGAAAACATTTATTACAATAGACGTAATTCTTTTCACTACAATCATTCATTTATTCATTCATTCATTATTCGATGCACTAGTGAATATATCGATGCATTCGTTTTTCCTGAAAAGGTCAGCAAACGACGTGAACCTCAATGACCTTCAAAGTAATCCACATCAGATATTAAACACTTGTGCCAACTTTTCTTCAATCCTTGTGGCACTTCAAAAATTCATTTTTGTGATCTTGTTTAGCTCCTTCTTCGAAGCCGTCTTTATCTCCTCAATCATGGCGTAGCGTTGTCCTTTCGTGGGCCTCTTCAGTTCCGGGGACAAGAAAATGACACAGGGGCCAGGTATGGGGAATACGGTGGCTGCGGCATCATTAGTGTGTTGTTTTTGGCCAAAAATTCGCGAACAAACAACTATGTGTTTTCGGTCGAAATTGAGCAATTTTGGTACGAATTTCGCGGTGACCCGTCTCAAGCCCAAATCATTAGTAAAAATCGGAAGGCACGAGCCAACCGATATTTTTGGTTCTCAGCAACTTCTCTACTATTTTCTTCACTTTATCAATCTTTTCGTCTGTTGTTGACGTGCTCGCGCGTCCGGCACATTGTTCGTCATTCACATCTTCTCGGCCCTCTGAGAATATTTTGTACCACCGATAAACGTGGTTTTGGCCCAAGTTTGCTTCACCATATGCCACAGTTAACAGTCGGAAAGCTTCCGCGCACTTAAGTTGTTTTTCACACAAAATTTGATACCAGATTCTTTGATGTATTTTTCAGAATAGACGAGACAAGACACGTCCAAGCAAAATAGCTGTCAAAAATTAACTAAAGATTCAAAATGACTGAACTTGTCAGGATAAATGAGGAACATAAGTACCAACATAATGCCATAAAAATATCGGAAATCGAATACACGTAGCTCGCGGAAATTCAAAATTTGCGATACTTTTTGAACAGACCTGGTATTCATAGGATATTCCACCAATGGCTCTCCGACGTGTGGGTGATTTGTTTTTGTGTGCATTTGTTTTGGAAATAGAAATCTAAGAAAACGGGAAACAGTTCGATATCTTCAACAATTTTTGAATTCCCATGAAACAAGACTTCGACTGGAAATTGTGAAAAAGTACATCTCTTATTGTGATATAATATCTGACTAAACTCTACACTTGGTATATTCAAACTTATTATTGCATTTGAAGCATTGAAAGTTATAATTACCCGTAATATAGAAATATTAGCCAAAATTTGAAGCATAACCCATGCTATTTAATCGACATAGAAATTTCATTGAATTCATTCAAAACGGTTGAAGTCACAATTAACGTATTTCCAAAAAGATACAGTTCGTCTAAATTGTCTCAGCTTCGGATATAATTTAAACAATAGCAGTCGAAATATATAAATCATCCATTCAAAGGTCTTTTGTAAGAGCAGCAGAAGTGACTTATAAAATAGCATGTAAACAAACACACATGGTTTACCTATTTACAGACTAAAGATAAAAAGGTAGCGTTCAAGTGGTAAAGTATTTATCTTAGATGTACGTATTGTGTTGTAGGCTGCAAAAAGCTGTTCAATCCAGATACTAACTAAGTCTTGTCTCGTTTGCTGAGCAGCCTTTGCTAGAAGTCTCATTTGAATCTCTTATTCTTATCATGTCAATGTCAAGTAAAATATCCACGGTGTCGGGAGTAATGCAGATTGACTCGGAAACGTTCGATGGAAATAATTTTTTTTCACGACATAAGTAGTTACTTGTAATAATTAATTGCTCAACTGCGAAATTATTGATGCAACGAATGGTGTGCAGTCATAGTTATGATGAAGCTATGAAGCATTTAGCAGAGATGGATTATAAGTTTATACTTGTTTCAGGGTTATCAAAAATAGTTGTATCTGGGAGCATGGGAAGAGGTCATCGTCAAAAATGGCGCACCAGCCTCGTCTTGGTCTCCTGAAAACATTGTCCGCAGTTGTCTTCTTTCAATTACTTCGTTCTCCGATTTGAAAATATCTCAGTGGTTCCGAAAGATAAGATGCTTTACTAATTTAATGTTTGCCTGGTCTCCATACTATATTGCAACTAATAGAGACATTAAACCAGAAAATTTTGAACAAAGTTAACCGTATCTTCGAAATCTGATCCAAAGTACAGACCGAAGCGGTTATATGTAAAAAAAGGACTGAAAAAATGCGAAATTAATGCCTGTGTTTTCATTTAGAGAGTAATGCCACTAAAACAATTTCATTTCGAAAATTTGTACCAAATTTAAAATATTCATGCTGTAACGGCTAGGAACCAGACATTTTTCGCATATCAATAGGGAATCCAGTTGCGATTATTATCAATTATCGCCTGACAACTTTTTTGTGCCACTCTGATTCAATTTCTGTGCGTCTTCCTTATCCTCTTGAGGGCATGCGTGAGCTGTGACTTTTAGTTTCTCCTACATAAGTGACCATACGTTTTCCATCGGGTTTGTGTCTGTGCTTTGTGATGGCCAATCCAAAATTGTGACTCCATTTTCTTCTTTCCAGCTGGTACAGAGACGACCCCGACGTTGTTTCTTGCAGAATCCAATTGCGATTGTCGGCTCCATACTCAGCAAATTTAAGCAAAGCATTTTTATAAAGTTTCATCGTTAATTCAGCATTCACGGTATTCGTAAAAAGGATTAGCTTCCCGAATTTCTTTTCCGAGAAGCACATGTAAATGTGCACCTTTGCTGGGTGTTTTACTATAAGCCGCAAAATTCTTTCACCATTTTTCGTCCAGGCTCTCTTCCAGCAATTACATAAAACAAATGGAAATTTATCAGTAAGAATTGCGTTACTCTAATCACGGTTCAAATTTCGGTTTACCCAATTTTGTCTCTTTTCGATATGGGTCTCGATCAATAACAGCTTTGCAGATATAGTTCTATTTTTGATGCCAGATTCTTCCAATATCCGCATGATTGTACTAGTTGATACACTTGTTACCTTGTTCAGCAGTTTCTCTCTCGTATTTCGCAGACTCAGTGCCGGGCTCATCTCAAACAAGCTACACATGGTCATATCTTGCCTTTTCGAGGTCTCTTTTGGGACCACTACCTACTCATCGTCAACATTATCAGAATCTTCAAAAATCTTAATCCAAATCTTAACGAACGAAGCAGAAGTTTAAGTATATCTTGCAGCTTGTGCGAAACTCATATCTCAAGCCGCATTTCATGTCACGTATGTCACTCATATTGTTGTGACACTTCATCTGACAAATATTGAAAAGTACTAAACGTCAGGACTAAACGCGTAACGCTTATATAGTTCAGGTATTTATTTGCCAAAGTAATTAAGTTTACGAGCGAAAACGGAGATATAATTAGCAATACGTTTTTGTGAACCACAGTGTATGTGTGAATTGTATCGAAATTTAAATTCGAATTCAAAACAGCCACTGATATGATCCCGTAAAAGTTTTGGCAGTAGGTGTGTTGGCAGCTACGTCATCAGCCAGAACAAAAGAAAGTAACGTATGAAAAATATTGGCATTTCGAGGCAAGAACGATAACGAAACATTATCAATTTTTGTGCTGCCCTACCCAATGACAAATTTTGGATGCTTTTATGGTTCAGCGCCTTTGTTGATTATATATTCGAATCGTTTAATTTAAAATTAAATATTTTTTAAACATTTAATTCGAACTGCAGGGTTACGTAAATTTTAAATCTGGCACGTCTTTCTGATTTGAAATTGTATTTGTGTTACCAGATTCATTTCTACCATTTCATTTTTGATTTTACAGTCAACATGCATCTCGCTTCTAGTCCTTTATGCAAAAATTGAGTGTAGAATTTATGCATCCACCTTCCATTAATTAGAGTGTAATGCTGTGCGATGTGTGGCGTTATTAGCTGCAATAATTCTTGCAATGTTTAATAGTCTATCTTCATTTCTCGACTGAATACACTCTGGCAAATTTAAATGAGTTGACAAATATTGCGGTTGTTTCATTCCTATTATTTATTACCTTTTGGGTAACGTTTTGAAGCATATTTTTAAATGCCTGGAATATAAACGATTTTAAATTAAATTAAACGACTTGAACTATTACAAACAATTGGATGACTGGAAAAAGCATCCAAATAGGCAAAGTAGTACAAGAATTGGGATTTTCCGTTTTATTACTACGGAAATATTTTTGATACGTTAAATTTATACTTTCATTTCATTCATAGATAGATTGTGATATCAAACGCTCCAGTCTCCTTGTTTCTAGGTGCGGGCCATCAGGAGCCAGATGCCTTATATACTCGCGTTGGGCGTAAAATTTTTGGCCCGACGATTAAAACCCAAAAAAAATGAAACGAATCTACAGCTTCCATTCTTCGTAGAATCCTCTTTTTGCGATTAACATCGATTTTCCATCTGGTCGATTTGGTCCGCCAAAAATTTGAATTGTTTATCACGAAATGCTGATTGTTGATGAGATAGTCATCGCCAAGTGCTAACAAGTTTGGCAAAGTGAATTAAATTTTCACAAATTTTGGGAGCCATGGTATTGGCGGCACTCGATTGGTTACAATTGTAATTATAATGTCATGCTAACTTTATAATCAATTGAATATTGCGTGATCTGCATCTTATAAATAATAATTTGTTTCATCATATTTTACAATATAATTCCTGTTCAATGTCCTTCACTATAACAGAATTGATGTGAAAATCACAAGATCGTGCGTGGGTGACACACATACATATAATCCACTTAAGCAAATTCAACCTTCATTTTTTGGGATCAGTAATGTGCCTTTGGATCAGATTTGCGTTAAAACATACATATGCTTAGTTTTACAAATGGTGGAATGAAAGTGAAATTTCAGATAATCAACTTTTAAAGGACAAAACAAAATCATGGTAAATATTCATTGTATTGCCTGTAAAAATTTGAACAATGTACAATGAAGTGAAAATAAAAGCTGAAGTTCACTAAAAAGGTGGTCTTGATATTAAGCACAAATTATACCTGAGCCGAATTTGAGATGCGGCCTTCGTTAGGCTATCGCTAGATTGTAGGCTTTGTTTTCAAGTTTTGGTATGCTGCAGTATTTCAATAATACTATACAGGGGACGAATAAAATCAACAGAATGTTCCTATCGAGATGATTTAAAGCCAGGGGCCCCTTCGGCCACGGGTTTGTATTAAATGACAATCACGCGCCCTCCCACAACCAATGTAGAAGTACCAGTTCGCCTACTGATTGCAGGCTCAGTAACCTTACTGGTGGAAGCAAGGCCTATCTACATATATCTCTGCCAATTTCTTGGTCTCGGCACCGGGTTAATACGTAACTTCAGATCAAACCCCCAAAGAACACACAATAGCCAATCGGTCATATAGAAGCACACTATCAAGTGCAGCCCGAATTTTTAACTGGTCGGGACACTGCCAGACCTCGTATATGTACTTTTGATATTACGCGTGAAAAAATCCTTAGAAACTTCGGTTCCTCGAATTGCATTGATGAACCGTCTTTGTTGGCACGAAAGTCATTCGCTTTTGACAAATCGAGTTAAAACAAAAACCAAAATGACTGAAAAAATATCTCGTGTGTTGAAGTGAAAGATAAGCTCCGCGGAAGTGCTTTATCGTCTGCAAATCTCGCAGTGCTTGGGAGATGTCAATTTTTACAAGCACACGGCGCCATTTCTTGGAAGGAAATTTGACGTTTGAAGGCCTCGATTGCGAAGTCCCGATGCTCGGATGTACTACAAAGCGCGTTTCTGTGGGCTCTACCAGCTATATGGGTGTAAACCACAGCCATCACGTTCGCACCCTATAGGGGGTCCTCACCGCGATCGGAGAGAGGCGAAAGACCTCCCTGAGCCCCGGTCCTGGTGGTACCATTGACCCTTGGTAAGGCTTCGTGGACTCTCTCACGACCACTTCGGTTGTGTACACTGTTGTGTAACAACAAGATAAGCTCAGTCAATATTGACAAAAAAAATTCAGACCGAGGTAAAATTCGCTTAGATCTGAAAAATGGTACACATAGCTATATCATTTTAGTAAAACTGTACTAAATCTAGTACTATTCAACTCATATTTGGGCTAGATTACTTACCGTCGTCGTTTGTTCTTCCGTTTTTGGTAGCCAATTAAAAAAAAACAGAAAAATTCAAAAAATTTACAATTTTGCCGAAACTGAAAGTGGCTCTATCATTTTTCACTCATTTTCACAACCAACAATTCATTTAGCCTATCCTCAAACCACTTAGGCGACTAATGCTGACCTTGTAATGGATTTTCGACACTCCTCAATCCACTGGACCGATCAGCAACCTAAGGTACGCGGGGGAATAAAATCAACGGTAATAATTTAACTAACGTCATTTCGGGAAGCCAGCATTTTGGCAACTTGGAAGTATTTCTGTTCAAGAAAAATATTTTTATGCAAGCGAAATTTTAACCAACCAAAACCTTTCCTGACATCCATTGAAAATGAATGAGCCATGACTTGAACCCATCAAAATTTCCTATACTGTAAAAGAACCCAAAACTGGAGTGAAAATTCCTTTTTTCTAAGGTCGTTAATTTCTCTAGCGGTTCACGTTAGTGTTGGATAATAAAAAAAACTCATCAAAAACTATTTGTGATCTTGTTCATTGAGTTAAAACTAACAACAGTTTGTTTGTACTGATTTTTTCCAGTGAATATAGCAACCATCATCACGAAGCACGCACCAGCAATCGGCCGATGGAGCCGCCAAAGCCCCGGGCCGGAAGCGGAGCCTCCACCGCCGCTTCCGCCTCGTACATTTATTCGACAATCGAGTTTCACGAAACTAGGAAATATGCTCAACACCGCCATGAATGGTGCGAAAAAGCCTCTTAGTAAGTATAAAAGGGTTAAAATGGTAAATACTATTTATTATTTACAATGTACGCTAATGGCGAATTAAATTTACACCTATGTAAAATGTTTTAGTTTAAATTTAGAATCATCAACTGTTGTGGCTATTTTGAAATATGCTGCGCTCAAACAGTTTACAATTCATTGCTAATTGTAAATGAATAATAAATTGCTTGCTCAAGAGATAATAATTTGATAATTTGGTTTATATCATTGGCCAACATTTTGCCAATTTGATTTTTAGCTATAGTGTTAATGAAACTTGCACACATTAAAAAACTCAATAGCTAGAATAAAAGCGTGGAATTGAAATAAAATTACTCCAAAGTTTGATAGGGATTTTTTTATAAGAGTCGACACCTGATCACGTCTTTTCTTTTCTTTTTTCTGGCTGTAACATTTCATCACCCATCTTCAGATTTAAATCTGCACCTTTCCCGCTTAAAGTGAGAAAAACAATGCTATTCGTTTCCTAAACTTCCGAAGCCATAAAATTGTTCTAGAATGGTGACGACGATATCTTCAATCTTTTCATGGGCAAAAGTAAATAATCGTTTAAAGATTGCTTAATATCATCCTTAACGATTCGTTGCCTTTGACTCTTCCGCAGATTTTCTGTTACTTTTTCCAAAAATTGAATAATTTCTTCGACAAATTTAATCCTGGGTATCTTTTGTTCATGTTGAAGGACTCCTAGAAATAAAAATTAATGCAGCAAAGTGTAGTGCAACACTATCAGTTTCATTCTACATCGTCAGAATAAATCACTAAAAACCGTTAAAATATGTTCCCTAATTCGAAAGAAATATAACTTAAATTTATGTAAATCAGTGGAGTACTAACTGAATCCTATATAGACTGAAATAGCGCACCACAATACGTTTGTATTCAGGAATATGCAAACGGACAAATGCTTCTTTATTTTCAACTATTTTCACTTTCATTTACATTGTCACCACTATTTTTATAGCATATTTTGTAAGGTCCTATTCAAAACAGCACGTTTATCGCGAATCCAGATAACTAGAGTTCCAAGTTTTCATACACCTTACACTTTTGTTCTTAACATAGCATACACAATATACATTCTTCATGCCATGGTTCTTAATCACCCCCACCCCACCCCCACCTATCAACCCCAAAAAGTAGACGGTTTTTAAAAATAACCGTTAATCTGCCGTTGCTCATTTTGTGATGAAATAGAGGTGCACTGCACCACCGACCGTAGTAATTTCATTTTTAATAGGTTTTTATTGATTTTATATGTTGGTTCTTGAACTACCGGTGGGTTTTTGCAACAATATTTATTTTAGAATTAATTTTATTTGTAGTAAATACCAAATTATGCCGCTGTAACATATCCAGTTTGAGAGGCTGTGGAGCAGGCGTACCTAGCGTAGTCACCGCGAGATAGCGCCAATGCGAATGTCAAAAATGCGGCCGAATGGCGCATGTGTGCGACAAAAAGCGCCGCCATATTCACATATGCCCATGTACGTACACGAGCGGTGGGCGCGTGTGCGTGTTCACGAGCGGCTGGCTAGTTTGCGTGAAATGTTTCATGTCCGCGGCGAGTCGCGAAATCGGCAACAAAATTACACCTCGAATTATTCCCGTGTGCAAGTGAACTGCAGCAAGCATTAGCCGGACAGTAACGAGGCAAAAGCGGCGAACTTGGGCGCGGAGATTGCAACCAGAGGATAGCAGGTCGGGAACGTGCGTAATAACGTAGGAAAACGTGCGTTCGTTCGAACGAAAGGTGGCCGCCGCGGTTCGCTATCACCAAGTCAGATTTGGCCGTCGAATGTTTGTTTTATGAGAGCGAGTGCGTGTGATTTCGGTGCGCGAGGTCGAAGGCGAGCAAACGAGCGAGCTGCTGCTGAATTGACATGGCCGGTAAGTGTGCTTATTGCAGAATGCGCCGCTTGCGAAAAGTTGCAGTGGCTGCGGCGGCCGGTCCTTGACACATTTGCTGGCTGCCAGTGTCAGGCGACTGTGACGCCGCGGCATCGCGATATGTCATGGAGTCTGCCGGGGCCCCCGGGCCACTCGAGCACGGCACTGCGCTCGGCGGCGGCGGCTGTCCTGACAATTGGCACCCGAAACAGCGTGCACCGCGGCTCGCGATTAGCTGGGAGCGCTCGGAAGGATGTGCTTGCATGTGTGCCACACTTGGCAGCGAAACATGATGGTTGCCCAGTTAGAACGGACGTCGCGCGAGTTAGGGTTTACTGCAAGGTGGTTGGCTTCCAGTGGAACGGCGACAACGGGAAGCTGGCGGCCACTCGGCCAGTGGCGTAGTCCAGCTGACGATCCCCGTTAACTGAATTATCGACGAGGGCACGATGCACAGTTGACTTTGCCCCCGCGTCAGAGGTGACGTTGGTGCCGGCATAATATAACAACTCTTTCTCAAGCTTCCTTGCTCGGATTGCCTCAAACTGCAGGCTAAGTTCGTGCTGCAAAAGAACCAACTCTGCCCTATTCATTCTAGGGCAGACAACGACCTTCGCTGGCGCAAAACTGGCAAACATTGTAGGCTCCTGTATTTGCTTGAGAATGATACCGAAAACCACGTTCGCCACTTCAGTCTAGTAAATTTCCGTCTGCCGCAAGTACCCACAACTTACACTACTCGCCATAAATATTCATACTCGCTGCGATCGCATTGCACAGCCAATCTGACTGACCACGGTGCCTAGTCCTGCATTATTCTTGGATACAGTCTGGCGTTCACTGATGTTCAGTTATGACTTTTCTTAATAGTTCTGAGACGGACTCTGTTACTATAGTGCTATGAGAGATCTTCAAAGCGAAGTAACAAATGTGACCACAAACACTTGACTACATTTTGAAAACTTGTCTGGTATGTCGATCACCGGAAACCCCCGCGATGTCATTGTGGAAGTGAAAAAGCGGTCACCGATGACCCCTCCACAGCCAACAGGTTAAAAGTATTCAGAATGACCAACTTTTGTGGGTATAAATTTTATAAACAGTAAAATCGAACCACCGATTAATTGTTACACGCTCTAGGAGGGACTACAATAGAAAAAAATACAGCAAACAATTTATTTTTCAACATAATCCGCCTGCAGTTCTACGCCCTTAGTTCAGCGAGTTTCCAATTTTTGAAACCATCTGAAATGTAACCTTACGGAAGATCATAATAAGTGTTTGTTTCGACTAACATAAACATTTGATCCTGAATCTCCTCCCGCCGAGTCCTCATTTAATTTTTCGACCAAGAACAAATCACTAGGATCCTTGGTCGAGTGAATATGGTGCGTGACGTAGCTATTCGTAACCCATTTCGAATAATCAGTCGTTAAAAATTGCAACTAAAGAACGCATTTGACCAGCATTAAGGAGGGAAATCACATTAGACAGTTCAAAAAATCGACTTTTTTTATTGCCGAAATCGAAAGTTTAGCTATTCAAGTGTATGCTCAAAAAGTTTGAGACCGATAACCGACCTTCTTAATTTTTCGGTTCAAGAAACGAAGCGTGCTCGAGTATACCGCACGGTCTATGGAATGGAGCGATCGCAGACAAGCTGCGCAGGACCACGCAACTGTCTTTATGAATCTGTTTATGTACAAGGTGCGCCATCTTTCGTGTCGATATGTAAACACTTACCAACTTTGAAAAAATCAATCGATTTCTATATATGAGGTCCTTTGCAATTTATTTTCACTACTTTTTGAATACAACATGAATTAATTGGCCGCCTTCATTGGCCAAAACAAAATGTGCCCTTTTTGCTGCATTTGCCATTACCTTTTCGAGCATCTCGGGCGTTATAGCGACGATTTCGGCACGAATGTTTGCCTTGAGCTCGGTCATGCTCTGAGGCCTCCTGGCGTACACTTTGCTTTTCAAATAGCCCCACAAAAGAAGTCCGAAAGGGTCAAATCTGGAGATCTGGGTGGCCACTCAATGTCGTCTCTTTTTGACATCAGGCGTCCAGGGAATTTTCGTTGCAAAAACGGAATTGTTTGATTTGCAGTGTGGCATGGCGCACCGTCTTGTTGAAACCAGTAACCGTCAAGTCCTTTTTCACGCATTCACGGGCAGACATAATGGGCCAACATCCACCGATATCTGTTTCCATGAACTGTCTCGTTTTCTCTGAAGAAATGGGGCCCAATGATGATTTTGGGGCCAACGCCGGCCCAAATAGTCACTTTTAGGTCATGCAATGGCGTTTCATGGATTCTCTGTTCCCCAAATGCGGCAATTCTGCTTATTAACGCCGCCAGATAGTGTGAAATTGTCATCGCCGGTTGTCAGAATTTTCTTCCAAAAATCAGCTTCAGTGTCCACCATTCGAGCAACTGTTTGACCATGTTCCAAGCGACGTGGACGGTCTGTCGGCAACATTCTTTATGTTAATTGCACTTTATAAGGAAACAAATGCAAATCACCCTTCAAAATTCGTCGCATAGTGGTTACGCTGACGCTAAAATGCTGAGTGCGGCGACCATCCGACACTTTTGGGTTCTGGGAAACGCTCACTCTGACCGCTTCATCCAGTTCATTGAAACGTCTTGGTCGTTGATGAACGGCACAGTCCCGTGGTCAACGAAATTCGACACGAAACGACGAATAGTCTTGTCAGACGATCCCTGTTGGCCACGATATTTTCGACGGTACGCACGTTGAGTTAAAACAACTGAGCGACGATTCTCGATGTACATCGTCACGTTGTTTCGGTGTGAAGCAATTCATGGTTCAAATTGTACTGAATTGCCGTTTAAAAACATGTCTCATCGAATCAATCGGTTTGACAAATGTCAAAGTTTGTAAGTGTTTGCATACCGATACAAAAGATGGCGCACCCTGTATGTATTTGGGAGGATAACAAGAAGATGTATTTTTCCTGGTATCCTTGAGTATATAGAGTAGTACACAAGTCACGTCAATACTCAGTTTCTGGTAATTTGTTTTTAAATGCGTTTTTTTCGAAATGCGTTTTTCCGGCTTGTGTGCATTGTATTTGAGTCCTAACACATCCATTCCAGATATGTTTCAAAAAGTACAGACATCGAACGCAATGATTCAGAGGATTAAGAAGCATTATAATCTTAGATCATATAAAATCCAAAAAGTACCCGATCTATCCAAGGAAAAGGAGAAAGAAGCGAAAAATCGGGCTCGAAAGCTATACAAGGACTACCTGACCAAATTCGATTGTGTTGTGTTGGACGATGGAACATACGTGAAGGTCGATTTTGCACAGTTGTCTGGTCAGGATTTCTATACAGCAGGATCAAAGGGCAGTGTTAGCCCAAAACATTAAAACAAAAAAAGCTCCAAATTTCCCAAGCCGTACATGATTTGGCAAGCAATATGTCGATGTGGTCTCAGATCAAAGGAATTTGTAGCGAAAAGTACCATCAACTCAGCAGAATACATCGAAGAGTGTTTAGAGAAGCGACTAAAACCATTTATCGAGAAACACGACGCATCTGTTGCATTTTAGCCAGATTTAGCGACAAGTCATTATGCTCGATCAACAATTAAGTGGTATGAGGACAACCACATCTCCGTGGTATCGAAAGCAGCTAATCCTCCAAACTCTCCAGAACTTCGACCAATCAAACGATATTGGACTGCAATGAAGAAAACATTAAACAAAACAAATAGAATTGGTAAAACCGAAAAGGATTTTCAAAATAAGTGGAGAAACGCATATGACGCCGTGGTACGGAAGCTAATGCGTGGAGTTAACGGAAAGGTCCGAATTTTTTCTCCTTGAAATGAAAATTCATTGGATTTTTATGTAAATCTTAGTTAATATAATATAATAATAAAAGGAAAAAAAATAGTTCGATGAAACAATTAATACCATTTTTAGAGACATAATTATAAAGGTCAATTTTTTCGATAAACTCTTTAGAGAATTAGGGAGACCAGAAAATATGGAGATTTCCTGCAGTGCACAATCAATAGGGTTTTCGTTCAAACTCAGACCGTGATGTTACCTGATAATTTCTAGTCCTGTTCGACTAGTTTCACGACACTCTGTAGACATGCTACTATTTAATTTGTCAACAAGTTTCTCTTGCGTCAAATATTGATTCAACAAATTTGCATTGGATGCTAATGTGAGGCGAAACATTGTATAAGCGCGATGGCGAATCTGCGATTACATCGCTCATTCTAACTAGTGCAGATAAGATCTGTTCCAGCGCGTTGACGAGTGGCGTTTGCCCCATTTGCTACTGCCGCAAGGAGGTTGGGGTTGCTGAGCGGTTTTCAGATGTATCTGTGCGTCGAGTCGCTCACATCATCTTTGCCGTTGGTTATTTGCTCTAGCACGTGACTTGCTGATAGAAAATTGAAATTTGGTCTTTCGCGATAAACGCTAAAATGCTAGGCAAACGAGCAATAATGACTGTGTTGCCACCCTGATTTTGTGGAGTGCTTACTTCCTTTCTATTTCAGAAAGTATAATTCATAGATACAATGAGCAAACCCAGAAGAGCAATCAAAATAAAATCTTTTTGAATGCTGACGGCAAACATGCTCTCCTTGAAGTGCAGTCACCTTCTACTTAGATTGTGTATTGATTATCCCTGATTCGGATTTTGCACTTCAGAATTGTGAAAACTACACCAGTTAAATGTTGGCTGTAGGGTACAGTTTGTATGACCACATATTGCCCATATTATATACCCATATATTTTGCCCGAGCAAACGTTACACTTGCACACAAGTTCGCATGGTCGTTTTCAGGTTGCCTTGAATATTTTCCGAACATTCGATTGATCTAAGTTGTGCGCAATTCCAACGACACATGAAAATCATTTAAGTTATGTCTAATTGAAAATGCAATTTTCCTTGTGAAGGGGAAGGGATTGCAGTGCATTGAGTACGACTATGCGGAAAACAATTTCAGCACTTTTAAATGTCGTGCAAGGAACATTGCAATTTTGTGTGAGCGTTGACCACATTTTACTATGCATACTTCCAAGATCGCTATCAGATTGTTGCCTGAGTTCAGGGAATAAACAAACAATAATTCTCAAAAAAAGCATTGGGACGAAATATTCAAAATAACATTACTGAAATGCTTACAAGTTGACTTATTTGATAAAAGAGTTCGTCTTTTTTTATCAAACATAAAAAGGAACTGAATAATCAATAAAAATCTTCAATTATTGCTAAACAATTCGCTATATATATCTCATGCCTCTCGATTGCAAGTTACTCCAAAAAAAATCCATTTTATAACAAATCCACTTTATTGTAACTTCAAAACTTTGCTTATGATTCCTAAAAGGGTTTTAAATCTTCGTATGGTTACGAGACGATTTGGGCAACTGCCAAACTCTTACGAACAACAGAAGCGAAAAAAACACATGTCCATTTATACACACTTCACTTTTCAATGTTGTATGTACACAAATGTTAAGGTTCCTCTCATAAGGGGATATACATTGATAGATTTGTTCGTCTTCTTAAAACTTCAAGTTGATCTTCCCGTATATAATGTTATCCTCGAAGAGTAAAATGTAAAGATGTCTGTTATTTAATTGTTGCAGTAAAATTATAATTGTAATGAAAATAATCCTGACTTGATTCGCATTCACCTTTCGTGTATAAATACAAACCGAAAATAGCACTAGTGAAACTCAATTACTTTCACTACTCACTCTCCGTGCTACCTACGCCGCCTTGTACACAGCATAAATCCATGAAAAGAGGAGGTCCTTTGTTTGGAGGGTCGCCAAGTCATGGGTCATTAGATTTGTTGGAAATGTGAAATCGTGGAGTCTTTTCGAATGCGGTTACAGTATGACTTGACTTGTTCCCGCTTTTATTCTGAAATATTTTCGCTGTGAGATGAATGAGAAGTAAAGAATTTGAGGAGGACATTATGTAAATGTTGCATTGCATTTGTTCTAAGATGCAAAGTGTGAAATGCAATTGTTTGTCACGAAATTTCACTTGAAAATTGATCATTTATTTAGAACTTTCTGTTTGTCATTTGTTCATCACTTTTGATCACTCTTGTATTGTATGATTATCTTGAAGAAAACTTATCGATTTTTTTTTTAGAAAAATATGCGACTTTTAGCGTCTCGTCTTTCTTTTCCATCATTTTTTGGGAGTTTCACAAGGTTTCATCAACGGTCTCCAATATGTCGAGCTTGTTTTTACCCGTGCTTTGAGAAATGATATTCGGAACAGTTCGGATGCTTAGGATATTATTTAAAAAAAAACAGAATTAACTTGAAAAAATACTGGCGACCGGCTTGGTGGGGCTGGTCAGGCAGTTTTCTTGTAATCGCCTCGAAAATCGAAATTGAAATTTTCAACATTTCTTTACGTTTTGAGGTCTATAGAGTATATATAAAGTGTTTTTAGAAAGGGAGATGTATGTGTGTGTGTGTACGTACGAACGTACGTTCGTGGACACTTTTTTCTACGAGCATAACTCACGTAAACAAAGTCCGATCGACTTCGTTGAGGTGTCAATCGAAGCGTCTTTGCAATCTTAAGAGCTGATTAGTTTTTGGGATACTTCGGTCGGGGGGGTTTGCTGTTTTGACCCTTTGAAGGTCAAGCGTCAAGCGTTATATCTCGCGAACAAAACAAACGATTTGCATGATAAAGGTGTCAATCGACGCGTATTAGAATTCGTGTGAATCTATCAAATTTTTAAAAGAATCGTTGGAGCCGTTTTTTAATTTAAGAAAAAAAAGTGCAAAAAATTAGGGTTTTTTTCATAAACAATAAATTTTTAACCTGATTTGCGTAATTTCGTAGACAATGTTTATAAAATTTATATACTCCAAACAATTTGTGTAGAAACACCATCAAATATTTTTTTCATGATTACGTAAAAAATTAAATAAAAAATTATTAACAGTCATCATGATTTTCAAGGTCATTTTTATCATTCACTATATCTCACGAACCAGATATAATATTTGCATCATTAAGGTGTCAGTTGTCGTGTATTAATATCTTTGTGAAGTTTTTAACATTATAAAAATTCGTTTCAGCTTTTTTTTAATTTAATAGCAGAAAATGCAAAAAATTATAGTTTTTTTCATAAAAAATATTTTTTAACCTGATTTGCACAGCACAGTAATACCTGTTTACAAAATGTATACATTCTTATCAGGTTTTGAAGAGAAACCGGCAAAATTTTCTTCCTTGATTATGAAAAAACTAAATGAAAAATGAAAAATCATTCAAAGTTACCATTTAAAGAGGGTTCATACGAATGCTCTTACTTTATTTTTTTATTCTAAAAAATTGTTGTAAATTCAATCAAAGTTTTAAAATATTTGCATAATTTGAGCAGATTTTAAATAGTTTTTATAGTCTTTTAATTAAAAAAAAATGCTTAAATTTTTAAAAGCAACAAAAATTTTCAAGACCAAAAAGGCCCCCACCGATTGATCCGCGTGAATATTCAATCTGTCCTCATCGACCTAAAACCTTACGTAATTAATGGACCCTCCCGTAGACGATATGATTCATATTAACTCATTCCTGTTACTCATATTAATACCTCTCATTGTTGTAATGTTGTTGATGTTTATGTAGATATTACTGGGAAGTTGACCGTGTGGACCTCAAGGGTCGCACCTCGCGGCTTGTTTGAATAGCGTCCAATCCTGCACAAACAGCTCGCCAAACCCCAGTGAAAGCGGGAGCGAAGATAAATATCGGAAATGTCCAGCACGACATTGAAAATACGGATCACCTGAAAAGATGCCGAAAATGGGACTCACCTATATTCCTGGAACCATGGTTTCCACAGCAAAGTTTTGTATGACAAACTTATACATGCATTACAACAACAAAAAGTTATAATCCAAAAACTGTGCCAAATTGAGGAGATCATTTTTCGAGAATCCCAACTTCTCTGTTTTCACTTGCACTTCACTAGTGCAAGTGGTTAATTCTTGATTTTTTAAGCATAGTTTGAATATTTTTTAGCAATATGGTAAAGGTTAGTTCATTTACTGTAAGAATATACTAAAGTACATATATGAAACAGTATCCAGTAATTTTTTTATTGAAAAATGAGCCAGTGATTCTACATTCAAATAGACGTCCCAAAAAAAGGTAAATTACCGTGAGAAACATAACTAATAGCTGTTTCATCTGAAATCAAAAAACCAAACAGATTCTGTTAGTTAATGAGTTTCTTGAGGTAACGCTATCGAGGTTTTTTCATTTATTTTTGTTAATTTCATTTTTGGTGTAATTTTGAAGTAAAAAAACCAAAAAAAAACAAAAATTTATTTTCAGAATTGTGGTATTTAATCGGAAAAATTTTTATTTAAAAAAAGTCTAAAAATAAAATATCTCGACAGCGTTACCTTGTAAAATAATTTAAAGAATAAGTGTTCAAAATTTCAAAAGATTCAGCCCGTTATTTTTTGAGTTCCGTGTCTCACCGACTTTAAATATAAAAAAAGACTAAGAAAACGCGTTTGAATTTTTTTTTTAAAAAAGTGAATTTTTCTCTCTACTCGCACAGAATCGCCAATACCGGGTCCACAAAGTGTAAGGCTATCAACAAGGATGTCTCGAGCATCTATTTTGTTGTTGTTGTCTTCGAAGGACTCGACCTTCTTTGCACTCTTTTGCAGCTTTTTGATCAGCTCTGCTAATACGAATGTTATCGTCTTCGCGTACCAATTCATGAGAGCTTGTCCCTGAGCTCATGCCCATATCTTCATCAATTTTACTCGCATCAACTTCAAATCTTGATGGTGAATTCTTGACTATACAATAGAATGAATAAATAATTCGGAAATTTGACCATACCCAATTATGAGTACAATTATATCAAGAGTCGTTTGCGGTATCAATTGCTACAATCGATGTACATTAGTGGGAGTTTTTGCGTCCGGAAGGGAAAAAATTTACGCGGAAAATGTATTTTTAAGTTATGGACTTTCGCGATTCGGGACCATGGCATGTTCATGGCATCTGGTGCGCATCTACTTCCATTTGAAATTACGAGTACATTGTGTAATAATTTGAAATCCTATCATCAGTTTTGCAGAACCCTAAATTTAGTAATATTGATCAAGAAAGTCAGATATATACTCCCTTGGTAGACATATTTTTAGTATTTTCATTTCCTATTCCTTTCAGTCGTGATTTCCATCATTTCTTGATTAGAAAAAATAACTTTAGAGATGTGTAATGGACAGCAAAAGTTTATTCATCCTATGATTGCATAGAAAATTGTATTAGAAAATGATTTGAAAAAAAATCTCAGCAAGTAATTTAAGATTTGTTTCCGGGGATTTGATTGATTGAAATAAATTAATTTTTGGTATCGAAAATTATATACGGAAAAAATAAATTTAAGAAAGTTTTGCAATTTATTTAAATGCAAAATGTTACGTTCTCTAGAGTCGCAACAAATGAATATTCTACTATATTCTTCTATATTATTCATAGAAAAGCATATGGTATTCATAACAATTGCTTGGTTCTTTCCACTTTTTAAAACGTATTGATTGTTTTCACGCATGATTTCATCCGGAAGATGAACGTTATGAGTGTCAAAATTTATTTAAATGAAGTGAAAAATGAAAATTCAAAATTGGCTAGATGCCATGCGGTTTTCTGCTTTACAAATCCTGAACAGCAAAAGATATTTATTTATTTTGACCTTTTCAAATGGCTTCGCTAATATGATTATCGAATTAAGCCTTATTAAGACACTAATAAGGCTTAATTCGATAGATTCTATTGAATTAAATTTTTCGCGTTCGTAATGACTTGAAGAATGATATTGTAAAAAAAGTTATTTCAGATGTTAAAATGAAATTTCCATATACAAAATGTTATTCAATAAATAAAGTTTAACCAAGTCTGTTCGCTTAAAAGCAATTTTAAAAATTTAAACTCGAAAACCGATGCACTTGTGCCTTTTTGTTGTTTCAGAGATGTGTTTTCAAAACATTTAAATGATCATTCATCATTGTTTCACAATTTTCACATGACATTCGACTTTAATTTTAATTTGCCATTGATATTCTTGCTTAGGTACTACTTTTCGTATGTCCTATGTACTTATTAGGTATTTTCGCACAAAAAATAAATGAGAAAATATTTATATGATTAAATGGGAAAAGTTACACAAAGAGACGCCATATTTCAGGTCGAAATTAATTAGAAATTACATCTTTTCCCGATTCAGATAGACGTAGTAAAGGTCAAGATGACATACATATTTATATGCTATCAAAACGAACTGATTGTCTTCGGGACTAGGGTGAGAAAAGCTTCATCATCTTAACATAATTTTGTTCAAGGGTTGCGGTGGTTGCGTCGTTTATATAGACGAACCCATTGAGGATACTTTGTTGTTGCTTTGAAAGTAAATGTGCCTTTTACTAGGAAAATGTAAGAAATTGCAATAACTTTTCCTTATACTGGGAAGTTAGTAAATGTAAGATCAAATCAGTAATTTACTCGAGAATTAATATGAAACAAAATAAGATTCATTTGATTTATACACAATTTATTCTGGCTAAGTAATAAGAAATCTTGTTGATAATGGTAGATTATAAAGAATAGTATAAACTTACGATATCGCAGCTAGACTGAGAAAAAATAAACGCATCGTAAATTTTTTTCCGAGTATAGTTTCAATGAAATCCCGAAATTGTTTAAAAAACCGAACAGTTTCGGTTTTTATAAATATATTAAAAACAAATTTAGATCCATTCACCTATGACATGCAACTTTATACTTGTTATAGCTCTTAGTGTATAATTTTCCGTAAATCTCTTTCGTCAAATTCATTCATTCATAATCGTTTAATCGTTTGACTATTAACTCACGTGCACTAAATATCAATATTTACACAACATAAAACTCCGAGAGTTTCTGTAACAATAGTTTTACTTCTAAGTTAAATTGTATCTTCGCATATCAACTTCTTACCCTCTGTGGGATAAAGAAAAACCTACCGTGGTTGTCTTAAGGGGGGAAACCAGTTAAGGAGGCCGAAATTTTGGTGTTTTTCGTGAGTTTTTTTAACAGGGGAGAAATAATCAAAATTTGTTTAAACTTGGAGGATATTTTATTCATATTTTGAAGTGCACTTTACATTTTTTTCAAGTCATTTGCGCCGGAAATAGAGGAGTTAGAAGCTGTTGTCCATGGACGATCGTCATCCGAGTTTTTTGCTGGTGGGCATCCCTAAAGTCACCATTTTTATCTGTAATCATTCCATTTTTTTCGTTAACATTGTTCCTAAGAATATGAACCTAATTGTGATCAAAAAAGTTGAAAACTGCATGTTTTTTCACCTCTTTTTGCATTAAAAAGAATATTTTTAATAATAATATCTTTCCAGAGTTATATATGAATTGTAATTGAATAAAGGATATTCACACGAATTTTCAGAACGATTGGTGAATAACTTTTTGAGCTAGATTGCCCACCAGTTGAAAAAAAGTTGTTTCGAGAAAAACGCATTTGAAAATAAAAGTAGCGAAAACGAGAAATTCAAGGCAATAATTAACCCATTACAGCCAAGTCCTTCCTGCCAAAGATATTGTTAAACTCATTGTGGTCAGAGACGTTTTTAGGGTCGCTGATTACGAATCTGAACTCAGAAATTCAAAATGGCGGATTCAAAATTGCCAAATGTGATTTCATTCAAATGAAAATCAGTATTCAGGGGTGTACTGATTTCCTTGGAAGGATCTTTTACGTGGTCTACCACGTCGTTCGCTGCACTCACGACAACGTTTCGGATACGCTGACCTTTTTACTTCTGACACTCGGTAGGAAAGCCGGAGCTAAACTGACCAAACTGGACGCTCTGTCGAAATGTTCCAAAGGTTCGAGTACCTTCTGTCTAATGCTAATCAAGAATATCTGCCGAAATCCCCCTTTCTCTATTCTCCCGTAGTACAGGGGTCTGGGGCCACCCATATATTACATAACGAAATTTTTAGAGTATTTTAAATCCTCCTTAGTAACATTTTCAAATACACCCCCCCCCCTATAGAGTGTTACGTAATATATGGATGGCCCCTATTGAGCAAGGTAGCTGAATAAGGGACTACCTGACCGATCGCTCGATTGTAACTACCGAGCGCTTCGGCGCCTAGCCGACGGGCGATCACTTTAGTGCTCATAGCATCGCGACTAATCGGAATTTTGCTTTAAAATTTTGGCTACATACTCTTGAATAGTTCTACTAACAATTTATGAAATAAAAAAAGTCGATTTTTTGACCCGTCTAAACTGGTTTCCCTCCTTAAGAACCAGAGTACCAAATCAAGAACTAAAAGATATAATCCGACCATTCAGCAATGATTTCGCTTGAAACACGGCGGTTTTTTTTTGGAAATTTTCAAATTTCTTTAATGGTTAGGTGATTGCGTGTGCCAAGGTGTCTTCGGGTGCAATAAATATATGTCCTATGCAGGATATGCGTGTCTGTGCTTGTTGGAATTTTTTTTCCATGGAATCATTTGCATATGTTACATAAATATAGAAGAAAACTATTGATACTTTTGAGTGTTTCACTTTGACTTAGAGCGACTGAGAGTTATAAAGCATTTTAGATTCTCCGTAAACATAATTTTATAAATTTTCGAGCCTGCCCTTCACCATTGTAAGGGTTCGTAAGATATCAGTTACTCCTAACCAAATCTTACGTAAAATTTCATATCAAAAAATGTCGCTTGCGGTCTTTTCCCATTCAAGCGTTGATTTGAAAATAGTCAAAAAAAAAGCTTTTTGACCCTCGTGCCAATTCGATCGGACGTAATTCACAAGGACCAAACCCTCTTTTCTGAAAATTTCAAGTCTTGTATGAGCTGTCTTCTCGTTTTCAAGGAGGACGATTTTGTTTGGGACCATATAATATTGTATATTCATACAAAATATTAATTTTCACACTCCACTTAGTTGAGGGATCAATCCAGATTCCCACAAACTTAACTTGGGCTCATAAAAGTAGCGTTCAATCAGAATAGATATGACGCAATAAATTTTGATGTTGGTAAAGAAAAATTTGTCACATAAATTATAAGCAATCGACCATTTTAGCGCAAACCTCTTCAAGGTCCACGCACACAAAATTTACCATTTAACCTTTTAATTGAAGATCCATCAATTATTTGACCACGACTCGATAACGCGCAAGCAAAACGCTTCCAGCCACAATAGACAAAACGAAGTTTCAGACGCTTTCCAGGGCAGTTCAGCCCAGCTGAGTTGAGGCTAGATGCTAGATGTTTGTTTGCAAACCGAAAATGTTAGCATCCTACTATCTGTATAGTCGCGCAGCAGCCTGGCACGAGTCCCGTACACAATTCAACAACCTAATTATCTCGTTATTACAAATAATTCGGGTCCACTGTGTGTACAGAATGAAAAATAGGGTAACTAACGTTCGGATGGATGTCTATTGTTATTTGCAAAGCCAAAGATCTTTTGGCTCACGGTGGTGGTGGTGGTGGTGCTTTGAAGATAAGTACAAACAAATATCAGAACATTTAGAACATTCAGAACATGAGTGCTGCTTTGCACGCGTTTCAGCGAAATGGCTTTGTGCGGAAAGAATAGAAAAAGCAGAAGTAAGAGTGGGTTGTCGTGGATAGAGTGTAATGCGTGGGAGATGCGCCGATTTATTTATAGATGTTACGTATCCACCGAACGAACTAAAAATGTAGATAAATATCAAGTGGTGTAATAGTTAGCCATCGTCTCGATAAGGCAATCGAAAGCAAACTTGTTTGAAGATTGCCTTTTGTCCGATTGAATTATTTGCAGTAGAGAGGAATTTAATCGGCATAGATAGACTGTCATCATTTTTTTCATAATTACCTTCTCTGTTATTTCAAACTCATATTGCGGGGGTTTGTTCCTATGTCATAGCCATTATCAACCATTTACAATTTATCATTTACAATTTATTTGTTACCTGAGCTTAGTTTATGCATACAATTGTCTGCTTGAAAAAACGAAATTAATTTTTCATGATGCACAATGCCCGGAAACACGCTGAAAAAAACAACGAGCGAAATTAGATTATTTTGCCGTTCGACATACCGAAGAGACTTTGTTGCGAAATATTGGCAACAGTTCAATTGCCATGTCAATAGGAAAATAGAAGTGAACGCCAGCCAGTCTGAAGCTTTTTTCGAGATATATTCGACAAGGACAAGGACCTTTAAATCATCGGATTAGAATTTCGTGTCATTTAATATTATTATTTTATTTTAATTGAAACTGTCTAAAAATTTGCGTAGACTTCTCTGTTCACTTGGATTTAGATTTGTCTAGTTAGCCGCTGAATCGACACATGAAAACTGAATTATTGTCGTCAAAATCGTATAGCGAAGGTGCGAGCAGCTGCACAGTGGGCCAGGTCTGGGGTATACGGTGGCTGCGGCATCATTAGTGTGTTGTTTTTGGCCAAAAATTCGCACAGAAGCAACGCAGGGGCGTCATCATGGTGCAAAGGCCATTTTTTGTTCTTTCACAAACCCCAAATCATTGGTAAAAATCGAATGGCACGAGCCAATCGATATGTTTAGATCCTCAACAATATTATTTTCATCATTTTATCAATGTTTTCGTCTGTTGGCGTGCTCGGGCGTCCGGCACGTTGTTCGTCGTTCACATCTTCTCGGCCCTCTGAGAACATTATGTACCATCAATAAACGTTGCTTTGATCTAAGGTAGTTCCGCCATATGCCACAGTTAACATGCGGAAAGCTTCCGCGCACGTAAAATTGTTTTTCACACAAAATTTGATACAGATTCTTTGATGCATTTTTCGGAATAGACAAAAATCGAAGACAAGCCGAAACACCTTCAGGCAGAATAGCTGTCAAAAATTTACTGAAGATTCAAAATGGCCGAACTTTTCAGCATAAGTGAGGGACATAAGTACTAACATTACGCGACGAAAATATCGAAAATCGAATACACGCAGCCCGCGGAAATTCAAAATTCGGTATCCTTTTTGAACAGACCACGTATATAAGAAAAAAGATAAGCGTCGCTGTGATAATTAATTTCAGAAGCATTTCGTTGTTGTGCATGTCCTACACAATTTTGCCGAGAATAATCGAGAAAAGATTCACTTCGTACTCGAATAAAATAATTGCTGATTACCTAAGTGAGTTTATATTCGGATGACCAAAATAACGATGAATGACATGTAGTCTCAAGTCAGAGTTCAAGATGAACTAACTTCCAGCTTCACAACTGACTCCAGTCAAACGCAGGTTGATGGCGTCGCCCCCTATGCTCTTCAACTTGGCGCTTGAATACATCATTAGAAAAATCCCTATAGACAACGCTGGAACGCTACTATTCAAGCCCACCCAAATAGTAGCGTATGCTGACGACATCGGTATCATCTCGCGATCGATTCCGCGCGCTAAAAAATGTCGTGTATCCTGAGTCAACAGCTAAGGAAGTCGAGTTAAGGATCACGCTGCACGAATGTGATCTTGGGGTATTTTGGCCCAAAATATCGCTCTTTGATAATAGGACCTGTGCTTTTCTCTTGGCTCATCACAGATCTCCTGTTACAATTTCAATGCGATTATGATGCAAAAAATTTCGCCCACTATTTTTTATAGATTCAACCAGATGTTCGAGTAGAAACAATAGGCCCTTGAAAATCGCATCATTTTCATTTGATATTTTGACCCCTGTTCCTCTACGTTGTCAAAAGGTTGTCCATCAAACTTTCTGGATTTATGATAGTTCTGTCCATTTCAGTTTAATCAAAGAATAAATACGAAAAAATACACAACGTGCTAACAGATTCATCACGCATTATTATAATCTAGCATGTCAAGCGACTCAAGCAAACTTTCGAAACCATCGCGAAGTGTCATTTTAGTTAATGAAATATCGTTGTGTTATTTCTGTGAATTTTCTTGTAGATTTTTTAATAAAATAATGGGTCTGGCCTTGATGATTCATTATTGGCTTAGAATATTAGAGCAATTAAATTGACCGAAATTCCCCAATAATTGATGAATATAGGTGCTAAAAATATTGAAGGATTTATTCTTAACAAACTTTCAGGGGCTCTCACCGTAAGTCCTTATCGTTCGTGTCCACCTGGCGAAATTCACAAATCAAAAGAATTATCTGCATTACCACTGGCACTCATCATCGCCACCCAAACAATCTTGTATCTCTCGGCGGAGTGCCGCAAGGCCGCTGATGTCTCACCACCCCACAAACAATCTGGCTTTATCAAATCAATGTGGTTGGTCGGGCCATCGATAAAAAGGCGAACTGATAAACGAGCGCGGCTCCAATTCTCAGGCTATGACGCTGACGCACCAACAGCAAAGCACTGATAACTTCTTTTTTTTTAATATTAAGTGATTTTAAGGCTTTGAATGCTGCGAATAAAAATTAGTCTTCTGCAAATTGTCTGCGCGACGAAACGGACGAACGAGAGTTGGCGCGCCATTTGAAATCGGGTCAGTGCGTTGATTTCGTCTATCGCATATTTGGCATATTTTGGCCAGAAAAGATAAAGCATTGCATGTTTTTTTGGAATGAGGACAATGATTTCTAGATGCCGGCAGCAGTTTCAACAAGTGAAATAGTGTGTTGATAGTCATTAGTGCCTCCAGTGTACGACGTTCCTACGCTTTCGAAAAATTGGATACAAACGCGGAACGCAATGTTCAAGTTGAGTGAATATTTTGAAGGGACGAAAGCGTTGATTTCACATGATGTGAAGAAATTCATGAAGAAAGTGGATAGCAGCAAGGACACTAGTGGGTATTGAGTGTAACAAAATATCTTTTCTATGCAGTCGGTGGATTCATGTCTCAAAAACCGTGAAAACACTGTCTGTGCAATTGCCTGTGTCACGAATAACTTGTTTATCATTGATTCTCTAATCTAAATTGCTGTATATCAAGCGTTAGATAAATAAACACTTTTCGCGCCCCGACCATGACTCGTTCAGCTCGAAACAAATCATCATACACGCTTTGAAATAATATTAATTGATATTCTATTGTTATTTATATTTAGTGTAGACTCATATCCGCACTTATGCATACGTCGAAAATAGATATTTGCGGAAAGACAATGCTTTTTGCCATTAAATATAGCATGTAATTGCATATATAAATTGCGCGTGTTATCTGGAAGATATTTAAGCTCCATCAAATTAATTACCACCACAGTACGCATGCCATTTGAAATAATTTGATTGACTTCTGCAATCGAAAATCTATAGGATTTTATCTTTATGTCAGCAAGCATTAAGTTGAAATCAATTTATCTTTTTTGATTTGCCAAAAGAGTAGACGTTGTTCGCGAAATTTTCAATAAATGAAAATTGATTTGTGTTTGATCGTTGACGCGCTTAGAAGTTGACGCGTTTTCCATTTCTCTAGGAGTTAGCATGTAATGAATATTATTTTGCGAGAGAGGAGGAACAAAGGTATCGTGTATTTATTTCAAATTTGAATAATGCAAATAATTAATTTTTGTCAGTCTTCATCTCCAATCTGTGTAGAAGCACTAATTAGGCTCTCTTCAATAATAAAATTCTTTTAACCCTTAAAACTAAAAAAAATCGGAGAAATTGGTGGATTTTACCTGTTAGTAGTAGCAAATTTAAAGAATGGGTTGTGTGTAATGTTTTAAGCGATTTGATTTCAGTGTCAGCTGAGTCCTGCCAACGTTTGTGTGAGTTACCCTCCATATCCTTACCTTGGATCATACGTTTGGTCTTGTTCTCATTTCTATACAACCGAAAGCCACTTTCGTGATGTCTAATTTGGTGCTACCCTAGTAAATTTTACCTCTACTGATGAAATATAGTGAGAGTCTGAATCCTGTAAATCTATTAAAACGTGAGGAAAAAAATCCTAGTAGATATGAAAACCTTTCGTTGTTAATCTTTTTGAGAAATACCATTCGCCATATCCGAGTTTGATGATCAGTTCGATTGTCGGAAAGGGGAACAGTCATCCAGGATTGCAATGTCACAAAACTTTACCAGGAGTGAATCTTCTCGTTCCACTTAGTGAAACCAATGCTATATAGTGAATCGTGGTGGTTGTGGTTTAAAATCTATACTGAAAGTAGACCGTTCCAAAATTCACACCGAGTTCGACCAAACCTATTGGGAGATCAAATATTTTCAAGGCTTTGTTGCGAATCAACAAGAGTTTTGTGATCCAAAAAAATCGGAAGAGGTTTATATAGGCTTCGCATCCACCAGTAAGTTTTGATCGAGCCATGAACTCGTGATGAATTTTTAGTTTCACCCTATATGGGAGGCAAGTTTCATCTCACAAGGAAAAGGCACGGCATCGTCCTCTCAGATCTGGATGAAATTTGGCACAGAAGTAGAAGACGTCAAGGATATTCGATCCTTAAAATATTAGACCGCAGCACCCTCCCCCCCCGCCGTTTTTGAGAAAAACGCTTCTAAAGTTTTTAGCTTCGCATTTTGCATCTGACAGAAGCGGTGCAGTGTAGGAAGCAAGCGCCACTAGCTCGCGATCAACAGGCGGTGTCTTCGATCCCCGGTCGGTATTGTTTTTTTTTTGAATAATTGTCGTCGTATGTTCGATCCCCGGTCACATACCGTATAAAAAAATTTTGTTTCGAAAAAAACGCGTTTAAAGTTTTTTTTAATGAAAAAAAAGCCAATTAATCATACCTTAAGCTGATCCGAAATACCAGAACCATTAAGAATTCCTTCAGCTTCTTCGAACATGTCATTTTCCTGAAGACGAGCTGCTCTACGTTGAGCTGAGAAGCTTCAGAGCTGCGGCGGTCAGCATGATATTTGCGCGACGAGCCTCGCGAATGTGCTGATTTTTACTCTCATTGTCTCCATAACTTTGAGATCTGGTGCATATCGTTCATTGTACATACAAAATGCAATTTTGGTTGCAATTTCAACACTGTCTTTTCCATAAAATATATTTTTTGGAGTCATTTTCCAGACGCACCCAAACATATTTCCTGTAGCTTCGCTTTTGATAAATCTTCGTATATAGGTTTAACGATTTCTTCAACATCTTTTGCAACAGGCGGCGTGGGTGTTTATAGCTTTGTAGCTTTGTTTTAGCCTCAAATTCTCGATACTCACACCAAGAGTCAGCTCCTTCTGGCAATATGAATGCCGCGAATTTTCATCGGTTGATATCTTGTGATAAAAGATGGCCCAAATACTTTTGCGCATTCCTTCTACAGAATCAACGTTTCTACAAATGGCTAAACTGTAGCATGCAGATAAATCCTACATCCATTTTATTGTGAATTCTACCGGCTTTTTTAAAGGTATTTTTGGAGGTGGTTTTTCTGCTGGTAAACCTTTATATTTTCTTACTTCTGCTTCTGCTTTTTTGTGTTATTTTCTCAATAAAGAAAGAGTTTTTTTTGCAACACTTGCAGGCTTGAACGTAAAACGCACTCGACAACGTGTACAACGCACTCTAATCTGCTAGTAGAGCGTCTGGTACGCTTTCGTCGTTTTAAAAAAAAAATAGGTTGCCCCCTTACCGTACAAAAAACCTCCAGGACATACTGGTGTTATCCGGTAATTTCTGTTTTCGAACTCATGTTCCCTTTCAAAACCATGGCATTTAAACTTATTTTCTATTACATTAACGCAACTACCTGCATCATCATGCAAATTTAGAATACTTCTCAGAACCATTTCCTAGAACCTTCATTTGTTTGTAAAGAAATTATTTGAAAAAAGCACACTTTAAAACGCAACTTCCTGAAGCTCAATGTACGGACGCAGAAAGTGTCACATACGTAGTTCGGTTTAAGCGAGACACGTTTGAGGAGATAGCGAGTGAAAATTGCATTAATAAATTGTTTGATGCGAAGGGCAAGTTTAATTTCTAAAACACATAATGCCATTATCAGCGATTGTTTAAAGAGACATTAGCGCCAATGGATGTGCAAACAACTAACTTGACTAACTTGGTAACGGAAAGTACGCACACATTGTCTCCGGTTCTTTGAAAATGATATTAGTCGTTAGATTGAAAGCAAAATTGACCAAGATGCCATGTGTGATTTTCGAAGACTATGCACTTAGATGAAAGGGGATATGATGTTAGTATTCTATTAAAAGTGATTCGGAGTCATTGCTATTTAAAAACTTGAGATAATTTAGAAGTATCAAAATAGAATAAAAAAATTTAAATTCTTTTACAGATAGAAACAATCAAGCTACTCTTTTCATGTGTACACATCCGGCACGGTTTACCAATTCGTGGTATCTTGCTTCCAAAGAGTTCCAAAAATCTGTTGTACAATTTAAAAAAAAAAATTAAAAATGATATTCTACCAAATATGTTATCACTATTTACCTGTCTTGCTGGCAGTCAACTTTCTAAGTGTTTATTTGTTCGTAATGTTTCTCTGAACAACACAATAATATTTTCCAGTTTTTAGTGGCCATTTACTTGTCTTCTCTCGTGAATGACGTCTGAAAAGATATTGTGGACGGTAGTCATGAGGGTTACAACTTGACTGTCCTCGTATTTCAGAAGCAATTCAATCAATTTTTTTTCTAAGATCACTAATAACAGTCCTTTTCGTGCATAACTTGTAGTGCTTGTTTGAATCGTGTCATTGTATTTAAGTGCGGTTTTTGCATATCTAATAAATATCATAAATAATCTCTGATTGTGTTTCAAGCAAATAATAGTGTGAACATAAATATTTCAATATTTACTAAAGCTTCTTTTAAATACATATTAAGCCAAAATGAAACACATAAAATTTCTTTATCTATTAGCACAGTTTCTTTGTGCATACTCTGCTAGGTATTACTTGCAAACACGTAACTACGGCGTGTTATTTGTAAAAGCGTATTTCAATAGTGTTGCTTTCTTCCGATAATCTATTAAAGTTGTATGTTTACTGTATGAAATGTTGAGAAGTCAATCAAAAATTGCTTATCATTCTATCGTTTTTATTGTGGTTTCATCGAAACAGATGAAGATGAAGGCACGAAAACTTACATACTTTAATACAAATGCTTATCTAAGAGTGCTTATTTCTCTGGCTACATCTTTGCTTATGTATCTTTTTTCGATTAAATAATTTTGATGCATAATTTATACGAAACTCCCCTTGCCCGACTTAAAACAGATTAAAAACCTGTGAAGCGTGACGGATATTGAAATGCCTAGGTAACGTAGAATATTCTGTTATGTAAACTGCAATAGTTTTGAATTCTCTCATCAAATTTGCAGCTATGAAGTATGTATTTACCTACTGATACGCGAATAGAAATTAATGCAACATCTCTCTATCATATAAAAAAGTTAGGTGAAATACGCTAAACGCTATGACTCAACGGCTTCGACATTCAGTCAGTCAGTCCCTGGTTCGAATACGAGCGAAGCAGGGACTGAGACGTATAGCGAGTAGGGGGAAGAGCCGCCTAGTTTTATATCAAAATTTGAAAGATAAACTAATTAAAGAGAAAATTATTTTATGAGCTTGCCAGTAAAAATTAGTTTGTAAAAAAATCGTTGAACTATCATAAATACGGCTTAAAGTAAGATAAATAAAATAAAGAAAACCCAGCCAAAACGACAAAAAAATATTCAGATAATCTTCTCAAAACCAGACACCAGTTTAATAAAAAAATGAATTCATACGAAGTTTGAGAGATATTCACATCTGAATTTTTGCCAAAAATGGGGTTTTTATCTTTTAAATTTACATTGAAATCAGTTTTTTAAAATTAAACATGTTTGCTCTTATCATAAAAAAATTTTTTTTTATGTTCTCCCGTAAAATTTGCTACAATGTCGTTGACGCCATTTTCTGGTTTCACCAATGATATGCATGTTCTGCAATGGTACTTTCTTGGCGTGAACCTAAAAATGATAAGAATCTTTGTCAAAGTTTTTGGAGACTTACTGCTTCCTGTAAAATTAAGTGATAGCATCTGTGCAAATTAACCAATACGATGCTTTTCATACAGAGGCTCTCCCCGAACACACGGAAATTTTTCAGCCCTGAATTTTCAAAAGTTGCTTTCGGCGTAGTAATGACTACAAGAAGATAAAACCCCATGACATTTAACATGTAACATGTTCAATGAACCATAAGACTTACCTCGAAACTTAGGCTCAATAAAGGATTCGAAAATCTGTACTGTAATAAATATGGAGAAGGGTCGATGTTTGTACAGTTTGTTTTATTAACATAAAATATTTGAGGGAATATTTCGAACCAGTAAAAATCTAAAATAACATTTCTGAAACTTTTCCCTAATCACAATCAAATCCGTTCAAAGCTCAGGAATTGATAGATAATTACTAAACTATCCTTAAGCTAAAGTTAACGCGAATAAAGTCGTGAGCACAGCTTGCAGAAATATTAGGTGTACAAGCAAGTTTTAAGGGATTTTTTTTAAATTTTTATTACGAAAAATTGATTTATGTACATTACATTACTCAAAGTACTGTCCATCTTTTTCAACGACTTTCTTCCGTCTTTCAGGCAGCATATGAATCGCCCGTCGAAAAAAATCGTCTTTTGATGCGATCCAGTTATCGATCCAATTTTTCGTTCCTTCGTAATAAGTGAAGTGCTGATCCGCCAGGCCATGAGCTATCAACCGAAATAAGTAGTAGTCATTCGGTGCGATGTCTAGTGAATACGGCGGGTGAGGTAGGATATCCCATTGAAGCGCCTCCAAAGTATCCTTGACCATTTTCGCAGTATGCGGCCGAGCGTTGTCATGCAACAAAATCACTTCATCATGTCTCTTGGCATATTGTGGGCGTTTGGCTTTTAACGCTCGACTCAATTGCAATAATTGCTGCCGATAACGTTTCCCATTGATCTTGTCGTTAGACTGGAGTAGTTCGTAGTAGATTATTCCAAGCTGATTCCACCAGATGCATAGCATCAACTTTTTACCATGGATATTCAGTTTGAGTGTTGAAGTTGGTGTATGACCCGGCTTACCCCACGACCTCTGTCGCTTTGGGTTGTCATAACAGATCCATTTTTCGTCTCCCGTAACGACTCGGTGCAAAAAACCCATGCGCTTTTGTCTTTGAAGCATTTGTTGGCACGTGAAAAAACGATGTTCGATGTCCCTTGGCTTGAGGTCATACGGAACCCAGTTTCCTTTTTTTGTACCATTCCCATAGCTTTTAGGCGATTTAAAATAGCTTGGTGACTAGCTTTCAAGATTTCAGCGAGCTTCTCTTGAGTTTGACATGAATCTTGGTACAATAACTCCTCCAATTCATCGTCTTTCAACGTTACTGGCCTTCCTTCTCGTTCTTTGCCACTGGTACCGAAATCGCCACTTTTGAAGCGCCAGGACCAGTACTCACATGTTTTTACTGATGGGGCATGTTCTCCATATGCTTCACACAGCATTCGGTGACCTTCAGCAGCAGATTTCTTTAAGTGAAAGCAAAAAGTAGTGCTTCCCGCGAATTGCGTTTTAATGGCACAAATGTCGACATGATGATAACACAAAAAAAATTGTTGTTTACACTTTAAAAAATTGACACAGATAATTTTTGAAGGGTTATGATGGTAGTTTAACATGAATACAGTTACCTAATTATCCGACAAAATTAAAAAAAAATTCCAGGTAAATAGTGCCTGAAAAATACTTGGCTAATTGTTTCGCAGTAATTATCGGAACCATTGATGCGTTGAACATTTTTCAAATAAATGTTTCCAAATCCTTATTGCACCCATATTAATTTCATAGGCTGTATCGCTTGGCGTCCAAAAACAATTACAAAATCAAATAGTGTACCACAAAATTCTAGCCCTAGAATCAAAAATCTACCAGGCCTCTTATCATTTTGTTTATGATGTGACAATTTTAATTGACTCTTTCTGCGATTTAGCTATTGCGATAATTTTTATGCGATATATGATAAATTAAGTGTTACTTATATCTGAATTTATTGGCTCCAAAATGAAGTCATAAAGATAAAAGTTAGCGGCCTAACTTTTACGTCATTGGACTTGGTTGTGTGTTCATCTTCACTTAATCAATGTCATTTTAGCTGATTCATTGCTTCATTGAATAAAACATTTCTATTTTAGTAGTTTTGTACATATTTGGTATCCTTGGATGAATTTTTCGAGGTCGATTTGTGTAAATAAATGTTGTTTAGAATGTTTGATTTGTCGATCTGTAATTAGTTGCTGTTTGTCGTAAAAAAAATCGATTTTGAGTGTTTCTGAAGTTCCAAACCTTCATTGGAATCTATTTTTGAAGTCAAAAAATATGATGAACGTTTAAATAGTGGCTTTTCGAAGAACAACAGGAGTTATAGTCCAGCGAAGTTGATTCGGACGTTCATCGTGGTAACAAGTTGCAGCCTCTTCAGAAAAAAGTTGAGCCCAAGTTCTGTCCGCCACTCGCTCGTTCCCGGCGAAACCAAAATATCATAAAGCATAGTAAAACTTGACAAAGGAGTAGAATCTTTTTGCTTTTGGCATTCAATTTTCAGAATGATATTACAATAAGTGCCCCGCCTCATCGAGTCCCAAGACAGCTTCTTCTAAATTTTGATAGGCTTTTCTATCTTCAAAATTTAAATTTCATCTTTCAATGCGATGCTATTGCCGGTGAAGAGCTAACTTTGACCTCAGTTTATAAGTCTGAACTGATTTGTTTTTATCGTTCAGGATTTTTCCCAACGTATTCATGTTTTGATGTTTCGGTTTATCCATTTATTTTTAATTTATGCTGCTTTTATGTAGCGTTCACTTTTAATTTTAGTTCCAATATTTAATGTAGTAGAATAATGTTGGCGTCTATAAAACATTTTTAATTATCTAAACATTATAAATATGAGTGATTTTATGTGGTGTCATCATATCTGCTCGAGTATCTACAATATTATTTGCAAAAAAAATCATTTAAATTTGTTTAATTTCACGTCAATTTTGATAAAAATAGTCCAATTAATTACGAAACAACTGACAAAAATAGATTCTTACAAGATACAGTCTACAGCACTAATGACAAATATCTGATGATTTTTGATGACGATTTTTTTTTGTTTATTTGCGGTACCTACATTTTTGTGTGTAATTATTGATAAGACAGGTTAAATCGGCTGTTGGGAATTAAATGATTGACATATAAAAAATTGATATGTTTGATTGCGCGTGTGTATTTGAAGTAATTTAAAAAAGTGTATTGATATCGAAATGAGTTCCGATTTAAAAATGATTACTTATGCGTAGATAACAAAAAACTGTCGATGAATTTAAATAACGTTGAAAGTTAACATGAAAATATACAACGATAAAGATGGCTAAACGATAGTTCTCCGTCGGGGTACCAGTAAAAGAAAAGGACATCTATAACAGATCGGAATTTACTAATGTGAATTCATGACATCAGGATGGACAGACTTCCCCAAACGTACACTATAACGAACCCATTCTTTAAAAACTGATGAATTTTGCTCAATATACTCGCGAATTAAAAGCAGTGCGCAGGTTAAATGTCCAGAAATTTCATCATAATCTTACTCTTTACTATCAATTCCGGGCAAGTTTTAAACGCTATCAAATTTAAAAACAACTACAAGGACACGGACATTTAATTAGTTTTAAACCAAATTGACCGAGGCAATCGTTTGATCATCAAAAAGAAAATAATCATATTTTAAAAAAAATAGTTCAAGATGTTACAATTGGATTTTCCGCAGTTAAATTCAATATCAAGGCTTGACGGTCAAATTGTCAACAGACTACAAATATTTTTCATGTTGCTAATAACGTAAAGCAACTGCTGATTACGTGATTGCAATTTTTTATTCAATCAAAAAGAAAATCGTATATGTTAATAATTTTTTTGAAGCCATTGTTTTTATCTGGAATATATAATGGAAATCGAAGTGGTTGTATATATTTTGGAAAATTTATTTTTCTCCAGTATAATTTTTCGTTATTAGGGAAAATTCATTGCAGAAGAGAGTATTATTTATGAAAAGTGAATATTGTATTTCATTCTGTGCTGGTTTTCTGTGACTTCAAAAATGCAGATATTTTGCGTATGATAAAAGCAATGCGACCAATTTCAATGGCCATGTGATTTTTTCGTTAATATTAAAGTATATGTACATATTGGGTGTGTGAATATGACTCCGTCCGTTTTTGTTGAAATAAAACACATTTGCTTGTTTCGAAAATTAAAGAGAGGTTTATTAAAAGTTTGCTCCATCGGCAGCTATAACCTTCGCCCATCTGTCAGATAATTTACGTATTCCTTGCCTGAAGAACTTCTTACACGTTGTATTAGAAGGAGCACTCTCATCGTAAATCTTCACAAGCAAACGATGAGTTTCCGCTGCACTTTTCTTTGCAATAAAATAGTGTAATAACACTTCCCGCAAATGATGTTTGCTTGGAACGAAAATCGACATTTTCAAGAAGGTAAAAACACTTATCGCTTACACTTCAACCAAATGTCACGTAGTGCGTTTGACAGCTGACATAAAGCCCTATCCAATAGAAGTGCTGCCATTTATTAGTACAGCCAAGCGATACTAAAAACGACATCTGTTGGGGAAGGGTGCAGTCGTATTCACACACCCAATATACAAAACTTTCGTCAGGACTGTATACATCATCGCATGGCACTTGCAGTCAATATTTAAATATGAACTTCTATTGAACGTAATAAAATAGTTCTAATGTTGTTCTATTGTTGCAGGTAATGGCGAAACATCGTGGTGCTTCTCACAAATAAAAGGAGCTCTAGATGACGACGTCACTGATGCTGATATAATATCTTGTGTAGAATTCAATCACGATGGTGAATTACTGGCGACCGGCGACAAAGGTGGACGAGTTGTTATATTTCAGGTGAGATTTCGTGGAGCGTTTTAAGGCTGCAAAATTTCAGTTTAACATAATTTCTAAACGCAATGTTTATGCATATTGTACATTTTAGAGAGACGGTGCATCTAAAACCGCCAATCCACGACGAGGCGAATACAATGTGTACTCGACATTTCAATCGCACGAACCCGAATTCGATTACTTAAAGTCCTTAGAAATAGAAGAAAAAATTAACAAAATACGATGGCTGCGACGAAAAAACCAATCGCACTTTCTCCTGTCCACAAACGATAAAACAATAAAGCTGTGGAAGGTGTCGGAACGTGACAAGACCTTCGAGGGCTACAATACAAAAGAAGAGAACGGAATAATTCGCGACCCGAACTGTATAACCAGCCTGCGCGTTCCTCAGATCAAGCCAATCGCCCTAATGGTGGAGGCGTCACCCCGTCGCATTTTCGCCAATGCACATACGTATCACATAAACTCGATTTCTGTTAATTCGGACCAGGAAACGTACTTGTCCGCGGACGATCTGCGAATCAACCTGTGGAATCTGGAAGTGACCGATCAAAGCTTTAATATTGTTGATATAAAGCCAGCCAATATGGAGGAGTTGACGGAGGTGATAACGGCCGCGGAATTTCATCCGACCGAATGTAATGTGTTCGTGTATTCGAGTAGTAAGGGCACAATCCGATTATGTGATATGCGATCGGCGGCGCTATGCGATCGACACGCGAAACAATTCGAGGAGCCGGAAAACCCGACGAATCGGAGTTTCTTCAGTGAAATAATTAGTTCGATTAGCGATGTTAAGTTAAGTAATTCGGGAAGGCATATGATTTCTAGAGACTATCTCAGCGTTAAAGTGTGGGATCTGCATATGGAAACAAAACCAATTGAAACTTATCCGGTAAGTAAGGCTATTAGAGAAATAAGTTTTGATGATTGAAACGACTTAATATAATAACCTGACATTACGTAAATAGAAATTGTGTTGTTTCGCTTACATTTTCTTGAAAAAATAACCTTACATGCTGCCGCAAAATCGTTGGAATTTTGAACACTGTTGTCCTCTGTTTAAAATTCTATCTCGGAAAGTGTTTGGAATTCAATCACTTTTCAAGCGATTTTTAATCTAGGTCCAATCAAGTTCACAAATGTGCGCTGAGGCTTGGATCTGTGGGGTTACTCTATCAAGCAACCCACACGGGAGAGATTGAATTTATTCCATGAACACTTCTTTCTAAGGTCAATAAAGAATTTTGGGATTTTAGAGGGCGAATTTCAATAAGATCCACTTTCAGCTAATGTTCTTTATTGAGAAATCCCAAAATTCATATAATATTCTTCATATATAAATCAGGAAATATTGCTAGCCTGTCGATAACCTCTCTCTGCTAAGCTTTGAACTAATCCTTTAGAATCAATGCTGCGTGATTTATAGCATTATCTTGTTAAAAAGTCCATTTGTGTCTTACTCTCCAAATTCGATGAGAATTTCTTCAAGAAATTCGACGTACTTTCTGCTTTTTATTTTGGTTCTTATGCAGCACATTTGTATTTTACAATATGTAATAGGAAATGCCGGTAGTCGGGATGACTTGGTAGTTGGAATGTTTGGCTTCCTATACACCGAGTATCAGGTTCAAGGCTGCTTGGTAGTTTTCGGAAATGGGATTTGGAGCCGGACTATAAGTTCACTCAGCTGATGATGAGTACCTGAATGAAATGTGGGTAATAATTTCTGTTGCTGATCACTTCACACCTCACACACCTTCTAGTATTTCGTAGTTCAAATAAGAGATGTAACTCTAACATTACCTCAAGACCTTAGCCAAATTTGGCTCATTAACATTAATAAAAAAGGACCGAAATGTAACTAGTCTCACATTCACACATTCAGGTTGACGTTCATTTTTACTTCAAATTTGTCCAGTATAATTTAAAACTAACTAATTAATGAGATCTTCCGACAACCCCTTCCCCTATATTTATTTTTGTGTAGTCGAAAAATATTAGGTAAAATATTGAATCTTGGTGGTAACGAGATCCAAATCTAGTTTCAAAATCATTTTCACTGATAAAATATCTGCCATTCAGTCGAACATTTTTTGGTTATGCCTTTTTACTGTTTTTTTGCTTTACGGTAAATATGAAACACTGTAAATTGCGCAAAACATACTGACGAAAATCCACAAGCATTATTTGGTTAATTTGTCCTTGAAACAATACTTCAATTCTAATCCTACACGTTTCTCAATTTTCAGGTGCATGAATATTTACGAGCTAAACTATGTTCTCTATATGAGAACGATTGTATTTTCGATAAGTTCGAATGCTGCTGGAACGGAAACGATACAGCCATTATGACGGGAAGCTATAATAATTTCTTTCGGGTGTTTGATCGCAATGCGAAAAAGGATGTAACGTTAGAAGCGTCACGAGATATAATCAAGCCGAAAACCGTGTTGAAACCACGTAAAGTATGCACCGGCGGGAAACGTAAAAAGGACGAAATTAGTGTTGATTGTCTCGATTTTAATAAGAAAATACTACACACGGCCTGGCATCCATTAGAGAACATCATAGCAGTTGCAGCTACAAATAACTTATTTATATTTCAGGATAAATTTTAGCTAACAGTGTTGTTATTATTACTATTAACTTCTCTTCTATTACGCATACGTAGAGATGTTTAATTTCAAGTCTCCGTTCATTTTGTTTTTAGTTTCTGAAATGATTTTGATCAACAACAACACAACAATAACAACCAAAACGAGAATTAATTGTTTGTAAAGATAAAATAAAAGAGAAAAACCCGGCAGAAAGTCACGAGAATAATTAGAATACATGGCAAAAATACCAAAACGAAATAGTTTTTACTTGTTTTCAGTGTTCAAAATATGCAAAATTCAATAGTAAATGGGCGTGTTTGAGGCTTTCCGATTATGTGTTGTTGTACAGGATAATTTTGGCCTGCAAACGATTAATTGTGACGCTCAGTCGCTCATTTACGTGTCACCCAACAATTGAGTGAAAGGCAAAAGTGGAAGTCAATATGTAAAAACTAATTTATAACTTATTGATAGCGAAAAAAATAATAGAAATTATAAAACAGTTAAAATCGACTAAAACACTTGTCTTAAGTTAAATAAGAATATGTATTTTATACGCAAAAAAAGTTGCATACACGCGCATACACTACCTACTCCAAAAACACAACCAACAACAACACAGACTCAAGCAGAAACGAAAGATACAAAATGAATAATCCAAATACTGACACACTCTCACACAAACACAGACACATAATAAATTACGATACTGTTTAAACAGAAATTTATCATTAATTTTGATTTGTTAGTTGTAAAGTACTGTGTAAAGTTCTCTTGTTTATATATATATATATTAAAAAAAGTAATTTACTCTATTATTATTACACTTAGGACTATGATACATATAGTTTTCTTTTCGTATATTAAATTCGTAGCCTATTTTTTTAAAAGTCCACCAATTTACAAATTAAATCAAAGAAAATATGTTCTCCTTTGTTGTATAAATACATTTAAATACTAAACGAATGAAAGTAAGTGAGAAAATTACAAATTGATCTTTAATTGATGATGATGGTGGTAACGCTATCCGCTATGGCGCCTTTGTCCTTCAAATGTTTCATTTCATTTTATGCTATTCTCGAGTTCGCTTGGTTGAGATGCTGATGTTGTTTGGACTATATAGACAAGCAGAAACACAAATTAAATCTAAATTTGCAATTAAGACAAGACAAATAGAATGCTCGCTTCTAAGCACCAACGGCCATATCCCTTATTTGAAAATGAATCAATTTTTTTTACAAATATATGAAAGCTTGATTAAGTATACTTCAAAGGTGTTTATCATTTGTTGAGTTAATGTAAGATGTGAAATAGGTTGAATTGATTTGATGTTGTTTGGTATACAGCATGTCCCTCTTAAAATTGAGAGTTTTCCGCATCAAAAGGGGGTGTTGCGAACCAGGTTATAATTTTCCTTATCAGAGAGACTTTTCGAATAAGCTTCTTAAAATGCAGCAGATTCTTTTCTTGCTTTGATAATTAACCATCGACAGGTTTCTAGAGACAACGCCTGCCATAATCAAATCTCTCGGGGCGTGTCTGACGAATGCTATGAGCTGTGAGAATATTTTTTTCGTGGAATTTAACTTCGCTGAATATCGTGAAAGGAACATTTATTCGTTGCGAAGTTCCCTTAATCGTATGACCTTACTGAGTTTCTTCGTTGTCTCTTATGAGAAAGACTCCTTGCCAAGACTATCCTAATTTTTCAAAATGCTTCAAACTTCTCAGCATTGCAAGTGCTCTGTGGCAACAGTTTAGTTCCACGCTCAACTGTGAGGGTATTGACTCGTGCTTTAAGACTTTCCTTGCCTACTTCGAATTCATGAACATCATTTTCAACCGTGATTTTGGTGATGAAATTTATACAGCGTATTCCTTGGTGGTGTGAAGAGTGTTCGTACATTTGCTATTTCCAATTTTTAGTAGAATTGAATGATGTTCGTCTCTAAATTAAAAAAATAGTTTTGAGAACAATTTTAAACGTAATATAAATGACAAAAATTGCTTGTGTGGTTTAATTTATTTAAATGTAAATTACAATAAATTTTGCTAAAGTACTTTTATTCAAAAGTAGTCTAAATTTTTGCATATAAAGTCGAGAAAAATTTAAAATTTGCACCAATACACTTTCAACCTGACAAATAAGGAAAACGGTTTGCTTTTAACGAACCAAAGAAAGGTATAACGTGTCAACTAACGCGTGGTCAGATGTTTAATATAGGACTATGTCTTATCAATCGTCTACTTTTGGATGTTTTCAAAGAGAAACAATAATAGTTTTGCTAACCACTTCGCCTCCCAGTGTTCCGTTGGTCAACAAATGATGTAACTCTAAAATTACCTCAAGGCCTAGGCTCGATTTAGGCTTCAGCGCCATCGATTAAAACGAAATCAGAGAAAGCAGTTTATGCTATAATTCGTAGATGCTAAATTCACCTAAGGATGTGCTAGCCATAAATTTATCATTTCCGACTGCATTTTTGAAATGGATCATTTCATTTAACCCAGATAGATATCTGTACAGTACCTTCAAATTTTTAACACGATCTGTACGAATGCGATTCATGATCCACGAAACGATAGCTGATGTATGAGGTTTCGGAAAGTTTTTACAAATATAATCAAAATTATAACTAATAAACATTTTTTCCTTTGCGCCCAGTTGGAAAGATTCTACTTTTCCGGTCAGCATTGATCGTGTTAAGTGGTTCTTCAAGGAGCTATCAATCTAATTACCTTTAAGCTGTTGAAAGGCGATTGGAGTTTAAACTCTTTAAAATGATACATTGTCTCTTAAAAAGAACTAAACCTCGATCATAGATTTAAATTTAAAGCTGCAATTTGTTTTTCTGTATTGTCTGCGAATTAGTATCGATTTCTTTATGGGTCGACTCGTTGCCAAATTTACTTATATGAATAAATCTTAGGTCAATTTTCCTTCATATGATATAATATTCTTATAGGCAATCTTATTGGATTTGATTTAAAATATTCGTTCTAATTTTTCTTGTCGTGTTTCGTTAAATTAAGTTTCTTGAAAAATATTTACTTTGCCATTCGAAGAAACCTAGCAAAAGTATTTTAAGCTTAAATTTTATTCGCTAAAAAAGGAAATTCCACCGTTAAAACAATTCGATATTCACTTGTAGTTCCCTAAAATAATGTTCATCATTATTCGCTATGTTCGTGAAATGCTGTCGTGCGTTCTTCTCTCTCGTTAAGCCAGCTTGCCTGCTTCCGAATAATTTAAGCCTGCCGTGCCGACTCGATATTCTAAATGTTCACAATCAAACCTTAGAGTTTCTTGAGGATCATGATTATCCCACTTTTAGCCGAGCTAAACAGTACACACATAAAGGAAGATGTATAAAAGAAAACTTTTAAGCGTCCCAATATTTTAGAAACCTGTTGATCCAATTAGGTTGTACATATGGTTTTTATGTTGAGGTATTTATGCGTTTAATTTTGAACACCAAAACCTTCCAATCATTGATATAAGCAACCGCTGGTATTCTGCTGTACGTCCTTTTGGCTTTAATGTACATTATGAGCCTGTGCTTCATTGATTACGCTGAAGTGTCTTCAGATTTTTCTGAATTTTGAGTATGAAAACGCATTTAAAGTCATATTTAATTTTTTTTAGAATGATAACACAACAGAAATAAAATCTACAATATTTGAAGATATATAAACGGACGCCTTCATTAAGTGGATATTTTTTCTGGTCCAGTCATTGTTAGCTTATGATAGTAAATTCTATTTTTTGTGTCCAATTGGTTACTTCCCATTTACTTCTATGTTTGGAATTGAGACGAAAATTACAGCTTTTCATTTATTTGCATTTATTCAATGTCGCCGTGATAGAATTCTAAAAAATCAACAAGAATTAATTTAAGTAATACAGATCGAATCTTAATTGCTGCACACAAATATGTCCTATAAATAATATTTCCTTCAGGCAAAAATAGAGTTTTTGAAAACTATCTACAACTACCTACAGCCGAAAAATTTGTTCTAAATTAAACTTGATCCTTTTACTTTTCTGTATCAATGTATAGCTCAACTAGGCCCCAGTTTTCGTTAGTTCCTGCATGAAACTCTAAAAGAAAGGACGATTGTCAGCATTTTATCATTAGCCATGTCTTCCATCGGACAAGTTTCAATCGCTTCCTTCCTGTTCTATTCCAATCACAATGTTTCTGTTCAGCACACTTACTGTTTTGCCTTCACACATAGCATTTTAAAAAATTACTGTTTAAAGTGAATTGATTGCTAAACGGCATATTGAAATTGCGAAAAATAGCGGACGTGATACGAATATTACATCAATATGTATGTTTAAAGAATGCGTTACTTATAATCGTAAGCCAGGAATTGGGAAAATATTGTCACTTCAACTTTCAATTCGGTTACATCAATTTTGATCTTCTGTAACTATATAAATCAATACATTTGTCATAAGCAAAACAAAAAATGTAAAAGAAATAAAACATACAAATATAGGTTTAAATAATGCTAAAAGTTGTTTATATTTATAAATAATAATAATAATATAAAGAAATATGTTAGAACGTTAGCATTGAATTAATTTCAATAAAGCAACACCAACTGGCAACAACACAACACAATCACGAGCGAAAATAAAAAAAAACACAGAAAGTCCAGCATTTATTAAGAAAAAACAAAAACACATTTAAAGTGCTTATATGAACAAATCCAATATTGTTGCAAGCAAATGGCTTTTTTGAAATTAACTTAAATCAAATCAAATTCAAAATGGAATGAGATGTAAGGAACGTTTGATGAAGATGAACATGAAGATATAAAAAGAATGATAATTTTTTACCTAAAAAGTAGAGAAGTAAATCTAAAATGAAGAAATAATAATAAAAATAAATCTAAATTAATTGAACATGGAAGCATAAGAAGATATATGCTTGTATTGTAAACTAAAGAGACACAAAAATTATCGTGTGTTGATATGAATGGTAATACTGAGCCAAATGATGAGATGATAGCAAAGATGAAAATGATCTGAATTGGAGTATTATCAATAAAACGGAAAATTATTTTCAATTGATGGCTTTTTGTATTTTATAATGTTATCATTGTTTGTAGTTTCGAATCTGAGGTAAAACAGTAGTGTAGTGAAGTCTCTGTAAAGTGGGACCTGTTCAAAGCGGAAAGATATCTAAAACGAAATATTTGCATAACACTCATTTCTAGTCCGCAGTCTTAGCAATTGAACAAATTATCTATGCAAAAATTCGAGATTATTCATGAATACAATTTCATTCAAAAGCGGTACAATCAGTTCAAAGCTTCTCCAACATCTTCATATCTGTTTTATAGGCGTTTGTTTCGGCTGCGAATTTTTCGTTGGAGTAAAATTTCTGTTCCTATTGCACCTTTTTAGGTTCTGCGAACATATCGTCATACCTAGTCGTGCCATAAATATTGATACAACTGTATATGCGGATGATAGCTTGCAGGTAGCTAATTGCTATGTTGGTAGTCCTGATTGTTGACATATGCTCTAAAAACGCGCCAAATTTTGTCAGTGTAGCTTGAGCCGTTGCGATGGAGTGGTCTAGCAAAGAGAACCGCATCGCTGTTATTGCTTTACACAAATGTGGAATGGAGAAAGGCCGAATTTTCGAAACACTAAAGCCATTAAAAATCATGCGTCTTTTCGTGAATCGAACTATAGCGTTATACATTGATATTGGAGATGTAATAGACCGTAAAAGATCCGGCAGACCTCGCTCAGCTCGTAAGCCACAAACCATCAAAGCTGTAAGGTTCAGAATCGCAAGAAATCTTGTCCGCAATCAGAAAATCATGTCTCTTCAAATGAATATTGCGCCGAGATCCATGAGTCGTATCATCAAAGAAGAATTGGGGCTTGCAGCTTTCAGAAGACAAACAGGACACAGACTCAATGCCGCTTTAAAACGAAATAGGGTGGAAAAGTCAAAACAGCTGTTATCGGTAAAGGGCAGCACAAAAGAATACTTTGTACCGACGAGAAAATCTTTACCGTGGAGGAATCCTTCAACAAACAAAATGAAAGGATATATGTACGGTCTTCTAAAGAGGCTACAGAACAGATCCCGAGGGTTCAGCGAGGACATTATCCAGCATCAGTAATGGTTTGGTGGGGAGTGTCCTACGCAGGTGTCACTTCTATCCATTTCTGTGAAAAGGGCGTCAAACAGCTACAAAAACTATCAGTCCGATATTTTAATGAAGGTAGTGGAGCCCCTAAGCCGAAACATGTTGGAAAATAAAGAATGGGTTTTCCATCAAGACTCTGCGCCTGCCCACAAGGCGAAAATCACAGAAGAGGGAACCATGTGCCAGAGTTTATCAGCGTTAATTTGTGGCGATCAGCCAGTCCAGATCTTAGTCCCCTCGACTACAAATTGTGATCAGTATAAGAGGGTATGGTCTGTAAAAAACGCCACCACAACCTGGAGTCGTTAAAACAAGCGATGAAAAAAGCTGTGGACAATTTCCCGATGGAAGTCGTGCGAGAATCAATAGACCAGTAGCCTGACAGACTTCGGCGGCTGTATTCAAGCAAAAGGCGGCCATTTTAAATAATTTCTTTTTTATTATGTTGTGTGTTAGTTTTACAATAAATGGTAAAAAAAATTAAAATCCAACTAGTAGTTTCATTATTGTAGTTAAAAAAATTGTATCAATATTTATGGCACGACTAGGTATCTAAGGACCAGATCTGGCAAATACGTGTGAGTGTGGAGGCAATTCAAGCTTCAATTCGTGCATTTTTGCCATTGGAACCATCGACTTGCGGCATGGTACAGTTTCTTGATGAAAGAGCAATGTTTTCTTTTGCAATTAAAGCTGTTTCTTGCCAAATTTATCCTTTAATCAATCCAATAACGATGTTTAATATTGCCTGTTGATAGTTTTTCTATACGAATCCCGAAATACGGACGGCATAACCTTTCCAGTCGACATTTTCGCATTTAATCTATGTTATAAAACACATCTCTTCAGTAGATATCCTAAAAAGTGAAAATATTGACGATCCTTTTAAATTAAGACTCAAATTAAAATTACAGTATAATATATGTACTACGATTCTGATGAGCAGCAGCACAAGGTTTGTAATTAACCTTGCATGGTTTTGCATCAGCGCAAACAGAAAACCATTTAGCAGCTCTTCTGCTTCTCTTAACCAGAATGAGAAGTATCAGGTTACTGCCTTAAGTCGTTCGTTTCGAATTTTTGAACAAAATGACCAGAGTTCCTGCGTTGAATTTATTGGACTCCTCGTTCTTAACACAAGCGACAGACCCTTTCCTTCTCAAGTTTCCAGCCGATATTCAAGTTGAATGACTCAAAAAGAGTGAATCGCTAAAAAGTCCGTCGATGACTCTTACCAGTGCGGTGGCCGTGACCACTTTCTTGGGTGGAACTTCCTCCGGATGTAAATTGATATCTTAGTGCACCATGTTCTCCGCCTCCAGCTAACTTCCAGACCGTGCTTCGTAGACATCTTCCCTAGTGGTAGCTGAATGAAGAGATTGCATGCAAGATAACAACACAAAGGTTTGTTGTGCGTTTGGACGCAAGTTTCCATCCAACAGCAACCAAGACTTGGGGAAGCCGAAAGAGCATACCTAGCCGCTAGTGTCTCCGCGACTGGCTAACTTCTTGTGATCCCCACCTTCACCGTTCACCTGGATTTCACCTGGCGATGGCGATGTCTCAGTCGTCCGCCGACGTGAGATTTGTACGGTGATTTTTCGTGGTTGCTCGCAGACTGCGTAGCGCAAGAGCTTTTGTGAAAGTGAAAAATGCTAGTCTGTGGTGCATTTTCGCGAGTGCAATCGAGGAAAGTGTAAGATCTGGTTCCGTTAGCTGCACTAGTAAAATATGCTAAGAAATGACTGGTGATAGTGAAGTAAATTCGCTGCTCAGATTAAAGTGATACCAATTGTGATTTCAAGTGCTCGAAAGCCAGCGCGGGCCACCATGGCGAAGACCAAGCTGAAGCAGCTAATTGTGATTCTGTTTTGCTTAGAAAACTGGATACTTCCAACAGGTAATTAGCGTCGGTTCCACTGCTAGCACAAATTAGTCAATCATATTCTGGTTTGAACTATGTATTATTGCTGACTCGACAGCCTCTAGCAAATGGTGGCGTGTGCTGAGCTTAAAATTGGCTAGAAATTTCGCCCGATTGACGTCAACATCTCGAGGGGATCGAGTGGTTCAATCGATCGATCGAGTGAATCAATTTTTGGACCACGTTGGGAAGCTAGCGGACGTACAACATACTATGGACTTTCTGCACTCCAATCCACGCAAAGAAGTGATCGATGAAAGTTACGAGGTAGCGCAGTGTGGCATGGCGAGCAAATTATAAGTCCATCGGCAGCTACTCTTGCGCCGCGGAATAAATTAACTTGGTAACAGCGCCAAGCACGCTCAAAAGAGTGGTGTGCTCATGAACAAAACTGGTTTACAGTTAGTCATTTTTCTAGTGGCGGCACGCCGAAGGACATCTGCATAGTCAGTCGAACGAGGTGTGTTTTGTGTGGAGCTAGAAACTGAGAGGGTGGGTGCAACACAGAATATTTGCACGCATATCCGAAAAAAGACATCGAACTAAATTAATTTCGGTGGACTTTACAAGGGATAAATCCCAATTTTATTTTATTGGAAGCCTTATAACAATCAATCAAGCAAGAATTATTCGATTTGCTGCTTGGATGGAATGCTGAGCAATTTTTACGACTTACCACGCTCCCTGAAACATTCTGAGTCAGTTAATGATATCATGTTTGATCGATGATACTAGTGCTTCTTTTGTGAGTTTTATTACATTCAAAACCACATCCACAATCGAGGAAAAAACAACTAGGAAAAGGATCTACCAAATTTTCCGGGGTTCATAATTAAACGATTCTATTCAAAAGATAAATGTTTTCTTATAGAGTTTTAAAATTATAATAAGCAATGGGAACACTAAATCTCGGGTCATTTTGGAAATACATCTTTGTGAGAGCTTTGTATTTAATTTTTTTCAAATCAGATAATGTCATAGTAGACCAGGGCGGACCTGTTAAAAAATGGCTACATTTGACTGTTGAGGGAGGTACACTGATTTTTGCACTAAAAGCTGTGGAATAACTTGTATAACATTAATTGACTTATCCTCCCTCTCAAAAAAGTAGGAAACATAATTAAGTAAATCAAAATGTTTAAAAATTATGAAACAATTTCATTTTTCACCTACTTTTATCACTTCTAACTTTGAAACGATTAATTTTAGAGCAAAGTTGTGAGGATCTAAAAGTTGCATAATTAAATGTTCTATATGATATGATTGGTTACAAACTTAAAGAAAATTTACCCTTGCCGCAAAATAGCAATAAATATTTTAAAAAAGGGGGGTGGGGAGGTAGCCATTTTTATTTAATTTTTTTTATTACTTAGAACACCCTTCGCACCTTCATAATTATTCTAAAAAATCTTTATAATATAATATAAACGCACATAAATTTTCATTGAAATCGATTCAGTAGATTTCGCATAATAATTTTGCAATCTTAATTTATTTAAAAAAATTCAAACAATTTAAAGCTATGTAAATCAGAAACAAACCACTTTTTTTCCAGACCAACTATTTCACAGTAGATATATTTAGGGGTGGCTTTATTATGGAAGCAAAGGGAGTATTACTTCCCTTGTCATTGTTGACATTTAATTTCAGTAAGAATCATTTTCCTGAAATTTATAATTAACATTAAATCTATTAAAGCAAACTAAATAAATAGAAAATCATATGCTTGGTCGGGCTATCGTTCTTTGATCGGGAAACGTGGAAGCAACACTAAAGCTACTTCCACTTGAGGATGTATTGAGGTTATTTTGTGAAGCGAACAACATAAAAAATAGGTTGCTGCTATAGAATGGGACTTTTAGGAGGTGCATTATGTTACTCGTTCACGTCGTAGTACAATTAATGCAAACTTGTGAGGTATTTCGGTCTTACCACTTAAATTATTTCTCTGGAGAATCAGGGCCACCATCAATAACGTTATTTATTTATCAAAATTTTCCGTCATAATCTAGATTAAATATTTTTTACAACTTTATAAAATAAGATATAAAATTGTTGAGTAGCGAATTTAGTATGTAAGAAAATTGTATAAATACTTAAAGAAAAAACCAGTAAACAGAGACAACAAACAGGAATCAACAATTTCAGTTTTAGAACATGACTCCAAATGACGACGCTTCATTATGATATTAATGTTTATAAAATGGCAGCCTTTGGTTGGTATTTTCTGTTCATTGTGTGCTAAATACATCACAGCATTGCTAGTTCTTAGCAAGCAAACGTGACTGGGTCACTTCATCTTATCAAATATTGTCCACGAAGTAATTGTAGTGGAGTCGATTTTATGAATCCCAAATTTTGACATATCTCCAGGTTTTAAGGTCTCTAAAATCTGAATCCATTGTTTTTAGAGAGATGTCTGTGTGTTTATGTATATATGTGCGGATGTGCGTTCGGAATTATTTTTCGTCTCGATTATCTCGAGACCCAAAGAACATATTGACGTTTGACCGGCTTAATTCGACGCGTAATTACGTAACTTAAAATTTAATAAGTTTTTAGCAAAATCGGTTCAGCCGTTTTTTATTGAGGTTGAAAAACTGAAGAAAAGGCAAAAAATGCTCTATTTTGAAACTGTTGGAACGCGATATGAATTCGTGCAGATCCTAAGTATCTTCATAGTAATATTATTATTATTATTATTATTATTATTATTATGTGTTTTAGCAAAATTTTGATCAATATCAATTTAGAATAATAACTATTAATAATAGTAATTAATAATGAAAACAAATTATAGCTTTTTTTCACCCCACTGAGAAGTGAATCGTGTGGATCTCAAGCGTCGCACTTAGAACAAATTTTTATTTATGTTTTATTTACTAATAAATCGAGTAGGTGTTGGTTTTGCGATATTTTTTTGATGCCAAAACTCAGTGTAAAAGAGTAATATTTTTTTTTTAAAAAATCGATAGTTTATATTGGAAATTAAGTTTTGTTTGCTAAAAAAAATTAACATCCGAACAATACCTTCAGATATTCAGTAGAAATCATTTGAAAAACTATTTTTGCATTTACTTCGTTCAATTGATTTTTTGAAAACTTTGTGAGATATTTCATGACAATTAAATTTTTCAAAGAACCTACATCTGAGGAGTCTTTCCCGTGGAAAGAATTTTTTTACATCTATTTTAAAGATGAATAAGATAAAGTTTTTTTTTATAAATCAGAAATATTAATCAAATTATATGAGTGGAATTTTTTGTGCAGGTATTTTTCCACAGATGAAATCCTAAAACTTTTTGCAGAATATGTTTCATGAAATTGTTTGTGAACTTTTGAAGAATTGGTTTCGAACATTTTTTCTTACATAAATTTTTATTATTGGATTTTTCTTCTCGATGTTTTGTTCGAACTTTGTATCATTGTTTGTATTTTAAATTGCATTCATATTAATTTGTCCCGTAAAGTATTTATTTTGGTTAATATCTCGTGAATTGATTTTCGACCATCTCCATACAAAAATATTTCGTAAAAACTATACCGTCAAAACTGTTTGCTGGCATTTTATAAAAAAATATTCTGTAATAAAGAGTGTAAAAACTGTTTACCTTGATTTTCTTTTCACTATAATGATATATTTATTTTTTAGCTAATTTTTGTAGGACCTACCAAAATTAGAAAACTGGTTTTCATTCTTTTTTTGAATTTACTTGTTAAATTTGACATCAACTTAATGAACTGCTCGGTAAACACAGTATAAAATGTTGTTTAAAACGCAAATAAAGTCACGTTAACTGAAAATGTGCTTGCATTTTTAAATTTAATTTGGCTGGAAAATTTATCAGATAAAATTGAAAAAGTGATTATTAAGACGATTTCCGATTGAAAATTAAATCAGATAAAATTAAACGGGCAACATAGTTACAGAAAGTGAACCATTTTACTGTATATTATTATATTAATAGACTAGATTCGTAAAACGTGTTGAATTTTCCATAAATTATTATATATTTTATTTATTTCATTTTTCAGAAACTGCTCGCGACGCAGAAGAAGGTCCATATCGAGGCAAATTCATAGGAAAATTAAATACATACCATCATCAAGTAAGATGCTTTATGCGTAAAGCCAATAATTGCTTAACAATTCATTGCAGGTTTCGGGGGATATATATGCTGTTGACGAATTCACACTCCTTTTAACAGATTTCAGCTATGACGGAGATGGTCTCGACACATTCTTTTGGGCTGGTGCTTCCAACCGACCAAGTCCTCAAGGTTTCATTGTGCCCGATGAATATGGACGGTAACTTGTTCGCTTGGAAGCTTTTTTTTGAATAATCCCGACCAAGTGTCGACTTTCACAGAACTAACGTACTCGAGCGCTACTTCAACAAAGAGTTTACGCTAACTCTGCCCGACAACAAGAAAATAAACGAAATCAAATGGTTCGCGATTTTCGATTTGAATAATCAGAACAATTTCGGGGACATTTTCATCCCCGAAGAGTTCGAAGCGCCGACGCCGCAGAGGGTGTCCAGCTTGTTGAAGCGCAGCCACAATGTGAGCAGTTCAAGCCTGGAAATTCTGGACTCGAAGACCATCAAAATCATCGAATTCACTTACGATGGCCTGGGCAAGGCTACGTACTTTTGGGCTGGTGTGGGGGCGCAGCCTTCCAGTAAAGGATTTAAGATCCCGGACGAGATGGGATAGTAAGTATTTTGCAGGCACGCTCGCACCTAAGTGCTAATGGCGATGACTTCACATTTTTAGTTTGGACTCAATCAGGAAATACGACAAGGAAACTATCGTCCTGCAGCTGCCTGGCGATAAGACCATCTTCGATGTCGACTGGTTCAGTGTGTATGACCTCGAGCTAAAGGAGAACTTCGGGTCCGTGTTGGTTTCTGATGGTCTGAACGTGCCACCATCATTATTGAACGTGTATCCGGTGAAACCGTCGCTGCCCAATTGCCGGCAGCTGCACAAAAACCTTTACGTGGCGTGGGAGGTGTTCGGGCCGCAAATCACGTTCGAACTATCCGGGCAGGTGAAGGAGCACGACTACATGTCGTTCGGGATATCCGGCTCGGAAGCTAGTACGCAAATGATAGGAGCAGACGTTGTCGTCGCATTCATCGACGGAGGACGAGGTCACACCATCGACTATAACATTACTTCATTGGCACCGGTTGGTATTCATTGATGCATGTTTAAATCACAGAATAAATATTCCACAACATCTAGAAACGTTGGTTAAAAATTGCACAGTTGAAAATCCTTGAATGAAATAGTTTAGTAGTATTTAAACCTGTAACAGATAGTGAAAACTGGATCAATGTAGTGTGGATAATAATTGTGGCATCTTTTCAGTGTGTTCAAGTACTCGGGCAGCATAAAGGCGTATGCAGAGATGATATCTTGGGTGGATTAGACAGCTTCCAAATGAATACTTTCGCCAGAGTAGATGGAATCAACACGCTGGTGTTCCGACGCACTCTAATTTCTTGTGAGTTACAATCAAGCCGGTTACCCCTAGATCTTTGCTAAATTTACACTTGCAGCTGATCCCGGCGATAAAGTCTTTTACTTGGATCACCCAATGTACATGGTGTGGGCGATTGGCGAGCTGGATTCGAATAAAGAGCCTTCGTATCACGATCTGTACCCAAAAGCAAATGTTATAATTGACTTCAATACAACCGAGTCGACCAACGACTGCGTGAGCTTCACAAAAGGTGAAGATCTTGTCCCGGAGGTTTGGGATCGTACTCAGATTTTCGATCGATCGATTCGTACATTCAATGCTGTTCTTGGACCGGCGGGAGGTAAACGAGGATATCAAGGAATCACAGGTTTGTGCGAAAATTACCGGAAAAAGGTTGCGAAGTAGAATGCGTTTTGTGTTCCAGGGCATGTTTCAAATGGACTGGCGTGGTATATCAATGGCTACATGATCCCTGAGTTGTGGCTTCGTCGTGGTCTCACGTACTCGTTCAAGGTTGGTAGAGTATTCTTAGCTTCTAAGCGCAAGTACAGTAATAGTAATTATACTCCAAGTTAGCCTCCTTAAGTTTAACATTATTGTGCACGGTTTTATAGAGGATATATTGCCATTCTATGAATTAGGTGCGCGGGGGAAACAATCCACATTCGCCCGAATACTATCACCCCCTCGTTATTACTGACGAGCCGAAGGGTGGATACGATCGTCTGTCCGATGCTAAGCAGAGTGAAATCCGTGTGCTGGCAGGCGTTGAGTTTACACGACGTGGTCGTCCAAAGCCCACAGCCGGTAAGAATGGCCTATATTTGTTGAAAAGGTGATATTCCATGTAATCTTCTCGTCATAGCTGGCCCGTTATGTCTGGGTCGGCACCCGCCCAATTACGATCGCAGATTGGACGACAACTTTCCTACCTTCAAGAAATTCAACAAGACTTTACGCTTCGCCTGTGATGATGGCGACCCAGCTACCTTGGTGATCTCGCCGAACTCGTCGTGGCCGGATATTGTCTACTACAACAGTTTCACCCACGCCAACATGGGATGGAAGATTCACATAGTCGATAGTTATGTGACAAGGACCAGCAGTGCTACAAGCGTAACCATCTCACTGCTCATGTTCACATCAGCAGTAAGTGTTGCAGTCCTGCGACTACTATGCCGCACATCCTAGACTCATAATGTTAGCCTTATTATTTATAAAAGCGCTTGTAAACGTAGTGGCTGCTGACTTTCCATTGAAAGCTACCTATAGTTAGTCCTGGCGCTCCACTCACTCACTTTGTGACTTTGAACAAAAGATTGATTTTTCATGATTGCATAGATATATAATATCATGTAAATATAGGTATGTACATTTAAATAAAAACATTTTTGTATCGTCTTATCATATAAAATATAATAACAAACAATTTCAATATTTAATTTACATGACATGATGTTTTCTTGGAGTTCTGATACAAGAGAAAGTTTTGTGTTTGATGTTACATTTTGTCTAAACATTAACAAGGAGCGATGGATTTCATGACACCTACAAAAAATAATAATTATTGAATATATGATGGCGAAAATCAAAATTTGTAGTTTTCCACTCGATTTTGTCGTCTACGATACAACATCGACAATGATTTTCGACCTAACGATACTGTGTAAATGTGTGATACTGAATTTGAATTTCCTAGTGGTGGATTATAACTTTGCAATGTGATCTCATGACTCATGTTGCCGTACGAATTCTTCGAGAGACTTTGGAATTTGGTTTCGATAGGGTATCCGATATTTATTGATGATGGTTGCCGACAAACACTTCAGATTTATGAAGTTCATCAATGGGATTCGATTATGCGGGTTGCAGGCTATGATGTTTATTGGTCGCTCTTCCGATTTGTTCGGTTGATCGAGATCAGCGCCGCTCATCAGCAAAAGATGTACCACCTGCGAATGTGCAAATGCATTGCGAATGTGATTAAGTTATTCAACGCAAAATTAGCAAGGAAATAAATACGAAATTGAACATTTAAAATAGTAGACTCGCTCTCAAACTAGGTTTTGGGAAACCTGTGCAAGAAATTCAGAATAATAAATTTGAACAATGGAATTCGAGCGAGGACGACTATTGCAAATACGATTGTGAAGCACAAAAATGTAAATTGGATTTCGATAATGGATGATTCCGCACGTTAAGCATACATGCTGTACGAATGATTGGTGTAAGCGAATCTTCTGACTGGATACAGAGTTTATAATGATGTGAAGACGAAGCACTGTACTTTTCTGTACTAAAAAAATGCCGACTTAATACTAATATCTATACTATATATTTAGATGGTAGTTGGAAATTGTTCAAAGGGTTCCCGTTTTCACATTGACTGCCTACGTACATGGAGAGAGATTTTACGAGAATAATATAATTCTGGATATTACTGTTTACTCAAGTTTCAAAATAAAACACTCTAATAGCGAACTACGAATAATTAAATGATATAATAAATTCATAAGTTTGCTACTCACATCTGTCTCATAATTGTATGGTATTGCCGCGACATGCAATGGCGTCGATTTTGACTCGTTTTTTGCATTAATTTCAGATCCACATTTTATCAATACTTTCACTACATCCGCATTGGGAAAAACAATCTGCAAAACAAACGAATTGAATTCTTACAACATTTTCATCGGCTACTAACCAACACCACTCACCCTTGAATTATTGTCGTCTGTGAAATATCCACTTTTAATAACATTAAGTCTAGACACGCATAGATGAAGTAGAGTATCATTCGTACAGGCGCTACGAATATTTGCTCGCACTATTCCTTGAACTGACGATAAGACTAAATGCTTCTCTTGGATGGTCTTAGCAGTTTTCAGTAGTAAGTAGATTAAATGCGTAACGCATTTTAGAACACGATCGAAATTCTCTTGTTGTTTCCGGTACACAGGCCGAATTTGCAACAGCTCTTGAGCTTCCGATATATTATTGGTTAACAAACCAAAAACAGCCAAAACATCTTCGAAAAGCGGCACATTATGATCACCAAAGTCACTCTCATTATATCTATCCGATAAGTCGAGCATTAGTCGTACAATTGCTTGTGCTGTGAAACAAGTGTCTGAATACAAAATAGAATGTCGACTAACGCGGATTTGTAAGGCCAAGCGCCACAAGTCAATGCAGCGTTGGAAACGTAACGAGTCGGCGTACGAAGCTCCCCTGAAACGAATGGAAGAATTCATCACCGGCTGGTGTCATATAAAAGATTACCTGAACATCAAACGGAACAACATGTCCTTGTGATGGATTCCCAAGACACGTTCACAGATGAGCAGACTCTGAATTCGCATGGCATCGACGTCTGTGGCGATGTTGTCTAGCTCCTCCATTGTCCGGAACTCGACAGCGTTTCCATACGCGGGCCGTTGTGGAATAAGTGGGCGTTTTTCTGAAAATCATATTGTTCCAGCTGAGGTCAGACGATCTGACAAAATATACACTGGCATACCTATGTAGGCAGTTTCTCTTAGTCGGATATGATGGGCCAAGCGCCAGTGCAAAATCGCTACCCTCGTCTCATTATGCTCGTCAAGGAAAGTCGAACCTGAAACCAACAAATATTTATTGATATTTCGCACAAGTGCCTTCAACGTCTTACCAATCAGTTCGTGGGCATCGGCCAGTCTTTCGGCAGGATAATTAATCTGGGTTTTTAAGTAATCAAAAATCATATGAGCGCCCTTCAAGCAAGCTGTTTGCAGCGCATCGTCCCCATATCGACTTTTGGCAAACGGATCCGCGCCGTTTTCCAGAAGCAATTTGGTTGTTTCGATCCTAACACAAGACAACAATTGAGTTTTAGACATTTACAAGCGGTTTCTCAATCACCTATGCTCCTGTATGGCGTAATGCAGGGCAGTCTTATCTTGAATATCTTTCGCATTCACATCGGCACCCTTGCTGATCAAATACATGCAAAGCTTGACTGACTGCACAGAATTAATGAGACAAGTGCCGCCATTCACGTTGGGCTTACTTATGTCGGCTCCGTTCTCCACCAGGAATTCCACTAAAATGTCCACAACTCAGCACATAGTTTGCTTGTCAATTCGCCGTCCAACTTACCGATATCCATGTGTGTCATGAAACAGGCACTCCGCACCGGGGTGGAGCCCGAGTCCGAGGGAGCATTTATATCACATCCGATTCGAATTAAGTATTTGACAACCGGGAGCTTTCCCGACACTGCTGCACACCAGAGCGGCGTGACGAAGTGGAAGGATCGATCTTCCGGCACTTCGTAGAGTCCTCGCTGCTCGACATCCGCTTCACAAACCGTAACAAGATACTCCGCTATTCCTACACATCCACGCTTGCAGACAATAAAAAGTGGCGCACAACCATTTCGAATTTTGCGTACAACTTCGCGTCTAATTTCACGCGGCAAGCTGGAAGCGGACGCACTCAATGTTAAATTTTTTTGTTATATTTTGAATTAGTGCTTCTAGAATCGTTTATGATTAATTTATTTGGGATTCTAGCTAGTTTCTACACATAATTTTTATTAGGTACTCTAATTTCTGGCTTATGCAAATTTTCTGACAGAATATTAATTTTTTAACGAATCTAATTTGGAAGTTGTGGATCAAATATAAAATCATGAAATATTAAATTCTTTAAAGGGGAAATCTCGAAACAAAAAATTGCTTTTTGCGATTGGAAACAATTTAAAGATTGTTACTTTAAGTTATCAGAATGATAAGCGATACTGAGATTTTATGGCATGTAAAAATATTCAAAAAAGAATTTCTTATGCATTTTATAAATTTATCTTTTCAATTTATAAAAACAAAAATTACAAAACCAATCTGAAATGCACCGAAACGGACCATGGAAAGTTTAATTCAGAAGAATTCAATATGAAGACACAAAACATAGAATACTGTTCGGCAATACAAAACATAAATTTATGAAAAATATCCAAAAATGATAGCTCTTTTGCAGAAGCTTTAATCTGATTGATTTCAAATTTAAACGTTTTTAAAATTGAACACTTTTCTGGGTCAGAATGATTATTAGAGAGTGATATTGACGACAGTCTTATACAAACGATGCCAAGTGGATAAATCAAACTGTTTGAGAAGCTCGTTAACATTTTATAAGTGAGTTATCTTCACTCTCATCGCCTTTTCAACGATAGGCAGTACGATTTTCAATCTAGCCGCCCTGTTGGATATTTGATGGTGTTTATTTCTGGTCAATGAAATCATAGTCTCCATAATTATGGTGGGGTCAAAGTGTCGCTTTTGATCTTTCCGAAATATTCGGTTGGAGGGTTACGCAATTGACGAAAATATTATCGAGTCCGATGTTGAAAATGAAGCAAGGGATATTCGGGAAGCTAGGTTGGTTGGTTGGTTGTAGTGGTAGCCCCCTTTGTCAAAAGGCGGCTCACTTAGACCAAGATAGGCCCATTGTGATACCACAAAGAGGTAGGATATGGCACTAGAACCGGTGGGATGACGAGAACCATTTAGATTCTCGCATGAAGCTGGCGATGCAGCTAATATTCAAACTAGCTACTTCCGTGAGGCTGTCCACGAAAGGTGAGTCTAAAGTTTGCATGCGTTTCCTGGATAGTGCTGGGCATTCGCACGTTTCCTCCTCATCCTCCGATCTGCAGCTGCGGCCAAAATCGTGGAGAGAGGTACCCAGTATTTTTGCATGTCTGCCAATGAGGCAATGCCCCGTCAGTACGGATATGATGAAACTTAATGTTTCACGGCTCGTGTTGAGGAGCTGCTTGGTGCGCTTTGAGCTCAGTGCGTGCCAAGTTTGCCTGGTTATCCTGCAGGTTTCTTCCAGCAGCCAGGTCCTGTTTCCAGCCTCCATATAATACTGCTTGAAACTTAGCTTGACGGATGCCAGTGGATGGCCGACTTGGGGTGCTAGTGTATAATCCTGAAGCTCAGTGCCAGCCCTCGCTAGGGCATCAGCTTCGCAGTTTCCAGGTGTACCACTATGACCCGGCACCCAGCAAAGAATCATTTCACAGTGAAGCGACATCGCGTTCAGTTGTGTGCGACATTCCATTACAATTTTGGATGAGCTATACACGTTGGATAGTGATTGGATAGCAGCTTGACTGTCGGAGAAAATGTTTAGATTTCTTATGAAAATTTTCTGATTTCTCAACCAGTCTACTGCCTTGTATATTGCAATGACCTTTGCCTGAAAAACACTGCAGTAATCTGATAGCCGGAAGGATAATTTCAAGCCTAGCTGCTAGGAGAAAACGCTGCAACCAACTTTTCCATCCATCTTTGATCCATCAGTGTAGATGTCGAACGATTCTTGTATCCTACTTCTTTCCATAATCCAGTCATCTCTGCTAGGGAGGACTGACTTTGAAACCGTGGTGGAAGCAGAGAATCGGAGGAGTGAGGTCTACTTTCCCTGGCGTCGGTCCATCCCTCCGTAATATGGTGTAATGGCCAATATTCCCCTCATGCCAGAGAGAGAATCAATGCCTTTGTCGGGGTAGTGATTGCAATAGCTACAATCTTTCTGACCCTGTTTAACAGGTTCGCATTTGATGTTTTTGCCATCACTGGCCACCAGATAATTGCGCCATACAGAAGGGTTGGTTCCACTATCGCTGTGTAGAGGCAAGATACAGTTTTGGGTTTCAGTCCTCACCTTTTCCAAAGAGCTCTTTTGCAGCAGTAGATTCCGCATGCCGCTTTACGCTCTCTTTCTGCTGTGTTCGCTTCCCACGCGAGATTGGAGTTCAGAATTAGACCTAAACATTTGACCTGATGAGATGGATTGATACTTGTCTTATCAAGTTTTGGTGGGAGAAATCGTGGAATTTTGTATCTTCTCGTGAAGAGCACAAATTCCGTTTTCTGCAGAATAATCTTTAGACCGCACTTTTTGCTCCACTTGGTAAGAATACCTAGAGCAAAGGTTAGTCTTTCAGATAACGAATTTACCCGATATTGCTATTGTAATATCGTTGGCATAGGCTACGATTTTGCAGCCAGTCGCTTCTATTCTTGTCAGGAATTTGTCCATTACTAAGTTCCATAGAAGGGGTGATAGCACCCCACCTTACGGGGTGCTTCGGGAAGCTATGTTAGAAGAGATTGCATCAAAGCTATGACGCCTACTCCTACACACAGTTTTGAACTGTTTATGGCTGACGGTTTATTGGAGCACACAGCGTTTCAGAAAAACTTGTATAGACAGCAAGAAACCCTAAAAAATGGGAAAGTATTTAAGCTTGGAAAATGGTTCCCACATTAGTTATCGATATCAAATCTCCAGCAAAAAGTGAACATTTGTTTCCATCTGCTATGTTACGATGAAACCAAATCTTTTCTCAATCGTATTGTAACAGGGGAAGAAAAGTGAATAGTTGATAGCAACTTCGTGCGAAAAAGACAGTGGGGGGATGCAAATCAGACACCAGAACCAACGGCCAAACCAGAACTGCACCCACAAAAGATTCTTCTATCTATTTGGTGGAATATGTCAGGAGTTCTCTATTTTGCATTGCTGGATTCTAATGAAACTGCTACAACGGATGTGTATTGTTTTCAACTGAGTACTTTGAATGCAGATTTGAAGAGCAAACGCCTGTCTGTAGTGAACAGGAGAAAGGTTCTTTTTCATCACACCGCATACTGCAAGTCACCCTGAAAAATTGAAGGAAATTGACTGGGAAATTATGTCTCATCCAGTATATTGCCCAGACGTTGCTCCAAGCGATTTTCTTTTGCAGCCTGCAGTCGTTTTTAGGTGTAAAATTATTTCAAAGCAAAGATGATGTCCAAGTCAGCATTACTACATTTTTGTTAATTCAAAAGATAAGAAAATTTATTCCGATGGAATTTTATAGATAGATATTAAATAAAATTGTTTTATATATACTTAAAATTACTTTAAAATACGCGGGACTTGTGGACTGACCTGATACATCCACTACCAACGAAAAATCCGAACTTTCATCGGAACGAGTCCCTTGAAGCGTTTTTTACACTATAGGAACTACGGAAGCTTGTTACTTTTTGAATAACAAAAATAATAAAACATACGAGTTGAAACACTGCATCTTCTTGTGTTATGATGTAAAAATCATTTCCTTTTCAACGTTGACCTTGCGTGCAACTTTGAATAAGGACTCGACTTGTTAATGGACATCTTTCCACTACACTATGGGAACTACGGAAGCTTGTTACTTTTTGAATAACAAAAATAATAAAACATGCGAGTTGAAAAACTGCATCTTCTTGTGTAATGGTGGTACCATAGTGATCTCAGCCTTAAAAACTAAACTAAAACTATTTTTCCCTGAACACACTTGTGAAGAAAAGAGTTAAGTGATAGATTTTATTTGGAATTTAAAGCTTCCTCTTGTTTGTCCGAAGTGAAAAGAGCTCTCTTAGTCTTTCTTCTAAACGGAAAACATTTCCACGGCAAAAATCATTTCCTTTTCAACGTTGATCTTGCGTGCAACTTTGAATAAGGACTCGATTTGTTAATGGACATCTTTCCGTTAGTTTCCAAGTAGCTTAGCTACAGAAGGTTGTAAATTTATATTTTACTGTGCACTGCAAATCAGGTGCAAGGATCGGAGTAGAGTAAAGCAGTGCGGCAAACTATGGAAGAATTTGCATAACCAAATTCCGCGTTCAGCAGACGACTTAAATACGGTTAAAGTTATACATCCTGAAAGCCTTCAAGGCAAGTCATTTTCGGGCGCCCAACCCCGCTGTTTTCGTTTGTCCTCAGACTTTCCGTAGACCAGGAACGTTGCGGGACTTCTGTGTAATTCAAGCCTCCGCGAAAACACTTCGCAGACTCCCTTGAGTCGTCACCGCGAGATAAAGCGACGTCGAGCCATCGCAGTTCACGGACGACATCGACGTCTTTCGGTTTCCGGGATTTCTCTGATTTGCATACGGAATCGACCGCCGATTTCGTAAGCAAAGTGCACGGAGTTGTTGTTGGTTGGTCTGAAAAGGGGGCGATATTGATTTACCTCTCCAATTCACCCTGCAGGCTCTTGGACAGGAATGATCCCTCGACGCAGCGCTTGCACTCCTCCATCAGGTCGTAGTTGAGGTTTTTGATTTTGCAAAGCAGCAGCGGATTGTAAGAGTAGCGAGTCATCGAATTACACATTTTCTAAAGTTCTTTCGAGTTTTCGCTTTTCATCGGCAAGATTTTCCCACGCGCACAACATTTAATTTCGGTTTGAATTCCTGACTACGGGCCGCGACAAACTAATTGATTGTACATTGAAATTGAGGAGACGAAAAGAAACTTTTGCAGGAATTGTTTCCCATTTGAGCAAAACGTCAAAATACGAATCTGACGTCGTTGTTGTTGTTATTGTGGCTGTCCAACATTTTTTTCTATTTTAGTACCCCACAGGGTGACCTAGAAGCGCATGGTAGGATAGCAAAAATTCGCCGTTGAACCCACACGTTCCCATTGAAACCAGCACGTTCCAATGGAAACAGACACGTTCCGATTGAAACCAACACCTTCCAATGGAAACAGACACGTTCCGATTGAAATTGCTGGAGGAAAATATGAGATATTTAAGTTTGAATCATTTTGCACGAATAAATGGCGTCACATACTAAATTCTATAACTCCAATTCTGCAGACCTTCACGTCAGTTAACTATTTAAGAACTTCTAGACCGAACAGAAAGCTTGGAAGATGGGGTTGCTGGAAGATTTTCTGAAAATCAAGAAGAAGAATTCCATTCCTGCAAACAAAAGGTGTCTCGGCTAGCCGTTCCTGAAAAAAGCGTCTCGGGTAGATGAAGTGACACTGTTTGAGGCGGAATTTGAAACCTTTTTTTTATTTCCTCAACGGATATTAAATTTTCGAATTAATGCATTGTTGATTTAAGAACTGTTGAATTCATTCTTTGAAAATATTTATACCGAACATTGTATCTGGTTATGGACGGATTTGAAAAATGGCAAAATATTTTCCATATTCCATGTTTGAATTTGGAGTTTGTTTTACAGATATATGTAGTTATATTTTAGTCGCTTGCATGTTGATGAATCATTTTAAGAAAGATGTGATAAAATAGATTATATACAAACAAAGCATAAATTTCGTTTTAAAATGGTACAATAACCGACAAATTCGATTATTAAAAATTGTTAGAATATTAATAAATTGAATCGTTTGGATAATTTTTTTAAAAAGTAAGCGGATTTTCCTGATATATGTCTGAAACACAATTATCAGAGAGACATTGTAGGAAATTGGTTTCAATAAACATGTTTATTCATTACTTCTTAATTTCCAAACACTTTTCATGGACTTTCATTCGAGGCATTATTTTTAAAAAATAATATGTTCATGAACTTTTTTCCAAAAATTCGTTCGTAAAATTTTATTTCTTGCTACTTCTGAGTAATTGTTGCTTGATTTTTTCTTTATTTCGTATGTATTCAAAGGGAAAATTTTGAAAACATCATTTGAATAAATTTCTATTCAAAATTATTGTTTTTTATATTATTTGTTTATTTTATTGTTTTTATTATCTCTCGCATACCTTGTGATTTTTTGTCACATGTTCCTAAGCATAATGTTAACTAGAAATGGCTCTGTGATCTTGTTAAAGAAACTGACAAAAATACATGAAAATACTTTCAACAATTCAATGGCAATACTACCTAAAACTCTCCCTTAATCTCCACATGTGGACAGCACACAATTTTCATTCAAAAAATAGTGGAACCAAAGGCAATCAGCTCTCAATTGTTATCGGCATCTGTCATAAACAATCTAGCGTCAAACAAGTCCGAGGTTCGAATATTTTAACCGACCCACATACACTGTTGCATCTTTTGTCTACGGTTGGCTTTGGATTAGTCCTTCTTTTGAAGTCCTAGTGATTGGTATCCGGTGCTTCTTGTGGTTCGTGGATTTTCTTCAATGAATTTGTTGTCATACAAGCTATCATCACATCGTTGGCATCATATCAATTGAGATCTTCACTGACGCCACAACGTGAACAATCAATACGATTGCCAAGAAAAGCTCTGTGGTGGTCAATCAAAGATCTAAGAGTAATGCCATTACAGGGACGTGACGAGCTTCATGAATTTGGGGGGGGGGGTGATAAATGGTGAAAATGCCGACTTGATTACAAAAATTTGCCGACTGTCCGACTTTACAATCAAATTTCTTGAATATGCCAACTTCGGCACGAAAATGCCGACTCGCTACAAAACTTTAGGGGGGTGTCACACCCCCAACACCCCCGCCTCGCTACGCCCCTGAGTAATGGCTATGCGTCATTCAATTTCACTTTAGAACTGTCTCGCTAAAGCAGTTGGTGTCTTTCTTTATTTCCATCATCGTTTGGGTCATCAGCAACGTGTATCAGAATAAATCGCATTGTAACAGATCTTAAATATGAAATTGATCTTTTGGGAGCAGCATATTTTCCAACAATTAAGTCAGTTAATTAATGCAAGGTTCCTTTAAGGATGGCCACATTATATGCGATTATGTGAAAAAAATATAACTCTCTCAAACTCAATGATGTGATCAGTTTCAGAAATAAATTTAATATTGTGACTACAAGTAAACTAGTAGAGCTAAATGATGTACATAACAATCCACTTTTGTTGTATGCAAATAAAAAAATCGCTGAAGAAGCTTTATTGAAAATGACCGCACCAAAAAACGAAGTGAATGATGATAAATGCTAAGATCTTCGGTCTTATCATAGTCAATGCAGCCGATATAGAAGTGGTACCCAAACCAGCCTTTCTGGAGAATATGGTTACAAGAAAAGCTGGAACTTTGGCTGGCATTGCAGGCAATTAAGCAAAGCTAAAACGAAGAGCTGAGTTAAAGAAGATGTTAAAAATTGGTAAAAATGTTTGCATCGAATATCCTTTGTGAGCAATCTATATCATCAACTTTATTTCCAGAGGAAGAGGTCGAACCGGACAAACTTTCTACCCATTTGATCATCAGATAAATATTTTTTGAAATAATCCTATCGTCTATGAAGTGTGAATTAGATTGGATAGCGGAACTCCTGGTCAGATGCATTTCGTATCTATTTTAAGAGACTACTTTCACTTTCCACTGCCACTTCAAGATGCCTAGTTCAATTCCATTTGAACGCTGCAATTGCTTGGAGAAAATTGTGCATTTGCAGTTGAACCGACGAACGTGTAATCTCGCAAGAAAATCATCTACGAGAAAATGGTCATCACCGAGTCGCATGTGAAAAGTGCAATCTGTGAAAAACTGAATAGTTTATTTCCCGGAAAAAACGGCTTGATTGAGATAAATCCAGGAAGTGTGTTGCTGCCGAAAAAGTTTGAAGAATTGACCGACTCTATTGAAAAGTTCGAGGTTCGCAACGATGATGTGTGGGTGGTGTCGTATCCAAGAACTGGTAAGTAGGTTTTTGATAGTGGCAATGTTAGGTTCAAAATACGGCAACTATTCAAAATTCGCTTTAAAGGAACAAAAAAGGGGTGGCTATAATATTTTCTCCAACAAAACGATGGACATCAGATTGTGGTATATTATCTGTATATGATTTTTACAGGTTCCACTTGGGCGCAAGAAATGGTATGGCTGCTGGGAAACCAACTGAATTTCGAAGCAGCCAAGGACACCATGGTGGCGATAAGAGCACCCATCCTGGAGTTGACTGCACTTTTTAGTGAGGATCATCATGAGTGGGCTGCGTAAGTTCAAAACATCTGATTTCCTTTTTGCCATTTACATTTGTATCCTCGTGACTATCACGCTGCATTGTTTTTACCAGCAGAAGTGCCATGGGAAATTCGGTAGAACTTTTGCATAGTCGTCCTAGTCCCCGATTCGCTCGATCACATTTAACATGGGACCTGTTACCACGCCAGCTGCATGAGGTCAAGCCAAAGGTAAGCAGAAAAATATTTTGTCCTTCAGAACATAGTATGGTGCTGATGGAGAATATCTTTGCCAGATCATCTATATCGCCCGCAATCCTAAGGACTTGTGCGTCTCATTCTATCATTATTGCAAATTACTCCACGGTCTGGAGGGTCCTTTGGACGAGTTCTGTGAGTTGTTTTTGACTGGCGAGGTGCCCGTCGGGTCGTATTGGAACCATGTCCTGAAATTCTGGGAGCATCGTGACGACAACAACATTTTGTTCTTGAAGTATGAGACGATGAAAAAAGACTTACCAGCGGTGATAAAAAAATGTGCAGACTTTCTTGAGCTCGACTATTGCATATCCGATGACGATTTAGATAGAATCTGTGATCATCTGAACTTCAAAAAAATGCAAAAGAACCCAGCTGTGAATTTAAAGCCGATTTTAAAACAAGAGGATGATGCCGAATCAAATGCAAAATTCATTCGGAAAGGAGAGATAGGCGATTGGAAAAACTGTTTCACGCCTGAAATGTCTCGAAAGTTTGATGAATGGATTGCGGCTAATACTCGCGGTACTGGATTGGAGTTTGAGTATGAATGAGAAAATGCGGTTGGATTTGTTCAAAACTTAACCGAATTCGTTGGAAATGAATTTTTCAAGGGTGTTTGTAAAGGTTAAAATTTATGATTGACGCTCGAAATATTACACTGTTTGTTTTAATTTTATAAATGTTACATGCTGCTTTAGTTTTCATATTTTAGGTTAAAAATATTACACATTTTTAAAATAGCATCTGTTTTTTTGGTTTAAACAGGAAATGATTTTTGCTTTCTTCACATTATACATGGCTTATAATGAAAATCATAAGATATCAATGAAAATCAATTGAAATCCTGCAACCATTTTGTTTTTTTTTTGACTTATTGTAACCTAATTATTCTTCAGAATTTTAAGCAATTTTGTCCGTTGTAATTTCAAGACCTCGCAAACCTTCATCGTTACGATATTTATAAGAAGTAGTTCAATACTGTAAAGCATTGAAATCACTTCGAAAAATACGTTTTATCAATGCTCTATCAAGGCTATTGTCAGTTAGTCCTGACATTAAGCAAAATCGGAAATGAAATTAAGTTATTTTGTTGACGAAATAAATAGTAAACTTACGAAATGGGCAATGCAGCTTTGTTTAAAACAGCACAGCCAATATTCTGTTTGAAAAATATTGATAGTCTGAATATAAAACGTGTGATTTTTGCTGGTCTAAAGGAAAAATACACAGGAGAGCTCACCCGAAATGTATATCGAATTCGATAGTAATTAGTTGCAGTTTTATGATGTTCTTTTTCCAGAAAATATTGAAAGACAAAATTATCAATGTGTTGATAGAAGAGGCATGCGTGACTAACCTGATTGCTTGCGAATTAGCCGTGCAGAAATTGGGCGCCATTGGTAATATAGTTTATCAGCCAATGCTGTTTTATCGAAAGAAAAGACCACTTTCGAATGTCGCTCGGTGAGTATTTTTTTGAAGATTGATTTGCAAGAGAATCCTTATCCGGTATGCCAAGCAACAGGAGCTGATTGATGTCGTTTTGAAAAATTTTACCTCCCAATGTTGAAAAAAGATTTTGTCTATTTTTTTAAAGATTGCATATTTTCTGCTGTGAAAACTAGGAAATCAGTTCTTAATATGATTATTTTTTGCTGTAACCGAAGTCTTCCTAATGACCTTTGACTGTAAAATGTCAAGCGTCTATCTGATTGATGTGATCATATGTTTGTATTTTCTTTATGATTTTCAACATATAGATGATGATTGTTATCGTTAGCATATTCTGTCCTCTATATTCGTTGGGAGCAAAGCATATTTATTGCTGTTATTTTTCTGGATATATGACAGGCGCGAAGCATTTCGATAATTAATATATGTACATATATTACAGCTAATCTTCTATAGCTGATTCTTGGCTCATTTTTGGAATAGGATATGCTTATGCTGTTCAAAAAATGTTTATTAGTTATTAAAGTACAGTATTTGATAATTTATTTTTTAAAAATAACATCGTCTAAATGTAAACCGTCGTGTTCGCGGCATTCATTTAGTCGAACGGTAAAATATACAATGGCGGCTCGGCAGGTTGACTCCGTGATGGCTGCAATTTCGTAACGAATATTTTCTTTCAAATGCGCCAAAGTAGTCGGTTTATTGTTATAACTTTTGATTTGAGATAACCCCACCGAAAAAGTCCATATGAGTTAAATCAGGACTGCTTGGAGGCCAGTTTCTAACGCCTCTCCTGAACATCAATTTGCCAGGGAAAGTTTCACGCACTCTAGGCGTATTGGACGTGTGTGAGGTTGCCCCGTCCTGCTGGAATCATGTTCTTGGTTACAGCCAGATAAGTTTTGCATTTCTGGCACCAAGATATTGTCTTAAATTTCCACATAACGCTCTGAATTTACTGTAACCGCACGTCCTCTTACATCTTCAAAAAAGTAAGGACCAATTATTCGCGCCATCATCGCAGCCCACAAAGTCACTTTTGGTGAATGAAGTGGCCTCATGCTTGGCGCATCATTAAGATGATGAAAACCTCGAATACTGCAGAATCTTCTACGCGCTATAGTCGATTCATCGCCATTTTTGTAAAACTCTTACACGCACAGCGTAAGACCCACTTCAGAGAAACGCTCCATACCGACTGAATTCCTAAGAGCCAGGCAGCCAACTCGCATATCCTCCTTCCCCTCTGATTCGATACGTTCATGCAGTCAGCTAAACAAATGTAAAGTTTCTTTTGAGACACCCTGCATTGCAATACTAATTTAATTATTTTAATGGAAGGGTACTCCACCATTAGTTTTATATTTTACTTTGATTGTTTCAAATATCTCAAATTGCTTGCACAAGACCGAAATTTAATTTTTTATTTGATTTTGTGAAGCTTGCGATGTTCCCATTTTCAAGGGAGATTAATTCATTTTTAAATATGTAACCGCATTGATCATAGAATTGAAACTAAATTTTTTCTACATCTACCTTCTCTGTTACTTGTACCTATATTTTAAACTACTAAACCCGATTTTCTGTGAATTGAATCTTGCAATACTATTCACAAGTGGATAATCAATTCCTTAAATTTTGTGTAATTTTTTAAATCTTTTAATGATTTATTTTAAAACAATAAAATCCAAGTTCGCAAAAAATTTCGCAAAAAAATATTCAAAACAAAATGGCTTGATAAAGTTCGAATTGGTTATCGAATAAGGATTGTAGCGTATTTTTTTAAGCAAAACAACTATCACCTGCGAAATTCAAAAATTATTCATTGGTTATACTAATAAACCTGTTGGTACCGAACATTACCAAGCTTTTCATGCCGAGAGCTGTACAAAAATAAACCTAAATCTTGAAGATATTCAAATTTATAACAATACAATTTCTTAGAATTTTAGGCGCACAAAGTGATTTGGTCCTTTTATCGTCGACTTCTCCATCTGGCCTTAAGAAGCTGGGCGAAATAACGTCCACACCTACCCTCAACATTTTAAATTGTGCCCAGTGCCCGGCGTTGTCCTTCGCGGCCATGATGTCGATTTTTGAGCGCTATAAGAGTTTCGAAAACCTGACCGTAGCACTTATCGGACGACCGTATCCTTACTTCAATTCCTTGCTGCTACTGCTTCCCAGATTAGATGTGAATACCAAAATACTAACAGCACTATCAAAAGTAATGTGAAATGCGTAAGGGGGTGTTGGTTTCAGGCTGTTGGATAATTTTATTGTTCATATTTGCAGAAAACATGCGTATCCCCGCGATATTTGCCAGTGGCTCAAGAGTTCGCCAATCGAGCTGGCAAAGAGATCAAGGAGTGCAACAACTTGGATGATGCACTACAAGGAAGCGATGTGATAATGATTTCGCAAAATATTTGGAATGGTTTTTCACTTTATGAAAAGGTTAGTCATTTTCTAATATGCTCTATATTATAGTTATGAGCCCTGGTTCGATTCAAGGACGTTAGTCGGCTCTGCAATGAAAACTGGTCCATATTCCATGATCCATTCGAAGGCTCGCTGTTTGAATCGGATATTTTGAATCACAAGAACGCTCTTAGTTTCAAGTTGATAGAGAATTTGCGCTGGTCATTCTTTACGATATTGTTGGAAATATTTCGAATATCGAGTCCGGAGATTGCTGGCAAAATAGCTGAAATTTGTAAAGAGGAGTGCGAGCTCTCGCCTGATATTGATAAGAACATGAATAAATGATTGAATGACTCAAATATTAGGAATCGCACTGCAGATACATCAAATCAATTCTAAATCGAATTTGATAATTTCCAATGTGATTTCAGTCTGTTTTTGATGTTTCTGAACTCCAGAATTGAGAAAATCTGTCAACTAAATCATAATTAAGAAAAAAATCATACAAAAAATAAGTTTTTAAGAACAGGAACTCATTTAAATAACTAAGTTTCTAAATATAAATTTAGGAATTGCCGAAGGTATATACGAATATTTTTGCACATCAAGATAAAAGATAAAGTCGTTCGAAATGATTTTTTTTTATAAATAGCTATCAGTTCAGCTACGTAAGCTGTAAGACACTGATCAGAAGACCAGTTACTATGGCCATCAACATGGATTGAGATTGCACTATAAGAGTTTCGTCTACATTTCGTATGCAAATTTGAAATCAATCACTTTTGAAACTCCGTCAAACCTTGCATTTTCAAAGAAAGACCAAACTAAGGTTACAAGAAAATTTCATCATATAAAAAACTGAGATAATGTAGAAACTTTAAAATTAAGGGATATTTTACAGTAAAATCAAAGAAACTAAATCAATATCGCTGATAAGAGATAAAAGTGTTAGCTGTGTTTTAATTAAATCAATTGTTTTTCAATTGGAAGGAACACAATAGGAAAAAATCTATACTATCCCTAAAATATCTCTAGATTTTAATAAGAATATCGAAGATATGATTCGTTCTGAAGTACAATCGTTATGTGAAAGAACCCTTGCAATATTATATTATATCACTGCAAACTCATTCAATCTCTCATTTAGTGTTATATATATGATTACTAAGCCATCTTAAGAATGTCCTACCAATTTGTCTTACAACTAGTCAAAGATGATAGCTCTTTTGATACGACTTTGATACTCATGAACTCAATTGACTCCAAAGCGAACCGATAGCAGCACTCGAATGGTGGCATTCCAAGTCCCACATTATCAAACACAAACCGTGTTTCGCGGTAATTAAGACCTGTTACATTAATCCAAATTGCATGAGTTACAGGTACCTACACTCATTGCAGTGTATTTACGTTCTGTTACGTACGGAAGTGCACCATTAAAGTTTCATGTGCATCGCACTTGATTTGTGCCCTCGTTCTTGGCCCACATCACGCATAGCAGCAAGTTCATGCGACAAACAGGTAAAGCATAAGAACTCTTATTTGGCTAGCACAATAACAAGCCGTAATGTGGCTCCGGTTACTCGTCAGAGTCTTTCGATTGGATTTGTTTGCAAGTCGTTTTTCTGCAATTACCTTTGGTGCCATTGATTCTAACTTTCTCTCAGGTTATTGTCTGATGTTTGTAGGACCAAAACCTGGGGTGAGCAACCTTTTCTCATCGCTCTGATTCGTTGTAATTGACTTGAAGAGTACTTATGTGACTATTTTGTAAGGAACAAGCTTATTGCTGATCTCATTCGATGTTATTTTTCGTTAACATTCCCAATCCTTGATTGCTTTAGAGTTGCTTCATACTTTTTGAACTGGGTACTCAAACAAAACCACAAGTTACTGTTCCATTTAAGAAAAATAGGACAATGGAACATTTATTGTAAGCAAATTGAATGTTAAGTTTAACCAATTTTAGGGAATAGAAAGAACCTGAGAGATATATTTTTAACTTCCCAGCTCCCAGTGGGAAGTTATTGTAATGGGGTCGATTGTGCGAATCCCAAATTTTGACATATCTTCACGTTTTAAGGTCACTTGAATCCAAATCCATCGTTTTTGGAGATAGATAAGAGTTGTTTGTGTGTATATGTACCTATGTGCGTTCGGAATTATGTTTCGCCTCGGCTATCGTAAGAACCAAAGATCTCATTGACGTGAGATTAGTTTTTTTCGACGCGTAATTACGTCACTTAAAACTGAATGAGTTTTTAGCAAAATCGGTTAAGTCATTTTTAATTGAGGATGAAAAAACTGAAAAACTACAAAAAAATTGCTTAATTATGACACTGTTGAAACGCACTATGATTCCGTGCAGATCCCAAATACCTTCATAGTAATATTATTATTATTGTGTGTTTAGCAAAATTTTGATGAAAGTTGTAAAAAATGTTTTTAAAAAAAATCAAGATTAATTTATAGAATGCCAAACTTGTAATATTATCAGGTTTTGGGAAAATGGGAGTAGTGACGCTAATGCACTTAATAATTGGATATTGTTTTAAATAATATAATATTGTTCATAACAATCAAATATTATTAGTTGTAATTTGATTTTGTGAATATAAAATCAATTAAAATTATTCAGGAACGATCAATCATCCTTAATAATAATTAAATATGTCCCTTCAATAATGGCTATGGATTCCGGGGCCGAGATGGAGGACGAGCTGGAACACCAGAAGAAGGAGGAGGACGTGGAGGGAAAGGAGGAGGACGAGGATGTCGAGACTTTAATAGAGGACGACCAGATGGTGGAGTCGTCTTCCTCTACCAAAGCTTTATGGCTAGATAAAAAATACAGAAAGTGATTATAATAATTTAGAACAATAATTATTAATAATAGTAATTATAAATAATAGCAATTATTAATAAAAATAAATTATGGCCTTTTTATTCGTCCCACTGGGAAGTTAGTCGTGTGGGCCTCAAGGATCGTACTTAGACCACATTTTTATGGTTTGCTGTTGACGCCATTTTTAGAGAAGTAAATACATTTAGATAGTAGTTGATAACAAAGTGTTATGAGATTTGTGCAGATACCAAGAATATTTCGGAAAATGTGCCACGCATGACTCTATTCAAAGTATAAAACCCATTGCAATTCGTAGTGTATGAGTATTAAATTTTAAGGTACTAATCTTTATAGTCAGTTTTGAAACCTTTCAGACTCTTGAAATTCAAAATACATTAAGTGCAAAAATTCGAATCATCTTAAGGTACTAGTCCACTTTATAAATTTCAAAAAATGGATTTTTTTTGCATTTTTTGACTCCTTAGAACTTCAAAAATGACCTCCAGAAAAATCTTTTCGAAATTCGAAAGTTTAATACATAAATGGCGACTTTGAGTGTGTGCGCGTTTCTGCTCTTTTTAGGTGTTCGATCAGCTGTCGGTCGCGTAGCGTCTCTTTCATTCCCCTTCTCTAAAATACCGGTTTCTCCTATTTACATTATATTTGCGACTTATTGAATGTGTTCAGTATTCATTTAGGCTTCTACATATCAATTGGATGCTTTTGAAAAATGTCTAATTTTTCATTTTTCACAAAATGTTTGTCAGCGAAATGGAACAAAAACTTTGAACACATTTTACGCAAAACAACGTTTTTTAACATGGCAGACAGATTATCGCCGAATCTACCGAACCGATTTTCAAAAACTTTTATGTGTTTTATTTTTTAGAGATTATTATACCGTAATCGACAAGAACATTAGGAATAACTTGAAAAATTTTGGCGTTAAAATAACTACGAAAAAACGGTCGATTTTTGAAATTTTTTCACAAATCCGCCATTTTTTTAACAGATTTTTTTTTAAAAACGGTGGTGGATTACAGTGTAAGAGACCTTGGTTTTTGAAGTGCCGTTTAATTTTTTTGTTTCAAATCTATCAATCCATAGATTATCTATCCGCCGTGGAGTAACGATTTTCCCAGAGCTTAATTTCAGCGCCCTCTATAAAAGAGAATAATAAATAAAAAAGGTAAACTATATTTTTTTTGTATCATTCAAAAATGAAATAATACTATAAAAAAAGATTCATGCCTATATATAATAAAGTTTCTGAAAAGCAAATGCTTGAAAAGTGGTATTTTTGGCCTTCTAAAGTGGACTGGTTACCTTAAACAAGCTCTTGACAATCTCTTTCACAACAGTATTGCTTTTTCCAGATCCATAATAGCTTTTCGTGCAGATTCCGATTTTTGTAAGAAAACACACATCCTCTTAACAGATTGCAATGGCATTATATACAATGTTCCTGATACAGCTGGCAAACAATATTTTAGATCGATTTTGAATTTTTCACCGCGGATTTTTATTTAGGACTCCCGAATCGAATAATAGAAAATAATAGTGTTGTTCCCATTTTCAATATCGCTCTAATTTATATATTATATATAAACAAGTTATGAGTTTATTCAGTACGCTATCAGACGAGTATTTTGCATTGTAGACATTTTATAATTGTTTGTCAAAGCTGGGTCTAATAACATACGCAATTTTCACTAGCGAATATTTTGTGTTTATGGATTGTTTATTCAGCTTACTGGCTGTGTTTATATTTCCAGCCTCAAATTCTGGTTACCTTTTATAAGTCATTGATCGATGTCTTGTGAACTAGATTCGAGAATCGAGCTATTGCTATATGTATATGTATATTTAATGTTTTACGTTTAAATTTGTTGATATTGATGGAATCTTTCTCGTTGGTGGCATTTTTTCTTTTCTTAAAGTGTTTTGTAAAAAAAATAGAAAGAAAAACAAAAATATATAAAAAAAATTATAAGATTATAAAAAAAATTGATGAATGCCATTTTTACCATAAATGTAATATAAATAGGGGTAACACTTTGGACACACGTTTTACATCCCTCCCGCCGGCCCCTGGTCCCCTCACACACCCGCGCGAGGAGAGGGGAAAAATGGCATTCATCAATTTTTTTGATTTTTTAATTTTTTTCATAGTTTTGTTTTCCTTTTTCTTTTATTTTCTTTTTTCCAAAAAAATTCTTTTATTTTTAAAATTTTTCCGACTTTTAAACAAGTCTAAAAGTCACTTCCCGGATCTATTTTACGGTTTCAAATGACCTCTGGAAATATGCAAAATAATCATTTTTTTAGTGGAGGAACCTCCATAACTTCTCATGGGGGCCGTGACCGCCACGTTCTTTTTATGCCAAAGTAGTAGGGGAGCCCCCCTCTTTCGATCCCTTCTACTCGCGCACCCTTCGGGGGTGGGGGCCATAATCTTAACCTTTACCAAGAAGTTTTTTTTTCCTAAAAGTGTCCCCCAATTTTTGTGCAAAATACAAATTCAAACTGTCTTTTAATCATGGATGTTGTCGCAAAAAGGTTTGGATCTGCTGGCATCTAACACTGAGCATACCAAGTTGATTTCGGTCGGTGCCACCGTTTCGATCTTCTGGCACAACCAAGGTGTTGAGCTGGCACAGTCCGTTGAATTATCGTAAAGAGTGGACGTTCTCGGGAAGTCGTTCTGCAAATTTAAAGTTTGGTTTGTTTTTAGTGAACACGTATGTATGTTTTTAAAGTAACTCGAGGTGGCACCGACGTGATCAGTTAAAGTTGTAAGCCCATCCAAAATCACGTCTTAAAAAGCTCGTGAGTTCGAGGTGAGGGCACGAAGCATGTGAAAGAATTGTTAGTTGGAAACTTGAAGTCGTCGTGCGAGAACGAAGAAGAATAGCCAGAAACGAAACGAGTTCTTCGTTACCACTGCGCTGCGCTAATTTACCGCTACTTGACACAGAAGTGCCGCATCTTCCGCGCTTCGAAGTCGAATCGTAGAACAGATTGCCCAGTTCAGATACATTCTGTCCGTTGTGTAGAGCGCGCGCAAGATCCGACTTCTTCGCTTTTGAGATTAGTACCATATAGTACTCCGGGTCCAAGTGATTGCGTTCCACGTCCATCATGATGTGGCTGAAGAAAATTTTATTTGTGATATTCGTTTGTGTGAACATCTCTTGCGGCCATACGACGCAACGGCCAGCGCACGATGACGAGTCCAACCCGCTTTTGGACATGGCATCCGCCTTCCTCCAGGACGCACTGTCGAACCAAGGCAGAAATGGGGGTGGTGGAGGAGGCCTCGCAGGAGTCGCCTCACTGCTGGGCAACCTCATGCAGCCGGGCGGAGCGACTGGGAAGGCTAATCCTGGAATCGCGCAAATTCTATCCGGGCTGGGAAGCATGCTGACCAATTCGAACGGTGGTAACGGTGGTGGCATTGATCCAGCATTGATTGGCAACGTGATAGAAATGTTCACGCAATCCGACTCCCAAGACGGCGAACAAGGTCAGCGAGTGAAGCGGAAAGCTCCTTCGAACGAAGGCGGCATCGGTTTGGACTCAATCCTGCAAGTGGCCTCGGCGTTTATGAGCAACCAAAAGCAGGCTGGCAGGAGTGCCGGGGGATCTGCTCAAGGAAGCCAAGGTGAAGGACTGATGAGCCTGCTGCCGATGGTCCTGCAGGCTGTGAACTCGTTCAGCGGGCCAGAAGGGAAGCAAACGCAGGAACGGCACAAGGATCATGCGTGGGTTCTTCCTCCCGTTCTTGAGCATATCCACGTCCTCTGGGATCACTTCTCTAACTCGGAACTAGCAGAAGCGTTGTGGCATAAGTCGGGTGTGAATACCATTTTCAAGGTGAGTTAAAGTGGACGCGGCACAGAGAGTGAAATCCTCTACTGTTAGACATGACTTGAGCTCTAGCCATTCAAGTTAAGTACTGGTTCGTTGGCTGATGTACCGCTTTTCCACGTTTCGATTAGGGATTCACTGGACGCGATGGCAAACTAGACTACGACAAACTGTTCGACTCGTTGAACAACCAATCGTTCCGTCGCCGATGGATTAAGGTTGCTACCGTCTACCTGGCCGATTGGGCAAACTACATTGCGGATCCTAACGTCTATCAAGGGTAAGTCACCACACTTTCTTCTTAAATAATCTCCAACGAATTTGGATTGATGTTGAGTTGACGGACGGTGATTCACTCCGTGAACTTAATATCGGCCCGCAGAAAATTAATAAATAAATTGTTAACAGTTGAAAGAGACGTGGACGCAGATGATTAGTCAGCAGCCAATCACTCCGTTTAATATTTTTTTTATATTTTGCATAATTCCATAAATTACGTAGCTAAGCTTCAAGTGTGAGAAAAAGCATAAAGAAATCAAATGGGCGATATTAGATATTGAGGCAGGATTCTGGCAAAAAATATATTCTTTTCTGAGATCTAATTGATACATCGAAATTCCTGATTTGATATTCATGAATGTACATCCATTTTGATCGTCTTAAATTTAATCAACACCGGAAGAACTTTACAAATATCTTCACTGAGTGGCCTGGCATGCTGCTTTTTGCTGAACTATACGAAAGTACACCTCAGTAAAAAAAATTATAGTCTGTAATGGTTTATTTCTCGTTGCGGATATTTAATATAATATTAGAAATATAGTTGTGGACACCCACAGTGAGCTTTATGTGAAATCTGAAATTTAAAAAAAAAAATCCTTGGATTTCAATGAAATTGTGTTATTTTCGTATTAAGCACGAAAACTATAAAATTTTCCAAGTGTAGCACTTAATTGGTAGTTGGAAATAATTTAGACCTGTTGAGTTCAACTATCGCATCGTACAGCAATATTACAGAGTAAACAGAAGAGTTATATGTGATCTGATAAGTTAATGAAATGGATTTCAAAAGAAAATCTATATTTTGTTCAGTTTCAAAGTTACTGAAATGAACATTTTTATTCCATACTCTTTGATTTACATGAGATTGTAGAAGAAGAAGTGAAGTATAAATGTTTAACCAGCTACTTCTACTTTTTTTCGAAGAAGTGAGTATTTTGTTGACTTCTAGCAAGGATACTGGCAGAAAATTTTAATTTCAATCAAAAGTCAGTGCAACATATTCGAAATTCTTACTTCTTCGTTTTCTGAATGATGAATTTCTGCGATTAGCATCGACCTTCTTTGTTTGACTTCTAAAAATAGGTTGACCCAATTTCAACTAGATTATTGGCATACGAATGCAGAAAATTCTAGCGGTCAAAAATCAATCTTGCTATGCGGTGCTGGAATATCTTACTTTTTGAGAGAATGCATGAGAATACGATAAGCATCAAGACTTTAAAAAAATTAGGGCTTAAATTTTTAATCACTATTTTCCATTCGATTACCATATTTTTTCTTGTATTCATTACTCACTTAGTCTTGTTCTCATTGAGCCTCTACCAAAACTGCTTGCCTTCTGAATCAAGGTCCAAAGCACTTCTTTGGCGTGCAACGAATAGATCATGTCATGACACTGATATCATCAATAGACGCTAACATTACGTTGGACTTGCATTGTATCGTTCCCGTGGTATCTTGATATTCTTCTGATGATACACCACAAAATCAGAGCTAAGAGGTCTCGACCTTGTTTTAAAATTAATTTGGTAAGGAAGTCTTGAGTCCTAAAACCATGGACTCAGAACTCAGAAATGGGATTATGTGTCGGTCATGGCTTTTTTTTGTCAACTGGACTCCAAAAGCATAAAATATTTTGTATAGTATATTGAATCGTAGGCATACAATGGTCTACAAAATCGGTGTGCTCCTCAATACTATTTTACTGAGAATTTCTGGTATATTGTTAATTGGCCGGCTTAAGATTGATGCTGGTGCTAATCAACTATACACTTGAGGAAAGTAATGTTATAGTAATAATAATAATATTCATCAGCTTAGTCGCTTTTCAAGGTGACTTTTCATGTAATCTCTTTTTAAGCATAAAAAAAGACGATATATTTAAAAGTTTAATCTTTTGAACTTCCAGCTTTGTTGCCGTAGAAAATTGATTTTTTAAGGTACTAGTACACATTAAAAACTTCAAAATCATTTTTTGGCATTTTTTAACTTCCCACACCTTTAAAAATGACCCCTTAAAATATTTTGAAAAAAATCGAACGTTAGAGTAGCATAAAACGGTTTTAAGTGTGCTCTCGTTTTTGGCTGTCTGCCGCGTGGCATCGATTGTGTATCCCGTCTTTCTAAAATACCGGTTTCTTCTATTTATTCACAATAGAACACGAAATTTTTATCCTTTTACACGTTTCAGTATTTATTCTGACGTATAGAAAAGGTACTATAAAACGAAGCCAAACTTTAAACGTTATATTTTCGAAATGACGTTTTTACAACTGGCCCCTAGTTAATCTCCGGACCTACCAAGCGGTCTTAATAAATCTTACAAGGAGAAGGGGATCGAACACACGACCTCGTAATCGTGAGCTAGTGGCGCTTGCTTCCTACACTGCACCGCTTTTGTCAGATACAAAAACTTACTAATCCATAAGCGACGCTAAAAACTTTAGAAGCGTTTTTCTCGAAAACGGGAGGGAAATGTTGGCTCTAATACTTTAAGGATCGAATATCTTTGACGTCTTCTACTTATGCGCCAAATTTCATCCAGATCTAAGAGGACGATGCCGTGCCTTCTCCGTGTTAGTGCGATTTATTTATAAACATATTCCGCAAGACAATTTACCTCAATTTGGCCAAAAAATTTGGCGCGCAAAAAACGACTGAAGAGGATTGATTCTTCAAAGAAAAAATCAAAGCTCCGCTCATCTATAGAATAGCTTTATAATGAGAAATTTAAAAAAAATTAGACTCAAAAGATAGATGTATTGTTAAAAAAAAGTTGCATGTTTATATTCCATGAAGAAGCTGAGAAAAAATTCATAAATTTTCGCTATTTTTTGATCTTCTTTGAGGTCAACGTGTAAACAGCAACTTTGGAATATTTTTCAATGAAACTTATGTAGTATCATACGATAATAATTCCTCCACTGAAATTCCAAGAAAACAGTGATTACTTTTAATTTCACAAATCATGCCAGTAGTAGATACTGAAAATCATCTGTTTCATCCAAATTCAACTTTTTTCATCACTAAACAGAACATTTGACCATTTTGTTCCTTCAGGGATGTATTGTTCTGCGAAGGATTACCTGGTCTACTTATTGTGCACTTAAAGTTGTCGTTTTAGCATTCGTTACATATTTGTATAGCTGTAAGAACTATAGGTCTTTTAATCGGTACACTGATAATAAAAACCCAGGGTGAACTTATGTATTCTTCGTGGTATTATCTGTTAACGGTGTCAGACACCTTTCGATTATTTTCATCAATATCGTATTGGATATATACATACAATACACTCATCGTCAATTTACTCTGTCTGAAATGAATAAAATATCCAATCGATTTTTTCCACTCTGAATATAATATGACAGCAGTTAAACTTTTAATTCGATTTCGAACTTCGCTTTGTTGATTCATCCAAGCAAATCGCAATCGATAGAACTGTTGTTCGTTCAAAGAGATTTTTGGTTGCTTTAATGACGAATCCAGTTTTTTCAATTTTTCTATACAATTGACCGGTGTGCTAGCGGATCAAGTATGAAATTCTCTGCAACAAACCATAAATGAAGAGTTGCATTTAATTTATATTCGCAAAAAATAGATGTAAATATTGATGAGATAACGGCAATTTTCTACGTAAGAATCAAATGTTTAATTTTCATGGCAACATTTTTGTATGAATGGCGGTGAAAACCGAAAAAACTGGATTTTGAATTATTTGGGCGAATCAGATAACATAAGACATTAAGAAGTGTATGATACCTTTTTTAGTCAAAGAGCTGGACTAGCAAGAATGTAGTTACAAAAAGTTGATGATATTCAAATACAAAAACATATTTCAAAGATATTTCCAGATGAAAAACTATGAGTTACTGAAATAAATGCATTGTTACCCTATCGCCTTAATCATTCATACCGAACTCGACCTATTCTTGTAATAATGGTGGATCGGAATTTGAATGCTTTGGCATGCTGTTGAGGAGCAAATCAGAATCGTTAAATAGTCGACCCGTTAGAAGTGCTGCAAATAGTGGTCGGGCATTCACTTATGGGCATGTACTATATATCCATCTGCATGTTCAATTCGTGGCTTCGAAGATACCTATTCATCAGTGTGGAGCGAAAATATCTTTCTTTGAAGTCAGTAAGCATTTCATTCAAATTTTTGTTTGTCATCAGAAGACCATGATATTGATCATGACCAGGTTGCTAAGTGATCGAGTTATCATATGGGCGGAACGAAATGGTAACAGATAACGGAATGTGCTAAGACTACAATTCGAATTGTGTGCCAAAGTTATTTTCATTGGGGCGCCGAAACGTATAGCATATGAATTGAAATGAAGGATCCCATATCGTATGTTGGATATCAATGTGCTAATTTGTCGGTGCAATAGACCCAGAAACGTAATGAGGTGAGCTTACAGTTACCCTATATTCTGGGGTTGATGGGAAATACTCAGAATATGATTCACCTTAGTGGTGTGTTTCTATATGAAAAAGTTTTTCTGGTTACCGCGTTCTCGATGCTGCTGTGATCTGTTATACTTCAAGTAGATGCCTGGCTACTTTCTGCATTAATAGTCCTTTTTACCTATTGAAGCGTTTTCCACGTTGAGGGGTGGATATACCCAATTAATTGTTGATATTCAAAATGTTGGTTACCTATTCCGGATTGTCTGGAAATGTTGGTATACATTTTTGTAACAAAATACGCCCGAAAGCGATTTAAAATATTTGGTAGCTTATTAGTACATTTCGCTGGAGGAAAATATATACATCTGTGCCTACGAACACGTACATAATTATCTTCGTATCATCGTTATCATTTACAATTACAATGAGCCTATTGTGGCCTTAGTGAGCCACCTTTTGATAAAGGAAGCTGCCACTACAACCATTATTATCTTAAATACAGTATGCAGAATAGCAAGTATTTAGCTTGTTTCCGAAATTTAGGACCTTTGCTTAGTACTGTAATGTGCGGGGCACATATCATTTAACGGTTTTTCGCTCCTCAATCATTGGGCTGCGTATCTTTCTATGTTTTCACATGAAAATTACTAAATGAGAGGCAGCAAATATGGTTTAAATAGTTTTAAGTACATACTTAACATGCACCAGTATCAGATTTGTGAAATGGCATGGGATATTATATTTCCTTGATATGAATTTGCGTTAACATCCATTTGTTCCTATTATCTGTCGGTAGAAAATAAGGTAAAGCTTAAGATTTTGGACCCCTCGTCTTTATCAGATGTATGTAGGTGATTATTTTAACTATTGGTAAGTTTTAAAATTCTACAGTATACTTTTCATTGAAAAGCATGTGAATGGGAGGGGGAGGGATCCTGGCTGCAAAACATCAAAACGTCTGTCCAAAGTGTTAGCCCTATTTATATTACATTTATGGTAAGAATGACATTCACCAAATTTTCTATAATATTTTTTTTTTTGCAAAAACATTTTCTGTAATTTTTTTATTTTTTCGACCCTCGCCTCTTAACGAGTCCAAAACTCACTTCCAAGATTAATTTTAAGGGTTCATATGATCTTTGGAAATAGGCACAGCTACCATTTTTTCAGGGGGGGAACCTCATAACTTCGAATGGGGCCGTGACCGACGCGAACTTTTTATGCCATAGTAGTGAGGCAACTCTCCTCTATCGATTCTCCTACCTCTTAGCCTTTACCGAAAATAAAACTAAAACGGAAGTGCCTGACAATATAAAGTTTAATTTTTTGGCTTTGATATTCAAAATATGTGAATAAACTTTAACTTGTGCTGGGTTGAATAAGCAATCTACCTTAAAGTATCATTGTTATAGTTCTCGAACAAACATGTATACTGTAGTTTTTATGAAATTCTGAGTATTTTTCAAAGAATTAATTTCTACTTTTTCCTATAGAATACAATGCTGACAACAATTGACAATAAATTTGAAAAAATAACAATCCTACATATTATATTCACGAACGGATGATTTGATTAAAATGTTTTACATACATAATATATGCTATTTTTGTTCACGGATATAATCTTTAACAGTGTTTGAACTTGAGTTTGAGATTCTTTCGCACAGTCCATGACTAAGCTTCATCTGTAAAAATATTTGGCTTTCTTTTTCTAGCAAATCTTCATTAAAGCTTGGTATCTATGAAACGAAAGTCATCATGACTACTTCTTTGAAGGGGACAACTATTTCTTGAAATATGCATACGAAATATATGAAATAAATCGTGAATAAAAATAAGTTTTCGGTCATTTTTCATTAACATTTTCCATGATCTGTTGAAAATAAACTGAAAAATATCAGGGCAATAAATACATAAATTGTATCATCACTTGCAAAAGGCTGTGCTCCAGCTGATCTTTTTTTTATTTGAATCTGACTAAATAGGAGAGGCCACGGTCTCGTCGTCTCAGATTTGGATGAAATTTGACACATAAGTAGAAGACGTCAAGGTTATTCGATCCTTAAAAAATCAGACCGCAACACCATCCGGTTTTGAGAAAACGGCTCTAAAGTTTTAGCGTCGCTTATGCGTTAGTAAGTTTTTGCATCTGACAGAAGCGGTGCGGTGTAGGAAGAAACGCGTCTAGCTCGAGATCAAGAGGTCGTGTTTTTGATCCCCGGTTGGTATTGATTTTTTTTTTGAATAATTGTGGATGTAATTAGTTTAAGGTAAATCAGCAATGTTCAACTACAAATACATTTATTTTTAAAAATCAGCAAATTGTTCGTTGATTTAGATATGTAAATTATACTTAAAACTCATTGTTGACCGGATGGATTATTAAAAACTGTTGTAACTAAAGCAAAACCATAGTTGACGGTAGGATCATTCCTTGTTCCTAGAATTAACTCTGCGGCCTCTTCGTGTCTCATAGCCAACTTGGCAAAAAACAATAAACCAAGATGGCTAGCCACGAATGCTATGGTGTTGAGTAATTCTGGCATATAGTAGATACAGTGTCATAATTTCGGATTGCTGTGGTCGAAGCGAAATCCTTGCCGGTGCAGTGTAGGAACAGCATCGCTTCTGTCAGATGCAAAAATTTACTAATCCAAAAGCGACGCCAAAAACTTTAATGGCGTTTTTCACAAAAACGAGTGGAGGGGGGCGGGGTGTTGCAGTCTAATTTTTTAAGGTTCGAATATCCTTGACGTCTTCTACTTATGTACCAAATTTCATCCAAATCGGAGACGACGAGACAGTAGCCTTTCCTTGTAAGGACCGGCTGTGTTCTTCTTGAAAATAATGACATCCCTGAATAAAATAGATGTAATATTCGGTTTGAATTTATTCTATCCATGTGGTGGTATATTAAAAGAATAATACAAAAATACTCAAGGAAAATGTGAGCATTTAAAGATCAGTTTTCAAACATGGGAAATAGGTTACAATATTAGCATCATTTTTTATTTGAGTGTTATTTCCATTGCTCGTGCATTACGCAGTTTAACCATTTGAATTTACTAGCAATTAAGCATCTTTGCAGTCCACCACCGATCTTATGGGTAGTACAGTATTCTGACCCAAAACTCCACAAAAGACAACCTGAATACTAATGCTCTAGATATTTACGTATCCATTCGAGGGGCATTACTTACTGCAAAGTATCTCTTTTGAAAAACAACTTCACATTTAATTGAGCTTTCCATGATGGATTGATGAGCGTGTCAGACTAAACGGAAGTGGAAAATTTCTTACTATTTGTACGCTTAGTTCGGGCAAATCAAGTCTAGGCTTTATTGATGTAGGAGTAGCGCGTAAGGAAACAATGAGAAGTTTTCGGTTGAAGCTTACACTTTACAATGTAGTAGATTCGCAAAAAGTGTTTCTAGAAAAAAATGCTACTCGAAATAATGGTATAGAGTACTCTTATTGTGTTGCTGAAAAGAATCCGAATCAAAAATTAAATATTTTTTTACGTAGTGTTTTGCGCACTATGGAGCACTTTTCTGGCCAATTAAGTCGCATCTTGGCAAAAGGAAAAGTGAAGATTGCGATAGATTCTTTGGTGCTTTTCTGTGCCATGCCATTACGTCCATAGTCTAGTCGAATGGTTCTTGTGACCCGAAATAAGGAACGCGTCATTCCAATCAACACTATTGAGGCGATCACTTTCTACAAAGTTCCATTTAGCTGTAATGCATGCTTTTCTTTTGTGTAAACATTTCAGATGTGTCGAGAGTACCTCTGGTGATGACGGTTTTATTTTCTTTTGAAATTCCTCAGGTATGTCCAAGCCGGCCTGATGATGGGAAATGGATTCTTGAAAGCTCAAGGTTACCCGAAAACAACATTTTTGGATGTGGCACGACCCAGCGAGACCATTTCCAATTTGGTGGATCATGTGGCCAAGCGACATTTGAATGTGAAGGTCGACTCCCGAACGTACGTGAAGCCAGCGGTCAGCTACATCAAAGAACTGCTGAAATTGGGTCAAGCGCGAGGTCTTTTGCAGCAATTCAACTCGACGGAGCTCAGCGACAAATTGACCGACACACTTAATCTTGAGGTAAGCCAGTCTATACTAGTTGGATGCTTTCTTTTGCATTCTTCCGCTGATTGTGGTACGGGTTAACCGCCTAAAAAACGATGCAATAGTTTGGTCAGAACCGGATTTGGAGGTGCTGCGCATCAGTTCTCAATTTGGGTCAATTTGATGGATGGCGGATGGCCCAAGCACTCGTGATTCTTTGTAATTATTCTGTTTGGGTCCGCGAAGACGCAGATGAATTCAAATGGTGCACATGAGAAATTAATTTCGGTGGTGGCCTATTTGCCAGGAAATAGAGTCGTGGAGACAGTGAAAGCTGAGTGTTTGTTCTGGTTTTGCTTTTATTATGCTTAAAAAGTCACGACAGTAAAAGTGAACTGTTTTGGAGACAGAAAATATGTGTTATATTTCGTTGTTCCCTTTATTTTCAGTCTGGAATCTTTCGATCCGATCACTGGTGTAATGTAAAAAGAACCGCAAAATTAGAAATTTGTCCAGTATTTGGCGCACATCCAAATCAAAATGCCCTGAATTTGGGTGACCGACACTTTTAACAATTTTTTCAAACCTAATTTATATTATGAAGTGTTTCAATAAAATGAATGACGCAACTATAATTTATGGGGCAGTAGTATTATATAAACATAATATGATATTATAATTAGGGATGTCTCGATACGCCTTTTTGCCGATACGATACCGAAACCCTTGTAAAAATATCGGCGATACCGATACGCTTATTGAATCCAAAAATGAAGGTAAAATAAATAAAACACAAGTCAGATTAATTTTTTTAATTAATATAAAAAAGATTTTTGTGGAAACGAACGGATCTGCATCTCTTGATATATTAGAAGACCTTAGGTATCTCTCGACTTCTTTTTTGAGAGAATTACAGTTCAGAGTAGACAGGGGCTTATTTTCCTCGGACTTTCTAATAATATTTTCAAAAACGCTTCAAAGCCCACCACTCGTAGGCATCTGAGAACTTACAGTTTACAGTACTAGATGTAGGTGTGACCGTGTCTGAAATAGTTTCAGAATGCAGTGCTACATTAAGATCAAGTAACTGAACAAGACGTTTTTTTGCCGTAGTATTAGTAGACTGTAATTGAAATATTCCTGCTTTGTAACGAAGAAAAATGATATACACACACAAACTAACTACGATATGTAATCCTTAATTTTATTTGCATGGAAAAATACTACGCGCGACGACAGTCAACCTAGTAAAACAAGAGACTGAATAAAGCGCGCAGATTCCCCGAGCATAGTTAATTCGAGACTCATTTGCAACGAAATAGACGAGACAACACAGCCGTTTACATTATATCATTTTTAAAGCGCGAAATTTGAAAAGTATCGTTGAATCGGCCATAAAAATATCACCGATGCTGATATATTGGCAAACCTAAAGTATCACCGATTTATCGGTATCGGTATCGAATACATCTCTAATTATAATCAAATATTTACAGAAACTTAATAGGATATTGTAATATCCTGATTGTAGTCCACTTAAGAAGGTAATAGGGTGCATATTCTTTGAAGGCAGGGTTACATTTTCAATTGTTGAAACATTGTTTTGAATCAGGTCCAATTAAAATGGAAATCTTGGTGGTATTTCAAATAGACTTACTACATACTGTTTCCTAACTATATTTTCCATTAAAAAAAATTAATTTGATCGCACTGAGACTTTCAGTCATCATCTGAATTCCTCACACATTTTATAATTATATCATCATTGAATATAGTACAAATTCTATTGACCAAATTCATTTGTTACTATACACAAAAAGTAAACAATCTGGAATTCGTTACCGCTTGAACTTCAATCACAAATCGCACATACATCCTGATGAATATTTTTAAGGCTTATTTCATCCCGCGAATTTCTCTTGCTAAAGTAGAAGGATATTCATTACAATCAATTTTCAGGTAATTGAACCAGTGCTCAAGGTACATCGTGCCTATCGATTCGCCATGGTATCGCCTTACTGTGATAAGTACGTGATATGCGAAGTGAATTCGCATGATCCCAATGAGAAGTTAGGACTTGCTGGCTTCAAGGCTGGCATGACGAAAATGGGGAGTATGGCAGCGGCCTGGCTCATCAGCTCGCACACAGGAACACCATTCTGGACACTGTTCGGAGTCATAAACGACCCGTACAACTGTAAGGTATGTATTCGCCATCAAAGAGACCTAGGAAAGCAAATAAAATATAACACTGCAACTCATAAAATCAAGTTAAAAACGGAATTCTCGAGATCAGTTGCGATTCCCTTAAGGGGGCAGTCTGGGTTTTTTGGACCAAATTTTAATAATGTTTTTAATATAGATAAATATTTATTTAAATGGTATAAAAATTTTGTATATCAACAAGCAACTATTGAACGTTAAGAAATTTTTTTTCTCACTTTTATTTACAAAATGGCGGCTATCACGGAGGCACCCAAAAAACTGGTTGACATGATATCTCCTCACTGGAGCATTTAAAACAAAAAATCGGAATGGCATGTTGAAATATAATTGATTTAGCTATAGCTCGTAGCAGAATTAAACATTTTGGACGAAAAACAAAATGGCGGATTTTCCAATTTTTTGGCCCCTTTTTGCAATCAAATTGTTTTATAAAATCGTTAAAAACATTTAAAAATCTGGTAGGGGCTGAAAATACACATGTGCTGAAAACTCGGTAAATATTTCAGCCCAATCGGTAACATAGATTTTTCGAAATCATGTCAACCAGGTAAAAAACGTGGTTTCGAGAAAAAAGCGTTTAAAGCTTAAACATCTGTAGAGCATCATACATATATTTCTCGGCTAAACCAACCAAAATAAAATATTATATTCTTTAAATAATTTTATTCATTTTCATTTTCTAGACGCGATTCCCCGTCGACTGTACCGGATTCCACGATGGCGAAGCAAAAGTAACAACAGAATACATTCACAACGAGCTCTGATAACTTGTGTAGCATCTTGTAGCATTTTAATTATCAAACTGATTTAGGCATATGTAAATATATATTATCTTTAAAATAAAATGAATCTTAATTTAAATGTAACAGCTGTTATGATAAATATGCAATTTGCCTGTTTTCTGGCGCTTCTTCCAATATCTATAACACAAATTTAATTAGCAACTCTTAACGTAAATATTAATTATAAATTTGGGAGAACTGTTTCCGAAAGAAGATTTTAAAAAATCTACTTCAAGGCAAAATGGGGACTAGTGTGATAGAGGTTATCCTATTATAGAATTATTTAATGTTCTTTTTGACATGATCAGCGATCTTATATTTGAACAATAAACCAGAGAAAAAATTCGTATGTGTTCTATATTTCAATTTATCCGTGACTTATGGGTAAACGTGCTCAGCTAAAGCCTTAAAGATCCCTGAAGATATCGCCTCCAGTTTTCTCAGTATAATGAGTGCGTTCTTCAACTGAGTTTTCCCTTCGTTTGCTCACCAAAATCTTCTACTGTTTCGCCAGGATCTTTAGATATAGACAAATAGTCCATGCATCTCATCTTCACAACTGATTAGTTAGTTTGCATCGTCCACTCTGTTTCAAAAACGCTTCTGAAATAAATACATTTAAGCCAGTTTCGATTCCAAGCCATAATATCCCATCGTCATATTTTGCTTTGATTGCATCTTTCCTTGTTTGGGTCATATTCTCAGCTCCAATTTTTTGGTGCCTGACTCAGGGTCCTAGAACACTTTTTTGACACATGGATCTTGGAAAGATATTGGTATAACATTGTAGTATAGTATTTGGGTGGGCTTAGATAGCAGATTTTCCGCGGTTTCTATCGGTATATTTCTGATGATGAGGTCCTGTGGGCCAAGACGTCGAGAATTGGCATGTTCCAGATCGGAGTAGGCTTTGGAATTAACCCACTTTGAACTCTGATTTAGCTCAGCCTCGGGCGCGATTATTTTGATCATCCATAAGAGTTTAGTGGGTATGTATTTCAAATACATTTGTCATTTTCAGTAGTATGTAGACTGTCTCAACCAGATGGGGCTCAATTGAAGAGGTGATACTTGTACTTCTTCGAAACCTCACCAGGAGTATACTGGTACCAAGGGATCCGGGGCCCCAGAGTCTTGTCCCTGCCGGTGTCAGTTAGCGGTGAAGGTTGAAACTTGGGGGTTGTAGTTGACACCCAAAAGCGGGTACTTTCATTTCTAACACAGTTTGGGACTTAACGCAAACGGGCTTATCTTAAATTTGTATATACATTGTTTATCTTTCGCTCGCGTTCTAACCAGAATTGTACCTAAGACGCTTTTACCAATTGGCGTATCAAAATTTATTCTTGAACTTTCAACGGTATATAGGCAGATAGATAGTAGATTACAGTCTTTTTTAATTTGTCCTTGGATTTGTTAGAAGCTTTCACTGGAATTCCGACCACACAAAATAACCTGCTCAGCATGAACATCTAAGGTTTCTTTGTTCTCTCAAGGATTCTACTAATTATCACGTTTTTTTATGTAAAATAAATATATGAATTTATTGCACATACAAGTTGTTAAAATGGGAAATAGAAAACATTTGTGAATAATATGTTTGAGACTGCTAGACAATTATCCTAGTTCCTCTTGATGTTCTGACAAACCCAGTCCATACCTTCCTGAAAATATATGCCTGTCAATGAGATCCGCCATTACGATTCATAAATTATTCGCGCAAACCTTGATTCCTGTCCCATTGATGGCTGAACACGCCTGTATTTGCCACGTTCGTCCCTCAATTTTGACGAGCCCGATATTCTCCGCGACTTGGGAAGCAGTCATGGCTGACACCACGTCCTGTTTGTTAGCGAATACTAGCAACGGCACAGATTTGAGGCGTTCATGCTCCAGAAGCTCCAACAACTCATTTCCAGTCTCAGAGAGCCGTGCGTGATCGGTACAATCAATTACATAGATCTAAAAAGTAGTCAGGAGGATAAACATCTAAACAATGAAAGGAACTTGGGTACCAACCAAAATATCAGTGTTCTCAAAGTAGTTCTTCCAATACGGGCGGATCTTGCTCTGTCCACCAATGTCCCAAACATTCAGCTTGAATCCTTCTGCCGCGACTGATTTGATGTTGAAGCCCGCCGTGGGGGTGACCTTAAAGTAAATTGTTTCTTTAAATGTGTAATGAGAGAATACATCAAGGATCAATACATGAGTCACTTCTTCCGATGCTAGTTGTTTTAGTAAGGTTGTTTTGCCTGCATTGTCTAGCCCCAATAGCAGGATGCGTGCTTCTTTGTCTGGGTTAGGGCGGATTTTCCGCAATAGTGATAGCAAACCCTGAAATAGTTGAATGTTGGTTGCGATTAGTATCAAGTATAATATTTGATGTATGCATTTCAGTCGTTTCTAAATATACATGCTGATAATTAAATAATGTTTCCTTAAATCAGGAAGCCATTATAATAAAAATAGCGGTCTTAAAAGTGTTTCGAGAATTATAGAAAACTATTAGCAATCTATGGTTCGAGTAGGAAAAGTATATATCTTCAATTTGATATGCTTTTTAGATTACATTCGTTTCTTTCTCAGTCCAACCATAAAGAATACAAATCTTTATAAAAATAGTTATTGTTTATGCTGTTTATACGAAACACCTCTCCGATGGCAGGAAATTTTGAGAAGTCTATTTTGCATTAAAAATACTGAACGTTTTGTTTGTCCTTTAAACAACTGGTGATGGAATTTGCGCGTGCGTAATATGTATTTCAGGAGAGCAGGAGCTAGGACAGCTAGAAGGAAAAAAAAAACGGAAAGAACCGCATGCGAGCGTAAACTCATCGAAGTGATAGGTTTCCCCGCAAGTTTACGTTGCAAATAATAGATATTATATATAATATTATATAATATTATATAATGGGATATAAGTAAGATATATGTAATACAAAAAAAGTTGCAACCCTAACTTGCAAGCCTATGAAAAGTGGACTGCCTTCGGGGGAACATTGATGCCTCCTTCCGGCAGATGCCTATTGTGCTCTCCCTCAGCATGCCAGCAAATATCTTTAAAGTGTCCCTGAACGTCGGTGGCATTCCTGAAGGGAATGCCGCACTTCAGGCACACAATGGGATTTTATTGTCATGCGGACCATGGAGGATGTGGCGGGACAGACACGAGCTGGACGAGAAAGTATGCTTGCAGATGAAGCACATGAAGAGGTGGCACTGGAAGTTAGGGGAGTGGTGATTGTTTATGTGTTTCCGCAGCGAAGCATGCTGCAGGTATTCCTTGTCACATTCGCGGCAAAGGAAACGGAGCTCTGCGTTGTGCAGACCGACATGCCGGTTCAGATTGTTCTGACGCGTGAAATGCTTACCGCATTCCCCGCATCGAAATTGTTTGCTGGTGGAGTGACAGGTGCGAAGGTTGCTGGTGGAGTGACAGGTGCGAAGGTGTCTGTTGAGTGTACAGTTTGGTGCAAACACTTTTCGGCAAAGAGAACACTCATAGTTCAACCATAGCATGAATTATAGATATATATACACTCAAACCTGTTTTTGTGCGGTAGATAGGGACCGCATAAAATAAAACGCATAAAACAAATATTTTCTAGAAGAAGAAAATAGGAAAATAACACAAAAACTGACGAAATATGAATATGAAATGCTTTTTAAAACTAAATCACGACATGAAGCTTGTCAGCTACCTTTTGGAATCTGAATAAGAAAATACACATGCGAATTTTATTTACATATGTACTTATTGTAAACATACATTTTATTTATAGCTTCGTCAATTATGGTTCAATTTGATTGAAATTTTCGTATATCGCACAAAAAAAAATTGCACAAATAATAATACGCACAAAAAATGACCGCGCAAATCCAGGTTTGAGTGTATAATATTCCTTAATATGCTATGCCTATGGGTATGCTATCGATGAATGGCCTAATTTCGCCGGATCTGCATCAAAGACCCCCACCATTAATTCAATTCTCAGCAAAGTTTGAGGACCACGACGGTCGCAAACACAACCCGAGACGCTTTTCAGAAACAGCATGCGGTTCAATCCGAGACGGTTTCCAGCAACGGACATGCAGTTCAACCCGAGACACTTTCGCAGTCAGCGAGTTCGTTCAATGTAGGCGAATCTAAAAGTCAACAACAACAAACTGACATTGAACCGACTCGCACCAGCAGTTGTCGCTATGACAACCGTCAGTAAACACAAAAATTCGCCAGTTTATAAAACTTTGCGGCATTTGCCCATAAAATACTGAAATTGCGGCTTTCTCCATATTCTTCGTGATAGTCACTTAATGCGATCACTTACCATTAATACGCCGTTCCTGTTCACACTTATTTCAGCAGCTGTTCAACCTTTAAAAATCAAATTGTACGCACAGAAAACGACGGATCTGAATCGGTAGGTCCACTGAAAAGGATATTTTCAGTTTGTGCAACGTAACGCAATGAAAACAGGTTTGTTTTGCGGGTTCAACGGTTTTCGACAATTCGGGACGGCGCATGGCAGGAAAACCGACGGATTTGCCGGTGAGAAACCGCCAATTCGGCACGCATCGAAGATTTTTTTACGATTTAATTTATTGCAGGACTATCGGAAAAGTGGACGGAAGATGACTGTAAAAACTATTGCTTCTCCTGGTCGTTCAACGCGTTCAGTCGAGGAAGGCGGCTCACGCTGAGTGGATTCATTAAAGAAGTTTCGGGCAATGAGTCGATTTTGGTCCTCCCAGACGATATAAAGTGCGTGGCGGCATCCTTGCGTTCTTGCATGGTATTATTGAACAATGGCAACCTGTTTAAAGTCGACGTCCGAACATGTGAGATGGAGGAGTTGAACTTCATCAGCGTTGAAAGACCCCCAAAACGAAGCATTTTCGGCGAAAAGAAAGAGCAGGACTTCAATGATCCAATTGATTTTATGGCGTGCGGCCGTTATTTGTGCGTTGCGGTTACCAGGAGCAACAGCGTTTACAATGTGCCTTGCAAGGTCCACGAGTGGCCAAAGCATGTACGGATCAAGGATTTGGTGTGTGGCTTCGAGCACGCATTGGCACTAACAGCGAACGGCGATGTCTATTCTTGGGGGAACGGATTGTAAAGGGGTGTGAAGTCGAAGAAGCGCCTTGTGTTATATGTTTCCGTTTCAGGCGCGGGCAACTCGGCCATCAGGAGTTAAGAATTGAGGAAGCTCCTTTGATGATTGAAGCGCTGGCCGGTGTGAAAGTATCTGCTGAGCTGCGATTATTAGAATAACTACTACATTTCGTCTTAATGTTCCAGATGGTCGCGATAGCCGCTGGTGGTTGGCATAGTGCAGCTATATCATCTTTCGGGGACTTGTATATTTGGGGGTCAAATGTGAACGGGCAGCTGGGCTTCCCTGTCTACACCAGGACGGAGAGAGAAGGTGGCGATAGGTCACGGCGAAAAAACGCAACAGTCTACGCGTTGCCCCAAATATTCGATCCTGAAATATGTTGTGGTGGCTCCAATGATGTGGCCGATGGAGAGTCATGCATGATTGTTCAAGTAGCATGTGGCGCAAGACACACTTTCATCAGGAATGAATGCGGACGAATTTATTTCAGCGGTTGGAACGAGCACGGTCAGTTTGGAAAGGCTGGCGAAACACGGAAAGTCATTGACAAGTTTACGGAACTGAAGCTCCCCGCGAATGTTCGAAATTGTGATATAATTTGTGGTGCATGGTGTAGCGTTTTAATAAACGACATTATAAATGACTGAAACATTCAAAATATATAAACGACCTGGAGACTCCAATGACGTGTTGCCTGGTTCAGAATGGCTTTGCTTTTCAGTCGCGTACTCCAATGGAAATACGAATACTACGCTGCTACGGTCGAGGTATACAAAACAGCTAAAGAGCTTAGCCTAGAAAGCCTAATTAATATGGAGAGAGCTAAATTCATCTATAAACATCTACACTCAAAAGAATATAGCTCTTTAAACCTTGAAAAAATATCGGAAAAAAATATTTATAATGTCCGGAGTGCCAACAATATAATGATCAGATATGCTAGAACGGAACGACTAAAGGAGGATCCCGTGAATAAAGCAGCAGGCTTTTACAATACTTTACCAAACAACATCAAGGACATACCAAACTTCAACACGTTTAAAATGACACTAAAAAAGTATCTCATACATGAACAAAACCGGAAGTGAATACATCAGCTCCATCTTTACTCAAAGTTTTTGCATAACGAAATCAAACAGAAACAACAAAATCACATGAATGATAAAATAAAATAAATGAACCTAAATATTGATAGTTAGGTGCTATCCCTTATACCGATCTACATCGTCTGGGAAGCACCAAGGTACGACAATTAATAAGAACGAAAATGAATGAATGATGGAGAGAGTGATCAGGAGGAGGAGGTGGTTTTAGCCGGTAAAAATCCGGCATGCCGAGAGGCGGGAGCTGATCGGCATCTTTTGAAGATTTCCACCTCCCAACGTTGAAAAAAAAAATATCCTACCCAACACGACCCCAAGAAGTTAGTCAGACTTCATAGATGGGTTATTGCAGGAAAGTGCTTGCGTGAAATAGACAAATCGTAAATATAAACCACTAAACTTAATGTGCATGGTTTTTCAACGTGTAACAATTTTTAACAGGTGGCTATTTCGTCGACGAGTTTAGTGAATAGAAGCTTCCTGCCGCCATGACGCAAATAGTCGAATAAAAAGGACCGCTGAACCGATTGAGCTGAAGTTCATCGCCGATATTGCGGACGCAAAATTTGGACGCTGTATTGTGATTTTATAAGCAATACTGGACAGTAGCACTGCAAGAAAAATAAATCAAATTCGAACACCCTTGAATGCGAAAAACATCTTCATTTTTTATTGGTGTAATAGTACTGAACATTATTCATTGTTTAGCATGCGTTGAACAAACAACAAAGAAATCATTGCTTTCCCCTCGACTTTTGTGATCGAGCCATCTTCTCAACACTATTTCCTGCCTTCTTTTTTTGCTCATTGTCATCGCTGCTATTATCGGTGGCCGTCAAATGATGCATGCGCTCCATGTCACCATGCAATGAAACCTTTGGAACTGGAAAAGTATCAGAACTTTTGGACAACATATATTTTCTGGGTATTGTCATCATTTCCGGAGCTAGAATAGAGTCTGGCTGATCTGGAGGCACCTTCGAAAATGCCATGGAAAACAGTCGATACTTGAATTGAGTTGAAAATCTGAAATGGAAGTAACAGGAACTGTTCGAAGGACAATTGATTGATTCACGTCTTCTCTATAAGAGAAACAAGGAACATGAATTGATCGCTGAACATTTGGTAAGCATCACTAGTTTCTTCATCGGATATGAATTCCTCGATGGGCTGAGATTCTTCGACCGATATATTTTCTTTCTGGAAATTTGAGGTACACTTACTGCACAATTTTAACCAACTAGATTTACTTCCTCGTTTCTTTCTGTTAAAACTAAAAGTAAATAAGAATGGCATTAGTTTCTAATATAATTGTGATTATTCTCGATGGATAACAGGTTTTGATGATCCTCCGTCACATGAAAGAGAAATTAAGCATATCCCAAGATTGGGCGGGTGGAAATTTGAAAATTTTATTTATTGCCGAGTAAAAGTGTACTCTTCCAAAAATTCCCGAACGTTGTGACCCAAGCGAAATCCTTGCTTGATGATTGGAATATCCCTTGTTCTTAGAATCAAACCTGGGTAAATATCAATAAATAAAAAGAATAACCCATCGGGACTAGCAATAAAAACGCATGTGTTTACCAATTGTGTAACAGTGGAAAAGTATGTAGCAATTAATCCTTAGCAAGAGACTACTGATAACAAAATGCACGTGAGTAAATGGTATGATGTGACTGGTTATGTGTGTGAGTATATGCAACGGCTAGTCCTCCGGACGGTTTCCCGATATAGAGGTGGCAGATTAGTCCTTGATCGTACGTAAGGCGAGCTAGGGAGTTGTTCTGCGATGGGCTCTGATTCGAGCATAGATATAAGGAGTGATTTTCTGTGTTCAAAAATAAGAATGTAACACAAATAAGATTTGAAAACGGGATATGATTCCGGTTATCCGGACAAATGAAGTAAAGGATGTTAAGTATAAATGAAAGTATGCAGTATGAGCAAAAATTCTCATAGCCGAGCAGGAACTAGTTCAAGATTTCTCGTCATTAATATTTTTAAAATATTTTAAAGATATTTTCAGACGCCAGTCGTCAATGTCACGAAGTAAAGGCACAAAAGTATGAAATTAAAATAATGCATATCTACACTAACTTAAATCCCAAACCTTCCACGATTTATCGAATTCAGCGCGATCCTATTGATTTATTGTTTATGGCCCCGAAAATCAAAAACTGATGTTTTTTAGATGAAATAATTGCTAAGTTCATTACTGGCCGTGAAGTCTATTTAATGAAGAGATCTTGCCAATTAAACTGGATGTTATGCAATGGAATGATTTTAAATTACAGGTGCAAGGAGTTCTGAGTTTTGGTGATGATAAGAAGAATACCCATTAAAATGACTGCATAAAGTTTGAACTATCGCAGAAACAATTATCCATATGCTATCCTCTGGATACGAAATAAATATGGGAGATTTGTTCGAAAAATCACTATGTTAGATCAAAGATCGTTAAAGAAACAACAGGATGATCACAGATGATGTATATTATACGCTAGAGATTATGATAGAATGTTGAGGGGTAGAAATCTTGAAAAAATACTAATATCAACATTTTAGACAAAGCGGAGCGTCAACCACTACATAACTTTGATAGAATGCTAATATGTAAATATGGACAAATAATGAAAATTGACGGAGAGATTGACTTGAAGGACGAGGATTTCAGTTGGTAAAATTTCAGCTTGCTAAGAGGCAAGAGCTGACCGGTATCTTTTTGAAGATTTCCCCCTCGCAACGTCGAAAAAAAATTTCATCCATAGCTCCCCAGCGATTTTTTTTCAAACAAGAGCTAGTAAAACTAATTAAACTGATAGATTTTGGATTCGAATTTCTTCAACCAAAACCCACTTACCCTTCAGGATGTTCTCGCTCTGGAACCAATGTAATGCGTCACCATCATACAACTCGTAAAAATATTTGATATCTTGCAGCATAAGTTCACGAAACTGGGAACAATTTTCGGGATGTGTGCCTCTTAACTTTTGAATCACATAGTTTATCCATCTTGGAAGAATATGTTCTCTGGATGCTTTGTCGAACAGCCCACAGGCAGATACATCAGATGCCCATTCCGAGAGTATCTCGCGAATCCACATTTTGCAATAATCATATTTGAAATTCTGACTGGCTACCAAATGTTCTATGAAATCATCGAAACGAAGGTCAAAATTTATAGGATTATCGTTAATGGTGGATTGACCATTATCGACCATTTTTGTTGGATGCCAATTGTAATATTTGTTTAAACAGAACGTTGGGTACGGAGCAACTGGGACGTTAATGCAAAAATTTAACTAGGCATTTTTCGCAATGTCAGAAAATGATTTAAATACTTTTTTTTCTTTTTGGCAGTTTGGAATAGTTCGCCAAGCTTTCATAAATGGTGACTGGGTAGTTTTAGATTATTTTTTTTCGACGTTCGGAGGTGGAAATCTTCAAAAGATACCGATCAGCTCCTGCCTCTCGGCATGCCGGCTAATTATATATTTTCTAAAACTTATTTGCAAATCTTAGGCGGATACAGGGGGTGGGGGTCATGACCCCCCCCCCGAGCCTAGGTAAACTTGTGATTTTTACGATTTTTTTGCAATATTGTCTTCTTTAATTGCGATTTTCGAGGCAGTGACCCCCCCTGAGTCAAATGCTGAATCCGCTCTTGGGTGGCAACTGGACGAATGGAACTGTTTTGGTTAAATGAAAGGAAGATAATGTTAAAAGTATTATGGGAAAGAAAGCGAAAGTATTAAATTGTAATATTTTGAAAACGCTGCGAAATTCAGTGCGCTCTATGGACTTCCCCGGTTACTCTCACGTTAAGAATACACTATCCAATACGTAAAATTGCTCTTCATGGCTAAAAAAATTCATGAAATATTGGCTGGGATTTCAGTAGGCTGGTATGAACACTATAATATCAGTGCTTGTCGCTGAACTCGATAAAAAATTGAGTATCGTTGAACTGTTAAATGGCATTCTGTTCCGTTGTCTTCCGTGGAATCTTGCGGTTTTATGTCCGTAAATAACGTTACAACGAATTATCTCAGAAATTAATCTTAATCCACACGAACATCAATTGTTCCATTGCTTCCAGCATTTAAGGAATACGTCTAGAATCGTTCATGGTTTTCATCTTTTTCTCCATTTTTTCAAATGACCTTATGTTCGTTGGTGGAGTCCTCAAACTGTAGTTGATATCAAGCGACTTAAAATTTACAGTTTGGAGGAAGTTGAAATCGTACATAGTTTTCTCTTGGCAAAGTTCTCTTTTAGAGCCATTTTGTACCAGCTAAAACATTCAAGTGCATACACATTCTTTAAAAAAAACTGATAAACCTGATCCGAAAGTTTCATCCTTACCTGTTGCACCTACGAAACAGTTAAAACTGTAAAGGAACATACTACGAAAAGTGCAAAGTCTTGAATGTATAGAAACAATTTAAAGTTTCGGTTAAATTTATTAAAGTCAGATGTAAAATTATACTAGATTGTAAGTGGATAAGATTTATGAAGAAATCTATTTTTTTATAAAGTATGTACAAAATTAACGACGTATATCGAAACAGTTCAACGTAATCTGAAAAAAAAAACAACATTAAACGATGGTTTTCAAAACAATATATATAAAGGACTCCTTTTTAAAGTAGTTTATGTGCTTCCCATTTTCCTCGTCGATTTTACCCCTTGTATCCGCGCAACCAACCCTACAGGAAAACTTGTAATAGTACAGGATTCAACTGCTTCATATAGGGGTACGTGAATTTGGTTGTAAAGGACAGATATTTCCTCAGATTTCATCAGGTTTTTGTAAACATAGTAAACTAAACGCATTTTGGTCCAAATAGATGGTGATATACATATATAACTATGGGTAGCTTATAGTGATGAGCAGAATCGGTCTTGGTCTTGCAGTCTTGGTCTTGGTCTTGCATAAAAACAAGACCAAGACCAAGACCAAGACTCTACCTACCCTAGCAAGACCAAGACCAAGACTTGCCCTGCAAGACCAAGACCAAGACCAAGACCAAGACTCGCCTTGCAAGACCAAGACCAAAACCAAGACTACGCGAGACTCAACCATATTAAATTTTAAGTATTTTTATAGTCAACACGTGAAACTGTGTTTAGATTTTTTTTTAAATTTCACCAAATTCCTATTGAAGAGAAGCATTCAATGAATTTAAATGAAGAATGTATGGCATTTTTACCACTAAGAAGAGTTTCTGCTATTCCGTATGAAGCTACGGGTGTGGCAAATTGTCCTGTAAACCTGACTTGTGATATAAATATTTATCATGTGTAACTAAACAAACGTATCAAAATGCTGTCACTTTTTAAATCAGAAACATGAAATTTGGTATTTGAAATATATGCTTACATGAAATAAGTTTGGTACATGAAATTGAATCAGTATTGATACCATTTCCCACTGCAAATGGAAATATTTATTTCTATTGTAAAGTATTGATAAAAAATTTCAAATAAACCAACTGAAGAAAAAATTTTGCCGATGCAAACTTTCTGTGCGTTTTGTGTCGTGTTTCTGGCTGCAGTAGTTACGGTTCTGCGTTGGTGAGTTAATCAGCCGATTTGAAAGTCTTTCTTAATTATGACAGTATAAGTTTTTATCAAAAGGCCGTAATGGCCAGCGTACACAGCTTGGAATCTAAAAGTGCCAGGATCTCGTCGTCAACTCTAGGATGTTTCCAGGCATAATAAGTGATCAGTTTCGACACAATCAAGGAAACAAGAAGATTACTTCTTTACTAGCTTACTAGCATTTTTCTCTTTTATTATTTATTTTTCATTGGTGGCTGCTTAGTTAAACGGTGTAAGTGGCTACAAGTTATTCACTAGCTTTTTCTTTAAAACCTATTGAATAAGAGTAAATAGTCATTTAAAATATTTGTTTGTGAAAACGCAAGACTGCAAGAGTCTTGCAAACAAGACCAAGATTTGGTAGGCAAGACCGAGACCAAGACTAGGTCTATCGACGCAAGACCAATACCAAGACCGAGTGCGCAAGAACAAGACCAATACAAAGATTACCACAGTCTTGGTCTTGTTTTGCTCATCACTAGTAGCTTATTGTGATTGACATTTGAACTGTCATTAAAACTTGTACAAGATAAAAAACAAGTCCAGATTGATTTTCTAACGTGACGCGACAGTGGCGAGGCGTTCATATAAGCCGATTCCCATCGGCTTCCCTTTCCAAATATGTTCCAAAAATTTCTAGCACTTCAGTTTTATAAGGGAATGAAGTGTTTATTTACTTGCATGCATCACTGTAAACATGCACAATCGTTCCACTTGATCTCAGTGTTTATTCCATCATACTCCATTCTCTTCATTCTACACATCCTCATAGTTCCATAATAGCCAGCAAAGCGATCAACATTTGTAAGAGTTGCAGCAAAGCTTTCCGAGTCTCGAATTCATCAATAATTTAAGGTGCCGTGGGCATTCAACTCCCGTTTGTTGGTATGGCAGCTCGGTTTTCCTCAATAGGATATCGAAACAAATCAAAAAGCCGGTAGCGTTCTCGGTTTGCGAATCAGCTGTGAAAATTGATGCTAGAAAATCATCGAAAACTCCCAATTAGAAATACATACTGTTCCAATAGTCTATATGTCTTTACCTTGAATGTTGTAGCAGGAAATTCATGTAAGCTCTACTAGTAAGCTACAGTACGTGAAAAGAATCTTTTACTAAAAATAAAAAGTAGGTAATATTTCTCTATATGCTCATAATATACTGCTTTGTCTGTTAAGGGTCCATGTCTCTCAAATAGTAAGCGGCTTGCCCACAGTAACTTTTCACCCCTCGCCACTGGACGCGAAGACCGCGTACAGACTTACACAGCCTTACTAGGAGCAATGCTTCGGGTAATAACCTAAAATTGTTCGAAATCCACTGACAAATGACGAATTGACCGGTCAAATTGCAACAAAGTTCATTCACTGTGCCCATAGATGACATTGCAACAGTAAATTTTCGATCACATTAAACTTTGAATGAGATAGCTTCTCATTATGAGCCAAATCCAGCTCATCATGAGCTATAGTGTGTCAGTAGTAGAATATTTTAAAAACTCAGGACACAAAAATGAAAAAAATAACTGGGAACATACAAAACTAATGCCATCTAAAAGTTTTGACTGCACTGCCTGAAATCAAGGATATTTGTCAAACGATCCAACTATTACATGTGGCATAACAATCGCTCCCAGGACTACGCTTTTCGCATAGACATTTGCCAAAAGCCGGACTCAATTACTAGTCCTTCGTCGAAAAAAACACAACGAGGAGTCCAGCTGAAGCTCGTGTGCTGTGCATTGAACATGTTCGTGTCGGAACGTTAGCCACCTCTTACCTGTTTTGCAAGACAGGTGGAAGTTTAAATCACCGAGCGGCGATAAAAAATCGCAAACACTTGTTTGTGCGCTACAACCGAAATCGGTGGTGGTGGTCCGCAAAGATAACACGCGAAAATGAAGCGCGAACGGGGCCATTCACCCCGGCGATCGCATGAACGCCAAACAACCGAGCCTGCCCCAACTAAAGTTTTATTGAAGCAGGCCCGACGCAGCCGGAACGGTTTACGGCACCCTCATGTGCGATGTGGTAACATGTGTACACATGGTATGGTGCACAAAAAGTAGTTAGGGGCAAAGAACTGGGCTGGGCGACGAGTGATTCTTCTGTTCTGTTTGTTATCTTTTTTGGCGCATTTTTGCTGTGGCATTTTTTTAGATTTCGCTAGTCATCAGACGGAGGTCTGGAGGACGTGGAGCTTTCAGGCTGATAACGACAATCGCAAATGCTTGCATAAATTATTCAACATGCGAATTGAATTTCGCTGTGCCCCGAAGAATGTTGGGATTCTCTCAGAGCTCTCAAAAATTTCCATGGTAGGTAATTTAATTTGTTGCGATTTGATTAAGTATTAATTAATGTGGAGCAAGAGCATCAGCAAAGTAAAAAAGGTTTCTGATTATGAGATTTCTGTGAAATCTTAACTCTCATTCTCATTCGTCGTCCCGATGAGAAATTAAGCAACAAAATGGATGTCACCGATGTATCTACATCTGAGAAATTTAGTTTACAGAATTTATTTTTGAATATTAGAAGGTTATTCAGAACATAACCTTCTAAGATATTCTCCTATGTATTCGTACAATATTTTCTATATTATTTGACATTGAAATCGTTTCCAAGAATTGTGATATAATTAGATAAAATGAAGAAATGATATTAAATAAAGAATAACATGATTAAGTCTACATATTCATATTTGTTTTAATTTATCACACCCACAATGTAGGAAAGTAGATTGTAGAGGCAGCCATCTTTTTCAGAGGTGGTTCACTTAGGTCTCAGTAGGCGTGTTGGGCTACTACAAGAGAAGATTAAAGGGCGGCACTAAAATTCCAAAAATCAATGGTTTCATTCTATTCACCTCAAAGTGATGTCCACCATTTTAGGAGACAAGATTCATTTTTAATGATATTTGGAATAATTATTGAGTAGGTGGACACAGTAGTGGGTTTTCAGATGCATCTTTGCTTATTTCAGGTAAGATCTAAACCGAATTCGAAATGAATTTAAATGATGATGAGAAAGTAGTACTAATATGAGTAGTTCTCACTACTAAACACATACAGTGGAATGTTGGCCCAATTATTTATGCTTTGCTTGCTGTACACCCGCTTATCTTTCTAGCCAATGTGCCTGACAATCAAACATCTGTCGTCGTAGAACAGAGCGCAGAATTCGATTTAATCGTCGTTTTCGACAAAAATACACCATGCGCAAAATTAATGCTGACGAACTTGGGGTCAATGTTATTGGCCATGGTCAGTCCTCAAAATAAATAAATAAACAAGTCGTGGTGGTGAGTCCAAGTTGGACTAGGTCTTGAATTTAGCTCTGCCGTTCGCCAGGCCACGAATCAACAAAATCTTGCAGAAGCAACAACAGAAATGCAATTTCACAGGTTGTGGTAAAAAATAATCTTAATGGAAAAATTATATTTGCGAAACCGGGAGTGGATTGAGAAGCGTTTATCGAACTTATCAAATAAAATAAGTGAAGAAATTTCCAACGATTTTGTTGGAATTTTTGGAGCTTAAGATAAAAATAGACCTTACACTTAAGAGTTTCACAAATTTCAGGGAAATATATCGACAGAACCTCTTCAATTTGGATCATGGGGGTGCGTGATTGTAACTGTTTCGAGTTCATGCTGAAGGAGCAGTACAACGCAAACCTAAATTTTGACTCAGACTAAAGCATATTCACACATCATGTTTACAGAGTCGGAAAGCGTTCCTTGCATGCTTGATGTTTATTATTACTCGTTATTCGACGTTTATGGGTTGGCTTGAACATTTCATGTATTTCATCCATTTATTTCGTTGCGATTCGCATGTGTGGCTTGGGATTCTTGCCAAAAGTTCGCTGTCTGTCCGAGAAACGCGACGTATACAGTACATTATGAACATAAATGTACGTACGTATATGCATTTCCATTGCGAACCTATGAATTAATATGTGAACATCTGCATGTTACAGATTGAAAGCAAAAGGAGCGAGAACGCATTTCGATCACGTCCAGATTACACATTTGGAGACAATCGCTTGGTATTGACTATTTTTTTAGATCCTTCGAAATAGTCCTGATTTCAATTGATATTGCGGAATATGAAATTTTTCACATTTTTGTACGTGCTCTACGAAAGTTTTGGTTTCTATTGACTGAATGACTGGAATCAATGGTCTTCAAAAAATAAAGCATGGCCAGATGATGTTTACTAGGACTTAATAAATGTACATATGTAAGCAAGTAGTGTTAGGTAAAGTTTATTTGGCAAAAAATCTTCTCCGCTATCGTTTACAGCCTCTTATTTCAGCAACAGCTCAAGTTCATTACCAAATGAGAGAAACTTTGGAACTTTAAAAATATTTCGGTCAGTTGAAAGCTGCCAGACGACAAAAGTGAGTTTGTGGTCGGAGTATGAGTTATTGTATATTTTGGAATACACAAAGGAATCGAAAGAAAAGAATTGGTGGCAAGTACATAATTATTTTAAAAATTATTTTTTCTTTCTGTGTTAGCTTCATGTTAGACATAAATAAATACAGAATAAACAGCGAATAAAAAACTGTTGTATCGTTTCTCTATACTCATAAGTTGATGTGAATTTCAAGTTTATTGGCTTGCTAAGAACATTAACACCTCAAATTTCTGACCACTGAGGTATCCAAAGTATGAAAGAAAAATATTTAGAAAATTTCATTCCTAATTGAGTGAAATTTCAATGTTGTTATATTTGAATGGCTCTTCTCATGTAAGACTTATCATAAAATTATTTTCACGCATGAATGTTATTTTGATACTATTTGTCACTTTTTTCAAGAATAATATTTTCCTGGAACCTAGTTGCCTTTCAGAATGCTATTCAGAAAATATTCATTTGATTCATACATTATGTTATAAGTACCAGCTTTATATTGCATCGTGATACACGAATGGCGCAAAGTTGACGCAAAATTTAAAGACATTCTCATATACCAGAAGCACAATCGATCCTTTGCCGCCACCCGAACAGAAATGTTTAAACGTTCTCCTGAATTCTTTCTCGAATTACCTACCATTTAGCACAAGAAGTCATTGACTTTGCCAAGAAAAATACTTCTGCTAGTCATCCAACACCTGACATACCTTGATGACGAAATTATCCCGGAAAATGTCAACAACTTTTAGCCATTTGATATCCTTCGCTGCTGCTTGATGTTCATACATACCTAATTTTTTATTACATGTGTATCAATTCGCTGCTGGTTGTGTGTTGTGTAAGACAAAATCAAAGATGACAACGATCATTAACTTGTTTTCGAATACCAATTTTCCAGCCCAGTGAATAACTGTCAATTATTATGGTGGACAACGTCCTTTTTCCAAGTGTGCTTTACCTTAATGTTGTTCAATGAATTGAGAAAAGACAAGTGTGTTGAACAGGTGCTCATGTGAAATTCGGTTGTTATGATGAAATCAGTTTTGGATTTGTCGTTTTTTTGAATTTTTCATCGATCGAACGAAACGTAGCAGACTATATTTCATATACATACCTGGACACTGCATGTGAAATTAATTGAAAAAAATCGATAACTTAAATTCATATATTCTTTTAAATTACGGGTTAAAAAATTTTCCTCTCGATTTCGAAATACAAAACTGTTAAGCTTTCAAGGTGGATCGTTTTATCGCAAAAAATAGGATCAAAATGTACAAGCAGTATATTCACTAGGGATACTGTTAGTTTTTTACAAACCTTCAAACACAGTGGAATGTGCAATTTAAATTCTAGAAATGCTCACTTTCGATTAACTAAGATATTGAACTGTAGCAAAACAAGCCAAATTGATGTCAAAGACGTTGAAATCCATCCTCAACAGTGGCGTACCTCAATTTTTCATCATGTTAAGGAGAGGCATGCGGTGGTCGATAACCCTCACCGTAAATATCATGAAGACGTTTATAAATCTCGTGAATTGGTTATCGATTTTCAAAGCAAATTTCGATGTTTATGACCAATCTTTAAACGCGATTCAATTCATAATAGCTTTCCAGATCATACATACAAAACACAAATATTTAAAGAAACTACCAAAACGACGGCTGAGTGTAGGTATTTGATCCTGAATACAGTCGAACTTCGATAATTCGAACAGCAAGGGACCGAGCCAAAAGTTCGAATTATCGAGGTTGAGCAATTTCTTCCTTTTTTTGTAAAAAAATTAGAGATGCTAGATTGCTTCATAGCGGTGATCTTTTCTTTTGAAGCAAACCTTAATAATGTACTGATTGCTGCAAAAATTTCGTCGCCCACGTTGGGCCTTGATTCAGCATAATCTCTGAGTTTTGCAAGAAGCTCCAAAGCTTCGCTAGATGTTGGGGCTGCTGAGGGCGCAGGTTCATCTTGATCTTCCTCTTCATCCGATGTGCTCAAGACTTTTTCATTTTTTACTTCACTGAGAATGTCTTCATCTGAAAGTTCTGCGCTAGTGGCCACATTTCGGTCGACGTTCAAAAAATCGTAGTCCAAATTGAAATCTTCCAAAGTACCCTCTTCTGTGATTACTGCTGCTTCCACGTTGGCACCGGCGAATCCTGCTTTTATAAAACCGTTTTTTATTGTATTTACACTAACTTCTCGCCAGGCATCAGTGCACAACATCATAGCCTGCAGAATGTATATTTTGAATTTGCTGTTGTTGACACTAACGTGCTCATCCAAAACTTCGCGAACCAAAATTGATCGAATTTTTCGGCTATTTAGGTACTAAAATTACAAATTTTTCGATCACTCGGACTGAAAAAGTTCGAATTATCGGGGTTCGAGTTCGAATTATCGAGGATTTTAAGTGCATTAGTATAGGAATGTGTAGGACCGGCGTATGAGTTCGATTTATTGAGGAATTCGAATTATCGAGGTTCGACTGCATCCCATTTTATATCCAGTCATTTTCGTCCGACGATGTGCTCAGGATAAAAATCTCAGAAAAATTATATGCAAAACATGGTTCGTGTTGTTTTTCATATTTGTTTTATTACAGTATAATAAATACTGGTTACTCGAAATTATAAATATATTACAGTATTGTTGTTTTGCTGTTCCATTCAAGTATACTTTTCTCTTTGATTTTTCCCTATTCCCTACCATTCTCTCTTCTGTCATATGAAAGATGCTGGCCTATACTAAGATAGAAACATATCTATCATATGTGTACAAATTTGTTTTGAATTTTGATTCATGCCGTCATTTACAAAAAAGACGATTTAGATTATGGCTCAAGGAATGATCCAACGTCAAGTCGATCTGATTCCAAATGAATGCAAAAGTAGTCGGGTCTAAAATGTACATGGTTGCCTAGAATTAGTAGTAGTCGATTACTGTTATGTTCTATAGCATTTCAATTACTTACAAATATAACAATCCCATTTAAGACAATTCGGTAAAATGATAATCAGCAGTGTTTCAACACAAATCTAAATTTGGCCTCAATTTACAACATTGATCGTTTGATGGACATACTTTTGATTTTGAAATGTTTAAATGCTTACATTTTGTTTTTACAAATATCAATACAGAATGCACTCTACGATAGCCTGAAATGACACATTTTACGTTCATCCAAGTAGCAAATAATGATATTCCTGCCAAGAGCATACAAAAGCTATTAATTGTGTTTTTTTTACTTTTTACTTTTGACTTTAAATTTATTTTGATGTGTATCGCAATAAGTAGGTACACATTGTTGCGATATTAGATACTAACTATTTGTTACATATGTTAGTAATAGGTTGTTCATCTTGCAGCTCTGCGATGAAGCAACGTTGCAAAAGAAGTGATGTATGTTTTGAACGGTCAATATTAAATATTTTAAGTTTACACAATATTGTAATTTTCCTAGGGTTAATGGTTGTTAATGGTGATATTCTCCATAGTTTGATCCTTATTTGATTTTTAATTTGTTATTAAATTTTCAAAAAGTCGTATATAAAAATATTCAATAAGACATTTTTCTTCAATATTTCTGTTTAGATTTTGCGCATTGAGTACATACACGTTTGCCTAGCAGCTTTGCATGTTTGCATTGATCTGCTCTGCTCTGCTTTTTTTCTAAATAAGACTTATCGTTTCAAAAATAAAGTCGTATACATTTTTTTTTTTAGAAAATTTATTAAGATACGTCGAGTAGGTATCATTTAGTCAGCTGCTCAAAATCCTTTTCTGTTTATTTTTGAATGTTTTCTTTGAATTTTATTTACAATGATAAAGTATGGAAACATTATAACAAAACATAACTTTTCCAAAGTCCCGCAAAACATTTAAAATATTTTTGTTGTGTTTCTTTTTTACAAAACCAAAAACAATTCAGGCTCGTAGTCAAACAATAAAATAGGCGGTTGCATATGATTTTCAAAATATCACTTAATTACAAGACATTTTCTATGATTCGCAAAACGCTTATTTCCTTTCTAAATATGTAAATAACAATCCACATTTCACATATCATTCAATATATTTATTTTACGAGATATATATATATTTGTTAATATTTTATTTGGTTTTAATTTTTTTTGTCAATATAGAATATATATAAATTTAATGTCAGACACTAAAAGGCAATGTAGTCACCGTGTGTATAGATACATCTCAAAATGCATGTAATATTTTTCCCATTTTAAAAGACAATGATTTTTGCGTGATCCATTTCATGTTTCATATTCTCCGCTACCACTAACTAATGTTAGACAGTGTTTGATTTAAATCCCGAGACTTTTGTCGGTTTTCGAAATGTTAATTATTTCAATATTTTTAGTGTTTCTGCGCGAAATTCCCCGTAGAGGAATGAACACCAAAAGCGCAATTTTATTTTCGAGATACATATTTTGATTAGTGTGATAAGTATTTATGCTGGTGAATATTTTGATTTTCTTGTCATTCGGTCGACGAAAAGGAAAACTTACTAAATGGTTGTCCTGTTAGAGTTTCCATGACTGGTGGACTACTCTTGCTCCGTTTTTGGATATGAATCGGTCAGCTTAGCCTCGAAAATGTATTTTAGTGCAGTTTTGGTCCCGAAAGCGTATGAATTTACTTAATTTAGTGAGTAGAAGAAATACAAAATTATAGTCTTTTGAAAGATGGTTTGATATACATTCATTCTGTTGTTATTATAAACAAACTAAATAAGAGGTTTTGTGTTAGAAAATAAATGAACCTAGGCATCTACCGAGCTGTATATAACGTGATTTTCCTAAATTTTGAACCCATTCGGTGGTTATCATTTTATTTTTCACATTTCAATGAAATGCGTTTTATACTTGGACGATTGTTAATGGTCTTCCTTAGAATGACATAATTTATTATTTAAAATGGTTTTATTTTTATTTTTGATTTACATACATATCTAATTACATTCCGCTTCACCTTTCCCAACTTTCTCATATCATCATAGTCAAGACTTGCTTGATTTGTTTGTTCCTAAATAACAAAACACATTTTTGTAGTTTGTCCAAAATATATTCGAGAATTTCTACTGAAAAGGTTTCTCTAAACATATAGCCTAGTGCTGTTAGTTATTCAGTCTTTTTTTCGTATTTTTGTGAGTGATTTATTTTAGATCGCATGTAAAATTTATAAATGTTTTTCTTTTTGACTTCAGTTGACTATGTCCTTGTTTGATTTACTGGTGTTCGGCTTTGATCAATACAGTTTCGAGTGACAGGGAAAATACTAGTTTTTTGTAATTCCAAAAAAAACCTGAGAAAAGCTGAGTGTGCTCATTAAAAATCCTAAAAAATGGATTGCCATCAACCAGAACAAGGTGGAAATGATTTACAGTCGTGTTTTGTAAATAATATGTCAGGTATTCAATTAGCTGTAAATGTTTTATGGTGTTTCCAGAAGTAAGGAATGAAATAAAATTTTAGATTTTGGGAACATCATGTAACTTTATTATTATGTTATCAGATATGCATTTCTTTGCTCAGTGTAAAGTTTTAATATTGTAAAGCACAACACTATACACTGAGCAAGGAATCAAAAAAGGGCAGAAATTCGTTATAGAATGGATTGGAAAAAAGTAAAAAGATAAAATTGAATGGAGTTAAAACATTCCAGATGTTGGAAAAGTAAACAGGGAACAGTAGGGTTTGGACACGAAAATCAAAATTGGCTTGTTCGAGAAAATTTCAATTCACGAACAAAGGAGATTTTTTGTACACATTTGATTTGATGCATTTCCTATCCTCGAAACTTTTTTGAAACCTGCATGCATGTGATGTGACCATTTGTGAATTGTCTACAGTACGTAGAGTAAGAATATCAACTGTTTCGCCGCATACGAGCGCGTGCGTATTGGTTACCTGGCGATTACTATATAAACTTAAAATTAATATGACCGTTCTATTGCTGTTTATGTATTAGTTGCATGTGAAAATTAAAACCAGTGTTATGTGTATGCATGCAACGATTCGAATCACTTAAGACCTATGTTAAAGTAACAAAGGTCGGCTAAACCTTCTTTCTTGATGTTTGTTATAATTTGGACCAACTCTACGACGAAACACTGATTCGAACCGACCATACAAACACTAAGGACTATTTTACATTCGATTCAAGGGTTTTCAGAGCTTATAATGTGGACTGTTATAGTTGTAGCATTTGAATAAGATTAAGTATCATACCAGTATAATTTGATGCCTTTAGTCTGCTATATCCTGGCTTCATTGTCTAGTTTGAACGCTTAGATTCAGGAAGACAAGCAGGATATCCATTGATTGGTTTTTGATAACTATGACTATGTTTCGAAACAGTTTCGAACCGGCTTTCTATTTCGCTAGTTTATTGCACTTGCTTGCGATGCTATTTTAAATGAGCTGTAATACCCAACAGCAATTGTTTGTGAGAGAAGTGGCTTTTGAACCAACTATTGCAGCTGCTAGAAGCATTTCACTTTTACAAACAGTTTTTTGATTTTGTAATCATATCAACCATGCATGTTGCTGTTCCTTATAACGGAAATGAAAAATAGACTGTTATACATTTGCAAATTCGAATTTATACATTTTTACATGAAGCTGATGGAAAATGAAAAGCTACTTGCTGAAAGATGTAGCATCCTTTTGCTTGGAGTGTAATCAATTGTAAATTGATATCTTATAAAGATAGATTCGGCGCCTATTCGAAGATTAAATTACTTGCGATTTAATTGTAAGATTATACTGTAGTATGTAATAAGTGTGCAGTAAGTTTGTTGTGAAGCAACCGTTTCACATTTTGATAGCCCAATCCTTACAGTTGTCGACACACAAACTCACTGATTGGTTTATTGATTATTTATTGTTACTGTACTGCTATAATTTAAAAATGCATTTCTGATTAGTCTATGGGTTTGTTTATAGTGCGATTGGATGCGTGGATGGTGAGCAGATGAAGTTTCTTTTGCTTTATCAATTAGAGTTTGCACAACAATTGTAAGACCATTGGCAGAGTAAGCTTTGTCCTTTCTAAAAGTGATAATTCAAAAGAAACACATCTGGCTACCATGAGAAAATTTAAGTTGATTTACAATTGTTATATAATCCACTTTCAGCAGGTCAATAATTCATAAAAAAACAGCAAGGAAAATTGATTCCTTAGATGCCATGATTTTTGATTGCATCAAAATGAAAGAACGCGGGTTAGGTAAATATGAGGGCTTTGTTTTTGTTATCAATCGCTCTTCTTAAAATAATTGATAGTTTTTCTTTTGTTTTCCCTATATCGAGGCGACATTTTGTCGCTTGTAAAAATTAGGAGTGCCATGGCTGAGCAGTCCAGATTTCCTGCTCATTTAAATGAGACAATTTTATTTTCAAAAAATGCAACGCACTGAAATTGACCAACAAAATTGAAAGTATAATTTCGAAAACAGACAACACCACGATGGTTAATGCTGTGAGAAAAGAACTTTAACAAAAATATGGAACAATTATATTTTATATGTGAACTGGTGAAACCACCAAATTCAATATGATAAATCAAATTTATAGAAACTATAATACCCAAGCGTAAAGTTGGATCATTTTAGTAGTATTAAAATATAGACTAGAGCAGTTATAGGAAAAAATATGCGATATGCGAAGATCACTAAACAAAACGGAAAAAGATCAAATCAAAAGGATGAATCAAATCATTGATACAAGTATTGTTTGCAAAAACAGTAGACAATTTAAACAAGACAAGAGCAATTTTAGAGGTGAAAGAAATTTAAAAAATTACAGAAATTTTAGAAAATATGATTACTGATGGCAAAAAATTCATTCCAGCTGAAAATATTATAACAAGAAAGATATGAAAATGATAATTAACCGAATGAAACAACAACAAAAAACCAAAAAATAGGAACGATTCCTTGAAAAAAATTAAGATTAAAAAACCGATTTTTGATTGATAACTTGAACGCGTTCACAATGAGTAAAACAAAATAATTGTTGAAAATAAAAGAAAACATCAAGGACAAAGGTAATGGTATGGTTTTTTCAGGTTTTATCACCAGTAATGGGCAATATATTATTATAGTGGCTAGTGTGGCAAAAGATCTGCAGTTATAAGGACAATGCCAATCTTTTTGAAGAACTGGAGATGATGTAGAAAAGATACAAACAATTACTTGATATTAGGAGTATTTCGTGAATATTAAGAGGATAGTGCTAATGACTAAGATGGAACTTTAGCTTATGATTATCTTGAAAATAGGTACCATAAAATTTGAATTGTCGGAGAAGCGCCATGACTTGCACAATCAACAAAATAGGAAGACATTTCAAAATATAATCCAGTCCGTGAAAAACAAATTAGAAATAAAAGGGCAAAATTAAAACAACACATGTTAAAATAAAAAATTATATATTACCAACTCTATTCCAAAAATAATGATTGTAATAACTTGATCAGAGCATTAAACCGAAAAAGAACGTACTTCTACTTTATAATACAAATCTTATAATCATTATCATCATTATCGTAAAGTAATAATAGAAAATAACATATTACGCGATTTCTGTGATTTGCCATAATCGTTAAAATATTATCACTTATCAGAACATTACACATTTGATTTTGCTTCGCGTTGCCTTAAACCAACCAAAACATAAGAATTTTAAACACTAGCTCTATTTTAGCGAATCATTATTAGAAATTTTTGTTGCCTAGTACGATTTGAAAGGTTGCTTAGACTCTCATCTACATACTCTGGAATCTTTAAATTTATCAACTCTGATTCATACATTAACCATTCAATATAAAAAAGGAATACACAGTTGCATACTGGCTTTCCTTCGGTTTTACTGTTTTGTCTTTTTTGCTTTTGAATTTTTCTTGATTCGGAATTGTTTAAGTGCTCGGAAATGCTTGTTGGATTGTTTGTCTTAAAGCGATTGTGAGGGATAAGAAGTTCGGGCGATAGGATCTTAAACATTATAAAAATGCTTTTCGATCGGAAAATCAATTGGTTTGAAATTTTCATCAATCGATTCTCACACACAAAAAGCCATCGAAATGAAAATGTATATTACAGTGTTTTGCATTCTGGTGAACTTAAAACAGCGACAAAATGTGGAAATTGATTGGTGGTACAAATTCAAATGAAATTGCTTTGTTTTCTTGTAAAGTTTGCATTTCTACTCCTATAAACATTGTTGATGCATTATTTGCTTAAATTTTATTGATTCTTAACGAATATCAGCTAAACTTATGGTCTATTGTAATATGATTCGAATAAAATGTTGTTGTTTTAAGGTAAATAAATTTTTTTCGGCTTTTTGCATTTCTTTTAGAAATAATTTATTTCTGTTTTGTTTGTTGTCTTATTGTAATTTTATTAATATGGATCACTATTTTAAGTAATGATAAATTGTACTGTTGCAGATACAATAAAGAAGAAGCGAAAGATGTTTGCTTGTTTGTTTGGGTGGTTTCCTGTATAAATTGTATATACTTGTCCCTATTTTCATATGGTTTGCAATGATGATGTCCTTTTTGTCCACGCATGAATTATTGTTTTGTTGTCGATTTAATCTATTTTTCTATAATTCAGCGTGGAATAAACAATACCAAAGGTTTAAGAAGAAAGAAACAACATTAACCGTAATAAAACAATACAGCGATAAGAGTCTTGAAAACTTCCCGGCTTGGGTGATATCCTCTAGGATATTACCAGAGGGTATAACACGCGCAAACAAACATTCGACGGGACATTTTTACGCTAGACACGTTCGACTCTTATCCTATCTGTCACATAAAAAACGTAAATATTTAAATAGTGTAATATTTCAATGGAGAAATAACGTTGCATAGAAATGAAAACAAATGAAAACCAGAAAAAGATTACAATTAAAGATAAGATTAGGAAATAACAAGAAATAAACCTAATTACTATTGTATGTGTGTTTGTGAAAGGGTGTGATTTCTGTTTTAGTGTTTGCGTTTACTAAAAATTATTTATGGTTGGTTGCGGTATTTGTTATATTTATTAATAATAATATAACAATCGACTGTCGGCATAGATTAGTTTGTTGGGAGGTTGTGGTTTGTAATAATTAATGTTTAAGTATTTCGCATTGTATCTGTTAAATATTTTCATCTGAGGGCTATTGCTGCAAAGTGGCTCGTTGTGTTGAGATTGATTTTTAGTATTTATTTCCGTATTCCTGTTCTATTGTATGTGTTTTTTCTTCTTCAATTTTTTTAGGTGAATCAAATTTTATAGTTCATTGAGAACCACGTGGTTATTCTTTTTTCAATAGAGAAACAAAATTAATATTGAACTGAGATGACCATTGTTGTTAATCTTTCCGTTTTCATTTATTTGTTTTATCTACTTGGTATGCGTTTTCCTTTGAACTGAGGCACACATCGTTAATTTTTGCGATAGTTTTGAAAAAATTTGCAAAACAACATGACATAATTTTAGAGATCAAAACATTATTTGAGGTTGCTTCTATTCCAGAGGAGGATTGTGTCAATTTTTTGATTTTTGAAAAAAATGGGTGGACAAAATCCAAAATTCGTTTCAAAAGACGCTCAATTTGTGTGACATTTGCCACGTCACAAAGAAAAACGAAAACCATAAAATGGCGTTTCACGCATAACTTTAAGATAAGGAAGGTTGATAAAATTGTAGAAAACAACAATATTGTAAAATGTATAAAAACATACATAATAATATAAAAAAACTCTTTTTTGCATGAAATATTTTGCTTTAGAAATAATTAATTGCACTAGAAATCAACTGGAACTATTTACAGCTTTACAAAAAGTGTATTCTTGCTCTAGTTTTTGTAGTCGCGATACATTATTAAAACTGTGAATTATTTTCTTTAAATAATTAGATCTAGGTTTTTTCATTTTGTTTTGTTAAATGTTACAGTCAATCTTTGTTCTCTCCGAATATAAAAACACATACCGCGTAAGGGCTTTACTGTACTCGTCTCACGTTCCTTTCATCATTTTTCGGCCTATAAGATTCTCCTTGACTATTCGTTAGATATTCGCTCATGCATGGATGATGCGTTTCTAGTATACATTTTACTAATTTTATCTTATACACAACTGCGCGTTAGAGCTTTTTACAATTGTTCAATACTCAGCTATAGCGTCCACGCAATATCCACTTCAGCCTGTTCTATTTTGTTAAATAAATTTCATTTAAAAATTATTCTTAAAATTGTTGTTTTTTTGCTGTCTGCCTCTTCATATTGTTTTGTTACTTTTTTAATAATAATAATAATAACTTTCATCTCATAGTTTACTTTTGTTTACCTATTTAAATATGTAAATAGAATAAATTTTATTCCCTATATATATTTTATAATTTCCTTATTTTTTGATTAATGAATATGCCTTACCGTTAAATCATTCTAATTGCACTTCGACTTTTTGTTTTATTTTTATTCTGATTCTGATAAATTCCAATGAAACTAGAGGAAGTTGTTTTCCGCAATATTTATCAATACGAAAAAGGACGAAACTAAAGTTGACTTGGATCCGAAGAAATTAAACGGATTATCGATTCCAATTCAAAGTTGCGAGCAGCTTTCGCGTTGAGATTAGCATTTTCAGAGAACGCATACTATCATACAGTTCTCATTATGATCGATTTTCAGGATATTTTTCTAGGGCTTTTGAAAAAATAAAATTGTGTACATAGTCGGATTAAATTAAGTATGAAAATGCACTCGCACGCATCACCACTGAAAGATTTTTGTTCGAAATATACGGCTGGCGAATAAACTTCTTCTTTACAGGATTTAACTATGATTTATGGAACAGCGTTCGAAAAGGGTCCAAACAGAGAACGACGACGAACATTGGATGCCAGTGCTAACCAAAAAAAATCTTTCAATGATCACCGATGCAGGTGTGAACATAGTTTTGGTTATGCCTTCGAAAAAGATTAATCTTGATCGAATGAATTGTTCTAGAAAGTTTTCATGAAATGTACACGTGCACAATTGTTTTGATTTTGAAAAATAAACATCAAAATTTTGGGTTTTTAATCACAGATTGTGTGTAATATTACATTTTTTTTTCTTTAAAAAAACTTATGAGTAGTACTTGCGTTAGTAGAATAATTCCCGTAGCGTTGGGTTATTACAAAAATATTAAGGTTTCAAGCTTGAATTGGATGAAAACTTAGCATTACTTTCAAAATAAACGGACATTCAACATATATAACAAAGATGAAATTGGGACGATTCAACATGAATTAAAGTAAGCAAGATGAACGAATTATTTGGTTTAATATGTTTTTAAATCGAATAAAATTTTAACATTTCGGCAACAATGGCAGTGGAATTCATTGGCGGAATGAGCCAAGAGCTAAGCTCAAATGAAGAAGAAGTAGCTTTAAAGTTCTGTTCAGATCAATGGAAATCTCTTCCTTCTTACCCAATAACTGGCTTATGGTGTAGTTCAATATGTTAGTGCATGGCCACCTGATAAAAAAATTGATACGCTTGGGGAACAGTAACAGAAATATCATCAGTAAAAAAATTCAAAAGAAACTTTTTGAATATCACCAAAGGAATAAAAGGTGTTATCACACACTATTCTAGGATAAATTTAATCTGCGTTTTGATCAATTTTTGGTGCACTTTCAAGAAAATTAAGGCATGAATCTGAAAGTTTACAAAATACTGGCTTCATGAGTATACATATGCTAAAAGAGCTTCAAACTCGCCAGACATTTTGCTTTGAACCTTGAAGGATTAAAATGTGAAAAGCTGAGGTTTTCCTTCGACTAGGAGTTCGAGGTAAGATTAAAATGAGTAGTAGTTACCAAAAATTGGAGAGCATTGATACGAGTCCAGTCAGAGGAAGTTCTGTCAAAACTTATACCTTCTTACTTCGTCAGATCACAAAAGTCCCAAAAAATATCTGAATTTGGTATTTAAAATAATAACATAGAGTTTTAAGAGTCATATGTTTAGTTCCACTGCACAATAGTATTGTAAGAGAGTAGGTGAAGAATTTATAATTTATATTGACATACTTACGAAGAAACAAAAGATTTCGATAAGTCTAAAAGTAATGCATGGTTCGAAATTATGCATGATTAAATAAGTTTCATTCGAAAGAACAGAATTATTCGTCCTAAACGCTTTCCTCATACAAATTATCACCGATTCGCGGTAAATAGTACAATGCAATATTTTCAATAAGTTTGATTTAGTTTAGTTCTTTCTGTATTTTACATACATGTGCTTAATGTCATAGTCTGATGTATAATTTATGTAGATGTATATACTGTGAGCTCATATGTATTTCATTTTTATGTCTTTTATCAATCTATCGATAAAAGCTGTTGTGATTATGGATTTGAGGTATACCCGACGTAAAGACACACATATAGGCTTATAAATAGAGTTCATCATTACACAGAAGTGAATTTTAAGCGGCGCATCACATTTGTGCCGCATTTTATTTTTTAAGTTATTACACAATACACAAATCCGAAAGTGTCCGGGGCAGAATTTTTGAAAATGAATATTTCACAACGGTGGTTCATGTAAACATGCTCTAAGAACCGATCCTAAACGCTGCTGAAGGAATGTTTTCGTAAATTTCGCAAGTGTGTGTCTAAATTTTTTAAATCCGTTATTTGGAATAAAGTTTTTTATCCGGGTTTTTAATTCCAAGAAAAAGGACTTCTTTGGAATGAAAATTTTGTCTAAATACGTTTTACTTGGTTCAATTATTTAGATTATCTACAGTTTTTTTGCATTTCCTATAGGACCACACATAAAAAAGTTACATTTAATTTTGACTCGATATTTTTTTATTACTTAAATTATCTTGTGTAGAGTGTAAGATTTTTTGTCGATTAGTAAACGATTGCTAAGAACCGCATGTCTTTTTAGATACCGGAATGTTTTCAAACATACAAAATACAAACACGATGTACTTTTTTTCATTAAATGCCTAAATTTTGATGGAACTGTTTGTATCCACGTCGAGACAATTAGGGACCGTATTTCAACACGAAAATACCTGAAAATGGGAGCGTTCCCAATTCCCATATGTGTTTTCCGTTTCCGTAATACATTTCACGGGCTAATGGGTTAAAAAATTGTTTCTCGCATTTTTCTGTATGAGCTACAGTACGATTGGTTAAGTCCAGGAATTAACCTGATCAGTTTAAGATGCTTCTATCTCGGTGGTAGCGCTGAGTAATGCAAGTTGGACTACGAGGAACACCCTCTTACAAGCGTGTCTTCGGGTGCTTATCGTGAAAACCGAAGATCTTTTTGCCAAATACATAGGATCACAACAGACAATCTGAACTAGCTGAAGTTGAAATGCTGGAGCTCAGTGATGGCACGAAGGACGTTCCATCAGAAATGATAGGCGGAACACAAGCATCCTCATTCTTTTGTTGTGCCATCGTTTTTGGTATATATATTTCGGCATTTTATGGTTCGAAGGTGCAAATTGCACTTTGGACAGGCGTTTGGGTTTAATTAATTGTTCTTCCTATTGTTTTGTGATTTGAATTATTGTTGCTGTTTCAGATTCTGTTATTGTTGATATTGATACTTTGTACAAGAGCCTATTTGTCGATTGTCAAAAAAACATAAATAAAAATATATGTATATATGTTTCAGATACAGATTTTTATCGTTTAAGGTTTTTTGAAAGTTTGAAAGGGTTGTTAAACCGTTACTTGTTTAAACATAGATAATGCATTCATATGCAAGTGCTTGCTCGGCCTTAGTCGCGGCCACTCACTGACATCTTTATGTGCAGAATGTAACATGCTATTTCCTTTTCCTGTGTCTTTTCAACACTATACCACTTAATCAGCTTGGACATCAAGCATGCTGTGGTGCTGCATTCATCAGTTAGCACACGTTCTTCGTATTTGCTTGCTTTCATGAAGGGTTTCAATACTTTGTATAACAGTTGCTGTAACATGTTTTCTGCCTTTTATTACTAACTTGCCTCAGTAAAGTTTACTTGTTGATTCAGTTGGTTTGTTATTTCTTTTCTGTTTTAATTTGCACACAATAACGTGACGTATTTGCTACGTATACGAAAATATACCCTAAAATCTGTTTTGATTTACTCTTAGTTGATTTAAATTTAACTGTATTATCTAAGCATACTTTAAATGATCCGTCACTCACCTACTTAGGTTGTATTGATTAATTACTTAGCTTTCCTTTCAGTTGAGGGCATGGACCATGGAGCATGGGATTCAATGAGAGGGAGCAATGTCACCCCGGATAAACGCCCAGTGACCACATGCTCGCTGAAATTGCCTAGCGACTAAGTGATCCCCCGAACTTTAGCTCCTAGATATTCATTTGAATCTCTCCCTCTGCGCCTAACTGTCTTACTAGAATCTAACGTGGTCTCTTAAATAAACGCTCAACGAAAATTTACCTAAAGTTTAGTTTTCTCTATAAACTATCTTCGGCTTCGGTTTTGATTTGTCCTATTTTGTCTAGTTGCTGATGAGAGCCTGGGCCGGTGCAGCCGCCATTGCCGTTGCCGTTCACGTCTTCAGCGGCAATATGTCTGCCGGCAGGACTCGTTGTCCGCGACTGCTGCAGATGGAAAGCCTGAGGATGTGACTGCGACTGCTGCGGCGGGACGTGATGCTGCTGTAGGGATTGGTGGTGGTGATGTAGAAGAGATTGTTGCTGATGCTGGAGTTTGTCGTCCTTCTTGAGAGATAAGCCGTCCCGCATTTTCAGGAGGGCCTCGACCGACTCTTGTGATATGTCACGTTCTCTGGAACTGATGTCCGCATCACTGTTGGTCAGCTGGGGGGCTGGACTGGACCGCTCCCGCTTGATGTCGACTCCCGGATATAGCATGGGACTCATGGATCGCTTGGTCGAAGCCTTCGATCCACCGGGAGACGAGTCGTTACTGCAACTGTTCCCGGCAAGCAGGCGGGTGTTCTTTACTAGTTGATCGAGCAGGACCCCGTGCGGAATGTCGTTGGTGTTACGCTCTAAGGACTGGCGAATGATGCCGTCGAGGAATGACCCGTTGGCGCCAACTCCGTCGTATCTGTTGTCTGTGAGGTCGCGGGCGCCTGTCGTGGAGGGTGTGATGCTGTTGCGGCCGGGTTTGTTGCTGGAGACTCCTGCCACTGGCGCTGACGTTGGGGTGCTGGGCGTTGTTGTTGTCGCGTTCAGGGTACTGCTTGCGCTGCTGGTGCTGTGCCTGTTGGATTCTTCCTGAAACTGCTGTATCACTGAAGATGCAAGGAAACTTTCCGGGTTGGCGGCGAAGCCAGCTGGCGAGTTTTGCCTGCACCCTGCTGTTCGTGCAAAGTCGATTGGCATCGACCCGAAGCCGTGGGCGTGCGACGCCCAGAACAGGTTTGGGTAGGGCAGTTGCGCTGATGCCATAGTTGAATCGAAGATGGGTACCTTCATTCCGTTCGGCGAGGTACTAGGAAATGGTGGATTGTTTTTCAAAGCTGCTTTGCTCTGGGGAATGGCCGGTGATTTTGTCTTATCTGTACTACCTGCTATACCTGGAATGTTGGCGGCGGTTTTGGAATTAGTCGAATTCGAAGCTGCTCCACCGCCCGACCGGTCGTCTAGGGGCTGTGGCTTCGGCTCGCGCTTTCTGGGCCGCATTAAGTGTCTTTCTTTAACCTTATACTCTAGGGTTGAATGAGGTACTCCATAGTAACTGCCAGCTCTGTGCACGGACATCTCGCCCCGCTGGACAGCTCGGACGGCTTCGACTAGACTGTCTCGGTCGTAGTTGCGATATTTGCCTCGCTTCGGTCTGGTTCCCTTGCCGCCGGCGTTGGAGTTGTTCTGATTTTGCGAGCTGTTACTACTGTTCGAATTGTTGCTGAGAAGATTCGGAGCTGTTGCGAACTCGCTTCCGCCCAGGCTTTTCACCACAGATATGCTCGGTCTTTTGTAGTGCTCGTGATTCTCCGACATGTGTGATTGCTTGCCCAGCGAATGAGGCGCTTCCTTGGTTGCCTGCTGAGTGATAGTCCTGCTTATGCTTTTGGCAATAAGATCACGAAATGAAAGCATTCCTTTCCCGATTGCCGGTGGCGATTGCGACTCGTTGTTATGCCGCACCAGAGGCGGCGAAATACCGTGTAGGTTGTTGGGATGCTGTGGACTCCTCGACAATATTGGAGGAGTATGTTGCGGGGTTGGCGAGTGCAGTCCTTCTCCGTTTTTTCCTGGCGGCGCCAGCGAAGAAGACCCAGCAACTGGCTTGTACGACGGAATTTTCAAGATAACAGAAGGATCATCACTAGACTCGCCCATTTGAATTGACGACATCGGAACATCTGGCGTTAGTGACTTATGCATGCGATTGGCGTAATGAAGAGATGTATGTGGCTGGGATTGCAGCGCGGAGGAGTTCGGATTGATCCCGAAGTTCTGCATTAACATTGCGGCATCCACCATGTTTGGTTTGCCATTGTTCAGCATCTCGTTTGCCATGGGCGTGCTACTTTTCAGCTGCTTGTTAATCAATTCCTGCTGTTGAATAATAAAGCGTTTTATGATCTCTGGAATGATGTTGGCTTGCTCCTCGTGCTTGGGTTGCATCAAGGTGGACAGCCCACTCAGGCCCCCGGAAAGGAGTAAAGTTTGCAGGATAAGGTTGGGATCAAGCCACGGATGTTGCGCCATTGTAGGTGGGGTTTGAGGCTGTGACGACACAGATTGCGATCGCTTTGAAAGTGATTCCAGCATAAGCTCCGACGGTTTAATGTCTATTGGGTTACTATCGCAGGACTTGCGAATATTCTGCAACGACGCCACTGTATTGAGACGAGTTGCATTCAATCCAGCCAAATCATCGATATGATCATCGTACGCAAGGCCCATAAGCTTGTCGTCTTTGTCCTCGTCGCCACTTTCCTTGTCGTCATCATCTTGATCTACCAGTGCGTCCAAAAGGTTCGGTTGATGACAAGACGAAGCTTCACGCTTTTGTTCCATGGCAATTTTGTAGACCTTGTTGCGTAAAGTCGACCTAGGAATTCCGTATTGAACGGCTGCACGCCGCGTTCCCAGTTTACCGCTCATGATGTCGCTAAGTGCGCTGTTGAGCTCCTCTTCAGAATAGGTTCGGCGTCCTGCTACTGCTGAGACTCGAGGTTTAGCCCTGAGGATTGAAAAACTAATACGTGAGATCATGCAGAAATGCTATAGAATCATGAAAATGATCTGGCACTGTAAAATTACTGTCATGATATTTAACAATCATGGCTCAGGGGCACGTGTGAGCTCCAAACAAATTTGAATGTGGGTAGAATATCATATGCATTTTTCATGAGAACCAATCAATCGATCATTATCACTCACATTATAGGCTATTGTCTGCGGCAAACAATAAAGTAGACTAAACTTTTCAAGAAAACAAATATTGATAAAATCTTCACCGGATCTGAATCAGGCTAACTGATCAAAAGCAACTCCACTTGCCTCAGAAGCTTCGTTCCGCCGGCATTTCAATATGCAAACATTCAACGTTTTGAGTTATACTTCGTTATCTTACTATCCAAACTTCCAAAACTAACATTCACATGGTGCTACGTCGAGCAAGAGCATGTGAAATATTTCTGTAGAAAATGCTTATATTGACGATATTTGGGCGATTACAAAATCTTTGAGACATCCGTTGCCGAAATCAGATCCTTTTGGCTCATTTGATGCAGTTCAGTGACACATGGTGAGGAGGTAGAGTTCATTGAACTGGCGTTGGAACGCGAGGGGGACATTTTGGTTCATATTTCACTGTTTTTGTTTTCATTAAAAGATTATTCGCCAAAAAAATTGAAAGCACGAAGGGATGTCGGTGTTATTCTTCGATTGCAAAAAGTGAATAAATCGCGTGTATACTAAAATATCACTTGGTAGGGTTGGGTTTCCAGCGGACACATCGGCAGGGTGGTCGATTGGCAAATGGGAAACTCTGGAAATCGTTTCGAGAAAATCGTCAGAATCGAATAAAGAAGTATCTCATATTTGGTTAGATTACGATTACACACGTGGGCGTGTAGTGAGCGCTGATCTAATTTTAAGTCTCTCGAACGAATCAACCTCGATTTTCTATCAACCAAAACAAACCCTTGCTTGGCATTATCCAATAAAGCAGAGTATCAAGTATCCGCCGCCTGTTGGAGAGATCATGTTGGCCTTATTGCTTAATTAGCGACTAAAATTTTTCGGCAATGCGAAAAAACAACTGCAAATGCCGCAATATTTGCAAGAAATGCAGGAGGGCAACGACCACTCGCCGTTCTTGCTGTTGTTTTTAATCTCATGCGATTTAGGGTCATATTTTGTATTGCAAACAAAAGCATGTGCATTTACGGCCGCTGCACATTAACGGCCGAAATGCGATTTCGTAACGAGAGTGAAGCGTTCCCAGTGTAGTCAAAACAAAAAAGAAGCCGTTGTGTGTTGTGAAAAGATTTCAAAAAAACCGAAGGAACCACAATCAAAAAGCCCTTCCTTGGCGTCTCGTCGTCAACAACCAACCCTGCTCACTCACTGCCCCGGTGCACTGGCGTGGCAGCGTTGTCGCAAGCGTCTGGTCTTCAGCGAAAACGCGAAGAAAAAGACGCCTGTCTTTTTCACTGAAAAGAATTCACGGAAGTCTGTCGCACCAATTTCTTTGGGTTATCGGAGCTTGGCATCTGGGGTGGGAATCGCTGACGATTCAACCGAATTGAAATGAAATCGAAATGAAAGTGGAAATAGCTCAAACCCGAAATGGGGATGTCAACGAACTCGCTCGCGAATAATGGAAGCAGGCGAGTGCGAATCCTCTTGTTTGCCATGGACCCCAAGTGAGCCCTATTTGAATTTGCACGCACAATTGATTGCGTTCGCATGATGAATAAAGTGGCGCGACCGCGGCAGAGTTCAGGGCATCGCTGCTTTGTCAAGGGAGTGGAATGAGCTTGCCAACATCACTTCGTTGCAAGAATGGTGTATTGAAAATGAATGCGTTCTGCAGAAGATGATGCCCCAGACAATCTGCCTTGAACGCATATTCATGCCGACTCGAGGCACTACCCGCCAACATGAACCTTTTGGTTGGTCATGCAGTCGCTTGGGAAGACATTCAACTGAAACGACGATCGTCATGGCATGGAGGTCATATCCAGTGGAGAAAATTTCCCCGGCTGGTGCGTACAAACAACCCTCTTATAGAGCGAAGACCAGTGTTCAAGCCATCCACCATTAGGCAATGTTTCAAACTGAAGGAACATTTTAGACTTCCGGATATCAAATGAAAGTGCATGCGATAAGCTGAGGAAACTGTAGCCCAAACTATTTTCAGAACATATTCCTCAACGGAACGGTTTTCGGAGCAAATTAAACTAATCCTTTAAGATAAGGTTAAACCAGGGCTCAGGTAAAGATCTGGCGACCTAATTAGGAATAAGTTTAGGATATTTAAGATAGATTATGCCACATTCATCTTCAGACACAGTGTAAGACTGAAGAAGGACACAGATAATGTCCGAAATATATATGTAATAAATAAAGAATTTTGAAATCGTGTATAAGAGGTAGTGTCTGTTATTTAACATATTCCTTCCAAAATGATTCCGAAGATGCAGGAGTCGATGAAGATGGTAAATGCGAAACTATTTTGGATTATGCTGCTGAGTTAAATAAGCATTGATATGTGCCTACGATTCAAAATCAGTGCATACATATATGAATGTTTATGTATATTTACAAAGCCGCGTTGATGCTTTCGGCACTCAGCGGATTATCTTTGGTTTCACCTTTATCAGACCATGGCAATGCAAAAGTTTCATCTGCACATATATATGCACATTCGTACTTGTATAAATGCTATGCTACCAAAAAATGCTGTTAACATACCCATAACGGCAGTAGTGTATGCAGGATTTTGATAAGGGGGGGGGGTTCATATTTTTGAAGTCTTGATTAGGTACGTTTGCTACGTTTTCATACTTTTTCACCGGTCAAAGTTGGAGTCCTCCAAAAATAATTCTGGCAGACTTTAGCCCGATTGCATGTCTGGTTTCATTTACGTAGCTAAACTTGTTTATCCAAGGTGGGGGGGTTGAACCTGTAAACCCCCCTCTTGGGTACGCCACTGCATAACGGTCTAAGGCGAGGTGTTTTAACATACATATGTAGTTTCATTGATTTATAGATATTTACAATTGCCGATGAAACTGTCACAAGCTTTCTGGGGATCAATTCATAATGTGTTGCCAACGACTAAAAGGTAAACGAGATCCCTCTGCAAACATAACAATCAACCAAAAAAAAACGTATAGTTGAAATCAGTTCGTCTTAATGCGAAGCAGAGCCAGGACAATGAGGGCCCCAGCAATGTGCTGACATTGCATTGCAACTTTGCAATAGCAATAGAAGAAAATACGAGTTCTGACAAATGAATGCCTTCTAGTATGATGAATCACAAGATAGAGAATTCTGAGTTCATGATCTCACGATCTGCTGCTCGATTGAAACAACCCCTTCTTCTGTTTAACACCCGCTCCAAAGTAAGGCTTTCAAGAACTTTGACGCATGATATTAAAATACACCAATTATCGAAATATTAACGGATCAAAGATATTTTTTAATTTGAACTTGCAGCCAATAATGTTTATCATACATTATCTATTAGTTTCCGTGTTATTTGCAAAACGAAAGCCTATTTGAAAATCAAAGGATGTACGGCCTACATCCCTGTCGACCAATTTTTTTTAATTTAGATGTCTTCTTGATGAAACGCTAGTATTTTCAATAAATCAATGCAACATCGTTCTACCAATAGTCATGAGCAACAGAGCATGAGAACAAAAAAATCAAAATCTATTGGAAACATTTGAAAACTGATGCATTACGATGATGGCCTATTTTCTCCAACTTTGGCGGTATCCTATTTTCCTTCAAACAATCCTGTAAAAGTTTTCTATCTAAAAATGTGTTTCCGATTCGTTCATGTGATGGAAATCCCTAGTTTTTTTTAAAAATAATACCAGATCCATATGCATATTTGCTGTGAATCCAGCGTATGTGTCTGACTGGGTACCTTATTTAGTTGTATAGCATTTTTTGTCTGTTCGGGATGCTCCTCCCGAAGCAATGTTTGCCTGTTGGAATGCATGCACCGCCAACAACAGGACATCAACTGAAAACAATAATAGAAGTTGTAGTGTTCTCCGGCGGCCGCCAGATTTTCTCGTTTTGTTTGACACAAGTTTCATGTCAACGAATCGACAACTATTGTCCTTTTGTAATACACGAATGGATATTTTTTCATCAACCACTGTGTGGAATATTTATTTCAATTAAAAAAGAAAATGATTTCAGTTATTGAAAGCTTCGGGAAGAATATGAAATGATTGGTGAAGTTTGATTGACTACTTTTCAGTTTTTCGTTCCCTATTTTGCTCTTTTGCATTTTGTTCGGCTTTGCGCATTTTTTTCATTTAGTCCTTTTCATTGTTCAGATGAATGGAGGCTTGAATATTTTGGGTAATGATTTCCTGATGAAATTTTTCAACTTCATGAAGTACTTGGTGACGAGAAACATTATTTGGCAGGTTGAATACACTTACAAACGAATGAAAAACAATATTTTGGAATTAGTTGCAGACATTAAAGTTTCATCTTGAAAGCTGAATAACACAGGAAGGAACTGCCAGCTTCCCTTGTATCGCATTTAACTTGAGAGCTTTACGGTATCCTGGGGCACATATCGTTGACAGCAAGTTTGAGTCGCAGCATATTCATTAGGGTGGCGTTCTCATTTTCTTCGCGATAAGAAACTGTCTGGTTTTTGAAGCGAACCGAAATTTGGCGCACGTGCAGCCTCCAAACATCTAAAAGGCATAATCCAACGTATCCGTGCGTTTCGTCTAGGTACATCTTGAGATCCTGAAAACAGACTGTCATTATCTTCTCACGAAAACATTTCGCCAGACCAATTGCCGAGTTCGTCGGGGCAATATCCTATCGAGTGCATTTTAGTCAAGTGAATACAATTCCCGCCCATATTCAGTTTTGTAGTCCCGGCTTTGTGATGAGTTGCCACCAACCACTGGGTACCAGGCATACTGCTCGTACGGACATGTCTGAATTCACTAAACCCTGGTTAACATATGCGAAAATTGTCTGGTTAACAGGCTCCCATCTTTTGTGCTGAATGTTTTCACGTCGTTTTTTATATTTTTTATGTCACCGTACGACCCGTAATTACACTGACTGGGATGCACACGAAAATGTTTTTTGGATGCACTTCAATTTGCAGTTGCATATGTAACAAAATGCATTCACAAAATGATTCCACTTTTGCTGTCTAGAGGCTCTACCTGATCCACAGGGATACTATTCAGCCCTTCGTGCCATATTCTTCGGCGAAGCGAGGAGGAAGCATTTACTGCTGCTCTACGAATTGGGTAAAGGACGACATTGTCGGGTGTAGGGAATGCACTGAAATGTCGAGTATGCAGCCCGGCGCCATTAGACTCGGCTCCCATTTCAAATCCTCCACTCCACCTCCACATCTTGAACTGCTTTCGTTATAGCCTCGGCGAATTTTTATATCTGGGAATTGTTTCGCCCGATGAAGGCAGGACTCAAAAGAGTGGCTTAATCAACATGAAACTCGTCAACAACGTCTAAGAGCGTTAAGCACATGAATACATAGTTGCATGTGTCGAGCAGAAAGATGGGCTGCGAGGTCATGTAGGACGTGGATGTGAGGAAGTAGTATGATCTGTATTCGTGCGTAGTATTTAGTGTTGTCAGTTAATTACTTAGTTCAAAATGGTTTTATGCGATTATCCTAGAGAAAGCGTGGACCCTGAAATTTCGAAGCGAGATCGACAGATATATTTTCATCGCATTTCAATAGCGCTCGTTAGTTCCTCACGAAGAAATTTATCCAACAAATTTCATGATTATATTAGAAAAGTCTAATATAAGTAAATATTAGAGAAAGATCTGACTGTGCTGAAGTCGTTTAATATTGAAAGTTAAAGATTCGAATAATTCAAAGAATCTTCCACGTTTGGTAAAATATGAGGTCGCCAATATTTTCTTTGAAGCACACATTGATAATAAAATCGAAGGGTTGTTTCACTAATTACGATGAAAATGAATAATTTATGATTTGATCTCGTTGCCTGCTTTCTAGCCCCGAAGAGAACGATACTACTAATTTAATATGTAATGACTATGATGCATGCTGCAATGGCAACACGAACATCCCGAATATGAATCGCATTTTGTCGCTGCATGCACATATTCTCATGATTTTTCAATTTGGCTAGATTTTCTATATTCTGCGTTGCTCCTGTTTAATTTGGGAGTGCACCTTTTACATGAAACTACAAGTGTCGCATTATTTCCCAAATATGTTTCCTCCTCACAACATTCTGTTCCAGCCACGCTACGTTTAACGCTCCTCTCGGCTGGAGTTCGGTTCTGCGGAAGGTGGCATCCTGCATGATAAAGGACTGTGTCGACAAATGAAGACAAGCATCAGCTTTCAGCCAGATTGACTTTAGACAACCCTATCTTTTGATGTCTGCTCATAAAAGTTAGCCGAAATTGTGCAAAAGTAAGTGTCATTTACCCTGTCTAGAAATACGGTGTTAAAACCTTTGAAACTGTTCGTGGCTTGCCGAGCTGAAAGAGCGATGTGAGAGACAACGCCACTTTCTCGGAAAGCCAGTTCCTCAGACGAAGCTGTTGCATCACAATAGGATCAATATGTGCAGCAGCCAGGACACGGTCCTTGATTCTTTCATATCGCTAGCCGTATGCGTATTTTCGGTTCGCGGTGACGAGGTGTTTGCAGGCAAAAGGCACTTGTTTCTGTCTGGCGCATAACGACTGGAAATTTTAGTGGTGGATTTTTCCGTTTCGGGGAAAACCTCCACAGGACAATACGATGAACTTGAAAAGAATGCACGTCTGCTTATGTTTGCTTTCATTCACAAACTTCTGTGCTGAAAGCTTGAGCCGATCCACTTTGCAGACCTATTGTACTCAATAGCGGCTTCCAGCCAGCAGAAAGGACTCGTTTAAAACTCGCCCGCACAATCTCTAATTGCAGAGCAAATCCTTTTCGGTGGCTGTATTTTGAAGAATGAGGCTTGTAAATGATTGTTTGTTTGAAGTGTAGCATCATCAAATGAACCAGCGAATTACGGTCCATAATTTGCACAAATTGCATTTTTGCCAGACACTCAGCCACAGCCTTGCGAAACAGTTTATCGCTGGCGGAACGCATGTAGGTTAAGGCACTTGAGTGAGGAACTATGTCTTGCCGTCACGTCGTCCCCAACCGAAAATACTCAACCCAAACCTTATCTGGAAAATAAACATCATTTCGTTGCAAGAGTCTGACCTAATTTCGTTTTCTTGCGTCTTTCAAGAAGAAGAAATAAGAACGTCTGCTAACCCACTTGAAGTGAAATTGAAAGTCTTTGCCAAGCCAAGCCAGCTCAGCCCAGGCTGACGCCACCCGAAACACATTTCGCCACGCCACCAGCTCCGCGCTGAATTTTGTCAATAAGAACGCCATGTCGGAGTGAACGAGGGCACTTGTTGCACTTGCAATTCATGCATTGCAAATTGCAGTTTTCACTGGAAGATGTTCATCACGAAGCAGTTGTGCAGTCGCACATATGAAGATAACCATAAAGTCGCGAAATTATGAGGCGATACGATAAAGTGTCTGCCTCGGCAGTGGCTGCAGTTTGGGGCACAAAATTTCCTAATCGAATGACGTTCCCGGCCAATGAGAAAATCGTCTCAAGTGTTCATTGGAGAAATGATAATGCGAATAAGTAAACATCTTGCATGGCAGCGGACGGATTACGCCAAGCAGTGGCGATATGAGTAACTCCGTAAAAATGGACACGCAAAGTAGGTTAGTTCTTATCGCAATTTTCCAAGTGTTTTTATTGTTCATGGCTCCCAATCCCAACGATCAGGACACATGAATTCAAAACTTCTGAAATGATTATGAGTGTTTCCAGTGGAAGAAGCAATTCACGTGCAAAACACCGCCAATTGCAAATCTTATTTGAAGGGAATACACAAATGTTTATTTTATGTGCTATTCAAAGCTTGAATGGCTGTAAAAAGAGAACGCGATAAATTTTGCTTGGGTAGGAGACCAGCTTGAATTTAAATTTGAAAGCTTACAACATTTTTTCCAAACATATAATATGGACCAAGTAGCCGGACGAATGTAATACCACTTATTCTTAATGACATATTTTATAACAGTTCAAAACAAGTTATTACCGGTGGCACCCAAATCTTGGAAATATCGTGAAAACATACATCACTACTCTGAAGAATCATTTGCCAATAGTAAATATGATTCACATCCATCAAAGCTGGCTTTAATATCTTCGAATATTATCGGATATAGGATAAGCGCAGCAAACTTTGGAAGCGTTTTGATGAGGATTAAATGCAAATATCGTATGGCCATTGACAGTCGCATCATCAGATCGAAAATATATCCAGAAATTATTTCAGTGAAAACTAAGCCAAGCATGACAGTTTCTCCCGTAAGTCTAGCTTTAACTTTGGTTGTCAAAATATTTTACATGGACAGTTTTTTGTCATTATATTTTCATGGTTCATTATCGTAGTCAATAATTACAAAGAATATGTGCGAAATGGCTTCGAAAAAACATATTCTTTAGTTTTGATTTGCAAACGTGTTTTTGTTTAAAGTTTGTGGTAGTTTTTAAATTTTGCGATAGTCTTTTTGCGTATTTTCATCGAAATTTTCTATAATTCAGACAATATTTCATTGTAGTTGTTTCCTTTTACACCATTCACAATTACTGCGAAAGAATATGTTTCATAAAAATGCCAGTAAAAATATCCCAAAATAAAGTTTGCAGTATCCTATTATGTGCATGTAGATTTTATTGTTGTAATTTATGACGGGTTCTATTAAATTTAGATAATACTTCTGACACTTTTCATGTTAATTTTGCCAAAAAAAATCGTTGAGAATTTGCCGAATTGAAATTTTTATGAGTTTTTATATCAATTAAATACATGTTGAGTTATTTTTGAAAGTTTTCCGAACGATATGAAACCCAATTAATTTACACTAACAGAATCAGAAAAAAATATTTAATCGTGTGTTCAAAAATATCGACCACATACCAATTGCCAAAAGGTCAGAAAAAGTTGGGATGGGATTTTGTTGAATGCATCATTAAATATCGAAAATTGTGGTCTAGACTTTGTACGTCATAATTACTTCCAGAAAATTGCCAGCGTACATATTTATTTAGTTTTTTCCCCGATTCGCAGCATCCCCTAGTAAATAGTTTTTTTAAAGTTCTCCATGACTTTTGAACTAGATTCATTCCCTTTTAAGAAAATGCCGATACTGCAGATACTAGTCAATATTGCAGTTTCGTGCACCTTTAAATGCTTAAACTTGCTGGTAGTGTTTTGTCATCCACCGTTCTTTCATTCGCTGTACCACTGATCATACTGCACGGGTTACTTTACAAAATGTGGAGCTTACCTGAAAACTTGCTTTGGATCGTTACAACCCGCCAATGAATTTGGTGAAGGTTTCGCACTGAGATCGAGAGGTTGTTCGCCGGTTACATCACTGGGACTCGGCGAGTCCTTATGCGAAGGGCTGTGAGCGGCAATATTTAGCTCTGAGGTAGTTGATGGTGCTGCTTGTTGCAACTGTTGAGCTAGTTGATACCAGGATCCTTGAGTAGGCGAAAGCAATAAAATTAGACTATCTGTGCGGCTCAATCGTAGCTTCGATTATTTACCAGGATAAATATGTGATAGATCCGGTTGCATTCGTTGCAGCTGGGCAGCTGCGAATAATTGGGCAGCCACAGATTCCAGCGAAGTCATATTTGGTGGCAGTGGATCTCTGTATAGTGATGTTGCTGATTTTCTTGCACTACTACCGCTATGGCTTTGTACTTCGAGTTCAGGGGAGCTTTCACTTGAATCGCTATCCGAATCCAAGGATGTTTGCTATTGAATAGACAAGTCAAGCAAATTGTTTATAAGTATAAAGTTTGACTGTTAGACGTTAAGGACTCACTCTGAGGGCGAGTTCAGCCTCGGACTGAGCCGGGCCAGACTCAGCCACCAAGTCTCCTTTTTCGTTCACTGTGAGGAGTTTTCCGTCAACACAGAAATAACACTTATCGTTTGGTTTCCAGTCAATTGGACAGGGCGTTCCTGATTCGCGATCGCTTCCCTTTCTTTGTGATTTTGTGATGCTATTTGCTAGATTACTTTTAAGTTCTTCGGGCTCTCGATCCGCCAAGGTTCCTTTGAAATAAAATAAAATAAAATAAAAGACGTTTTAAGGTTCGAAAATAAGTTTTATCTTTGCGCAAATTATTTCAATTTTCAACTAGCTAATTTTGTTCAAACGACTTAAAACTGATTAGGATTCGAATGCACGTCAGTTACCTTTTTCTGATACAGCACTGCCCGTTTCGTCCGTATTTTCGTTTGTGTCTTTTCTTATCGTTACAACTTCGTCTTCGTTTAGGTGATTTTCTGTACGGCTGATCGATTGATTGGACAAAGCCAGTTTTAGTTTTCCCTGCGTTTCGTAGCAGTCGACTCTGCTGTTTGTATCTGAAACATAAAAGGTACAGATTGTTGATTTGTGACAAAAATTAAAATGGATGGCATACCCTCTGTACTGTTTTGGACTAGACTGGCGGCATTCACATTTAACTGAGATCGTGCTAGTTCTTCTTGGTAGAGCTTCCATTTCCTACGACCCATCAACTCTTCAGCAACACGTTCTAAGCCTGTAAAAGAGAATCGACTTAAGTTCATCTTAGATTGTTTGTGTATGTTTTTATTAAGGCTATTCTACGATATGGAATCCGAACGATTCTCGAAGTGCGTCAAGTGAAAAAATCTTTTACCACGATTCAAAATGTGAATACATACGAAAAGTAAGAGGAACATTATCAAAGACAAAACTTTATGGTGCTGGTCATATCCTTCTGAACCGAACTTCAACGTTTCTCGTGGCTACGCTACGCAAGGGAAGCTATTGGCCCAGTTCAGTTGTGTTAAAAATCAACAAAAAAAATTTGCTCATTATTGTGTCATTACCATCTTATTGGAACATTTTTATAACCATCCAGAAACATTACTGAAAGTACGACAAAGAAACTAAATTCTTCTCAGGATAAATTTTCATAAGAAGGAACAAATGATTACTGAAATTATTGCAAGTGATGTTCATATAATTGACACTCTTATTCAGCGAATCTGTTTAACAATATCAAACATAGAAGGGTGTTTAAAAAACTCAAACCTTTACAATAGAATTAATAAACTTTAGTGAAACTCGAAACTTATCCAGCTCACCTCAAGCCATTGTAGCTTCAGAGGTGCATTGAACAGCTATATTTATTCTTCTTAAACATTTTCATACTCGTATTTGCCGGGAAAAATTATCTCCATATTTTCATATCACAACAAAAAACGATGCTCAACATTTCGGTGGTTCAATGAAGCTTCCTACAATATTGAGTATATTGGCAAAATACAAAAAACATCTAGCTGAAAGACTAAGAGGATCTCGTCGCACCAGTCCATTTATTGCCTTAAAGAAGAATTACGAGTCCGATACATGTTGTTTGCGACGAAATGGAAGCACCCTCTTGCTTGTTCCTACGCCACCTCAACGGGGAGCAAATATTTGTTGAAACGAAAAAAACTCAACTGGGTGTTTTGTATTGCCTCGTAGTTCCACTCAACTCTTCGCCAAAATGCTGAAGTTCCACGGCCAATGTAAACAAAGTGCGAATATAGTGGACGCATGGCGAGAATCGAGAAAGGGTTGGCATTAGGTTGGACTGGATTAAGGGTGTGTGATTCGGAATGGAAAAGAAGTAGAGTCGCTAGCTTTGACGAAAAGGTGAACGGCCGTCAAATCGTATTTTCAGGGTTTGGTCCAATGGAGTCGTGGGCAGTGCATTGGCACTGGAGTCTTTTGCGTTGTGAGGACTTGTGACAAACACCAAACAACATTTAATGTTGGTTCTCAAGGAGTTCTCGATTCGGCTGAGATAAAGCAATCATGCAGATTGAGATTATAAGCAGAAGAAAGACGTTCGGTTGTTCACGACCTATGTCCTTAAACAAATTTGTCTCCTATAGAAATGCAAGCGAATCATTATTATGGTGAAAATCACAAAGGACGAACCCATTTACTTGCTAGTTTAGTTATATCTCGGCAGTAACTTTAATTTGCACTGGCAATTGGAGAAGAGATTTACCGTTATTGAAAATAAAAGAAACCGTAAGCCTGCTTTATTTCTTTTAGTTGCTTAGTGTCGAAAATGGAATAGAATTGTTGAGGGTTGATCGAAACACGACGCACACACAACCTACATTATACGGGGTGAGAATGGGGCTGATGGGACGATGGTACAGATGACTTATACACGTATATGGACAAATGCATCGAAGGATAACATTAAAGTAGAAGACAACAAGGGAAAATGAGCGGTGGGGAAGCAATGCACGGTCGCCTTCAGCCGCAGGAAAAGTGGATAAGGCAATACATAAGACAGAGGAGCTTTGTGAGCTTGCAGCTAGCGTCTCGAGTGTGACGTGGTGGGGTTGAAGTGGACAAAAATTCTTCGGGCGAATTGCCTCCTGCATCTGCTCGTTGTGCTATTGTGGCAGAAAAGAATAGTGCACGAGCTCCAAGCGTATTCGTATTGCTTTAACTGTGTTAATGAGGTTTGGGAACCGGAAAAACAAGGACGAACGGACACACGAAAAATTCTGAAAGCGGTGGAAAAATGTGGAAAAATATTAGAAAAAAGTGTTGCACATAGGTGTTGAGGTGTGGAGTAGAGGGCGGCTATTCAAAGCGTTTGTAGTGGTGCCTTTATGGAGATACCACGCAGACGGAGGTAATTTGGTATCGCAGGACAGTTTCAGTAGAGAAGTAGGGCTGGCTGGAACCCGTCCCAGCTCGGATCAGGACACCCACAGCAGGCGACGTATCGATGCATAAAGTGTAATCGTGCGGGTGAGGTTGTTTCAGATGCAAGCACTTGACAAGGGGCGAAGAGTGTGACGAAGGGCATGAAAAGTTTGGAGCTTGAGGCGGATGGGCCCTAAATTCACTTAGGGGATGTTGATGCCAATCATTTTTTCATTTCCTTCTTTCGGTGATAGCAGACCACATCTGCTCCCTCCATGTAATCATTTTTGCAGTGCGAGACACCAAATTGGCGTGTATTCGGCGATGGCGAGTCGATTTGAGCGTGATGCGAGAAACGAAGTGTGGGAAGTGGATCCGTTAGAATGCGAGCAGGGAGCATTACCATCGAAAGTGGTATGAGGTGGTATTTTCAACGTGCTCCTTGCAGTTGACGTAGACATTTATCGCCCACTAATCAATATTGTCGCATTTTTCGTCGGGGCATGTTTTCTCAATATTCTTCGGAAGTATTCAGCACATTGTGGAAACATTATGAAAATGCCATTGTACAGGCACTCCGATATAATTCATATCATTTTTCATTTGTACTTGTTGACCCAGGATAGGATTGCATTTGAAAAGAAGGAATATGTAGTTGCGGCGCAAACGGATGGGAAACGAATATTTGTTCATAAAATTAAAATAGTAAAAAACGACTCTTACTAGTTTGCCAACAGTCATCTATGTCTTTTGGATGGTCATCTTTCCTGTTTTTCAAACAAATTTTATCTAAATAAGACAACAAATCCAATATGTTTTGCCACAAATACCACAATTGAAAGAAACAATTGTAACATTGACTTTGATATTCAATCCAACGATCAAAATTATCAATTAAAAGCACAAACAGTACATTTTCGCATGAAAGCGAATTACCTCAAGTATGGATAAACAGATTCACCACCAATTACAAAGTTTGATAAAATGCAATTGGATTAAACATGATTGTGCACACAAACAATGATCAAAACACGTGAAAATGTGCAAATTCGTTAAACATCGAATTGAATTTCTTCTGATTAATATGAATTTCACACCAAAGTTTCCAGAACGTCCGATTTTAAATACCAGACCAACCATTTCCAAGCAACCTCGAGTTGGTTGATGGTCGTTTATCACCCAAGTTGACCATTTTCCACGAATCGCTCAAATTTGATATAAAAATGCTAAATTTTCGAAAATAATACAACTGCGTAACTTTTTTCTCGTATTTATAAAGTTATAACTATTATAAAGATCTTTTTATGTGTACGTACAGTATTATTGTTTTCATATTACTTGAAATAATCAATTATTTTTGTTTGGCGAAGAGATTTTGATGCAGTAATAACTACAGGATTTCGATACTATTTAACATTTGAAGTGCGTTTTTGCTGTCATCTAAAAAAGATATACCCCGCGATAAACCACCAACAAAAGGCGAATTGTGTTTAGCATGACAAAATGTATAAAAGGGACTGACGTAAAATAGGGTATTATGCGGGTTTTAAAGTATATCGCTGCTTAAAAGCTAGATAGAAACTGTGTGAAATAAGGCACACAATTAAAAAAAAGATGAAGCAAAAAAATAAGTGTATACCACTGATACTACTGCCGAAGTTAATATTTAGGATATCAGCGGTACTAGAAGTAACAGGATCTGCTTTGCAAAAAAAAATATTCACCGTAATATTAACGTATGTTGTCATAACGTATATTTTCGTTAGAACAAAGAAAATGTCTTGAATTTTTATATTGTATTGGTAATAGTGGTTATGTTAACAGTGAGAACGCATGGAAAAGAAAAAGAAAAACAAGTGTGTTGCAGTTTATCGAGAGAAAAAACGGCTAAGGCGTGTATCATGTACTACTACTCACAATTTTAATGGCAAAAAGAAATCCTTTTGTGGCTGAACTTTGAATTACAGTCCAATAGAATTACTGGCAGACTAGGCGAGCAAAATTTTTATGATTGTATTTGAAGCATAGGATTCCTGCAATTTGTCTGTACGAATTTCATCTAAAAATCTATTTGTTTATTTTCTCAATTTTTTATTGTCAAAATGTTTGCTAGTGGTTTTTGCCAAAACACTGCAAGGATTTTCATCGTATTAAAATTGAAACCGATTTAAAAAATATATTTCTAATATAAATTATCGTCCATTTTAGAAGAATTTTTACTTAAATTAAGTGCTGAATTTCCGGCTAGATGTTCTAAATAACATCTAATAACATACTCCGAGACATTCAATTCATGGGAAATACATACACATATCTCAAAACATTTATAGCAATAGTGCATTCCAAACAAGATACACTTGGCTCCCATTCAGCTGTGGGTAGAGTAGCGTCACTTGAGAAGAGTAAACTTTGTTTGGGCTCCAATCTATACTTTCACATTCGCATCGTACGTACGCACTTTCCTATTACATACCCCGCAACCCTTATGTGCGACAACCAGAAACTACTGAATGAATTGAAGGCAGCATCTGCTCCATTAAATTGGCCATTCACCCCCAAAATCGTTGAAGTCCTGGGCGACCGTTTGTTTTGGTTGTGACCCTGACCTGCCCGAATTCTACGCCAAATGTGCTGTTGGCAAGGTCCACATGGAAGCAGGACGCGAGCGTGGGCCCGCACTATACGTATCGGATCAACTTGATTCAAAGCCAGGCCGCGTTATGAATGGTTCGTGAACATCGCCTCTCCATTCGGAAGCAGCTGGCAAAGCAAAAGCCTGGCAAATAAATTAAATGCCTGCTCATCGGCCATGGAGCTGGCGAGAGTATCCATCCACACGGCGACATCCATGCAATGGCTGGTGACGGCTCCACATGGGATCCATGGTGCGGAGAAGAGTTGCCACGACGGTTCGTGGGAATCTAGCAACCAGTTTCACGAACGGCTGATTACTGGCCAGTGAGGAGAGCCCCACGAGGACTGCATGAAGGATATAGGAGTCGTATCTTAGCGTTTGAATAGGACAAGAGTTTGGACAAGGACTACATCGGGGTCCAAAACACTCTAAAATCATGCAGCCTGCAACCCTGACTGGAAGCTGCCTAGCACTATGGAGCTGCAATGCCATTATCATCCGCTTCTTCCTAATTCCACGCAAATTGTTCCGGCTCAGAGCTCACAATGTGCCGCACACTAGTCTGCAGAAGAGTATTTTGGGGTCGAGCGAGCAAGTGGGAGGCCTCGAAGCGGGAAATTCATGGTGCATCTGGTTGTAGTGGAGGCGCACTTTGCGTCTAATGCTCGTTTGGAATTACTATACAACGAAGGAACAGGTTGTCCAACTTGGCCTATAAGACACGTGCTGATTAATTCACTTAGCAGAAGCTTAAGGAGTTGATGCCAACAAATCTATGTTTGTTATAGATTCAGTAGCAAAAAAATCACGATTTCGGCGCTGGGCATGCTATAACTGGACTGATTGTAGTATAAAGAGGGAACGTTTCGATCAACTAATTTTATACATTCCTGGGAACAATCATCCTTCCAATGAGCTTCCTAATTGAAAGCTTTGTCTAACCGGAAGAGGGCATTTCTGAATATGGAAAATTTGCGGCTGGCTGTAAACAAAAAGAGTCTTACCTTTTGCCAAGGAAAACGTTCTAGATTGAATGTTTTGAAAGTTTTCCACCCATTTTTCACACAGCTAAGATGAACTTCATTTAAAAGGCGAATGATCCGAGTTAATTGCACTTGGACTGTAATTTGCTTTCTAAATTAAAAAAAATATTGCAGTCGGTCGCGTCGAGAACGCTCCAGTTTTTCGCTGCTGGGTCCATGAAAACTCCACGGCCAAAAGGAATTTTCCTAGCGAACAAGTCGATGTACTTCCCATGAACGGGAACCCGATTGCGAGAAAAATTGATAAATAGCGTGTGAGCAACAGCATAATATGCTCGTAAAGCAAAACAATTGATGCATCGGCGTCACGGGAAGGAGCGGCCTAAACAGAGTGTGTGGAAAACGCAGGGCACGCAGGGAACGCAGCGAATGTGAAAAGCCAGCGAGGAAAAACGTAGAAACAGGCTGCATTTGCAATTGTACTTCGTATGCAAATTACGGTCGCTCCCTAGTTCCCCGGGAGTGCCTGCCAGTCTTATTACCACCGCTCTGCGAACGCAAGTAGTGCTATTGCAATTGCAATCGCAATGCCAGGTCGGTGAGCCCTCCACTATTAGCCCTGCCATCGCGAAGATATCTTATTAAAAAGCCATAGGGGAAGGGATGTGGCGACGAAACGGTAATACAGCGCATAAACAACAACAGCAAGTACACGTGAGAAGCGCGGAAAGTATGAGAAGACGTTGCGAGCATCACAAACAGACACACGAGAATGTAGGTATCTCAGGGCGCAAGAAAATGCGTAGATTGCCCTCCTTACGCACTGTACTATGCAAGCAAAAAGTTTGCGAGGAAAATAGCGCAGCACACGGCCATCGCTTGCAGGGTGCACATATCCAATGTGCACTCACATATGTGCGGCGTATTATGCAAAGGGGGCTTCTGTGCTTCAAGTATCGGAAGTCATGCTCTGAAGACGGTCTTAGAGGAAATTTCAAGTCTCCAAGTCTAGTCGTGCGTCAGTGCCGGCACCGTTTCTTCGGCCTCTTCGACTTGGTGGGGTTGTTGTCGCCGTCGTTGTCAACCCCACTGACTTGCAGCCGTGATAGTGCCACGTTGCATTCCGTTTGCTCCTTGTGAAGCGCTCGAGCTTCCGCACGCCTGTGTGCCTAGAAAATTGGAACATATTTACTTTGGAAATAGGATTTATCTAGCCCAATCCTCACTATGGCCGTGTCGAGCGTAAATTAAGTATGGGCGCTTTTTCTAAACAATAGACACTCAAGGAGGAAGAGGTTTTGTTTTTTAATAATCACGCTTGTTCTGAGGATCTTACTAACGAACGAATGAAGCCAGATTACTGTCATGCAGCCAGTCACAGTAAATAAGCACAGGCTAATTAGATAGGCACATCCTGTAAGGGAAGGTGAAGAATAATTGAAGGTATTGTGGACTAGGGCGCTAAGAGGGGAGTGAAAAAGCGTTGATGTTGTGCTCAGGTTGCGTTGCACGGATATTCAGTTCAAAGGAAGAATGAGCATTTCAATAGGCAAGTACTATTAACCACATAATTCTTTGAGGGTTGTTATCTTCTTAAAGTTGCATAGATATTTACCAGTCAAGCACCATTTCACTGAGATCGGTTTTTATTATTGAGGCGAGTAGACTTGAAGGTGGCTTAATCCTAAAAATGACTTGGTGCGTGGACAAAGTGCAGACTAAATTTGTTTGTTGACGTTTTAATAGCCCCTAAAATAAATTAACGTCCTTCATATAACAGAAAATGTTTTTCGTTGTATATTTCATTTAAAGTAGATGTAAATTTGTTCGTAGACATAATCAATTTGAATTCAAAGTCAAATTTTTGAAAAGACCTGAATACAAAATAGGGCTGACAATATTGGCAAGACGGGTGTGTGAAGAAAATTATCTTTTACTAAGAAAATGTCAAACCAAATGTTGACTACGTGAGCAACCAAAATTGAAAATAAAATAATGCAGAAAGAAATCTTTTAATTCGTTGTTACGATAAAAATTCCAACAAGGAATTTTTTGCTCAACCAATAACGGAAAATGATCTGTTTAATTGCCAGAGAATAAGACTCAAAAGCATTTAAAAAGCCGAATCGCAAAACACTACAACGTTGTTCCCAGCGAAACATTATTCACATTTTAAATTAAGTGCAAGCAAGAAAACTAAAACATGAGTATGAATTTCAAACTTGTTGATGTTAAAACTTATGCAAAAGCAAGTTTTGCAAAACTAAGTGTGAACCAAAGTATCCAGTACTTACATACTTCTGTCATACTTGTCGATATCAAGATACATTTTACATACTTTTTCACATAACAATTTTGAAAAAGGAAAATTTTATTTTTAAATTCAAATGAAGCTGAGAGTTCCAAAAATCACTGAATATCTGATCAGTGGTTCTGAACGATCAAGGATTGTTTTTCAATGCATTAACCTATAAAATCTTACGCCCGTCAGTTCAACTGAAATAAGATGAGTTGAGCCAATTTTCGATAATACTTGGAAATAGTGGGTATTTATGAACCCACGCTGGGCGCTGAATAACAATACGCGAGTGGCATGTCCTTTTCACAAAAAGCTAAGCGTTTCCTAAATTAATTCCAATTCGAACTGATTGCCTCGATATTGATGAACTGCCAGATGCAGCCAAGTGCTTAAGGAGGCCACGTCGACAGATACAAATTGCATTCGTCGGTAAGTGCAATCGCAGTTGTGCAGAAAAGACGGCATCAAGTGAGCAAGAGAATCAAATTGTTCGCGTCAAGACTCCATGCTAGACAAGATGTGTCGGTGTGGGTAAGAAAAGCAGCAGCGTACTAAGCTGACACAAGGATGGGGGTGGCTGTTGTGCCATTTGTAGTGTAGTATGATCCAGACTCGTGTATGTGTGCACGGTGGAGCCAACTTACTTCCACCATGCCGATAGAATTGAAATAGATGACAACCAATATTTTTTCCGAAGTTTGTGAGGCCAGCTCCAAGGTTTTCCACTTTGTGCATTAACGTTCCGCCAAAAGGCATGTGTAGTATGTTTCGCACATTTTCCAGCTTTTTTTGGTGTGCAGTTGTTTGTCATATTGTATTGTTTCTAATATGTCTTCTGAATTCTTTTGTAACTCGTTCTAAGTTTGATCGGTGTCATATATAAAATATGCGAAAATTGCGTAGTATGCGTTGGATTGGTGTTAAAAGATTTATTGAAAAACTGAAAGAAAAATTATAGCGAATGGAGTGTTTACAAACGATTCATTCAAGAGCTAATTTCTGTTCAGTCCACAGAAGATGTACATCTATGCAAATTGAATTTCAGCAAAGGAATAAAACATTGTTATATTTTTAGTAGAAAAGATAGAGAGTAACACAAGTCAAACTTCAATCTATTACTGCACACTTCAATTTTCAAGTAATTTTCTAAGGCGGTACACAAGGGTTAAATATCTGATATATGAACAGCGTGGAACATTTGGATGTGTTTACCAGTTTTCCAAGCTGAGTGTTTCTTTTTGGATTGATTGCACTGTTGCGATTTTCAAGGTTATCATCATTTATACTTTTCTTATTGCACTTTTCAGCCTTTTATCTTCTGTTGCCATTTTCCGCTTGCCATTTTCTTTGTTAAATGTCTACAGAACAAAGCAGTTAAGTTGCACGTTACTAGGTTTTTCACATTTTCGCTTGATAATTTATTTAAATTGACCTTGTGACGAGTTTCCACGTAATTTTATTCATGACAAGTATTGGACGAAAAGTTATTTGAATTTTTATTGCATATCTGTTTTATTGTTTTTCCATGCAAGTGCTTTATTCGTCTAGTTTGTTGCTTGGCTTTTTCATCAAAAACAAAATTAGAATGGAACCGACGAATGTCGCATGTGTGATGTAATGCATATGGGTTTGCTGCTGATGCAATAGGAAATGCAACGCGAAAAGATTTGTAGAATTGATTAGAATTTTGTTGAATTAAACAAGCATTAGTAATGGAACATTACAAGGCTCTAATGACTGTTATTTTGGATTCGCAAACTCGATGTTAGATAATTTCAAGGCAATTTGTTTTTTTTCTAAAGGCGGGAAATGTGTGGCTGGGCGCGTTGATGCTGGTGACGTCAATGAATCATTGCAAATGGTGGTGTTATGAGATTATTCAAGATTGTGGCAAAAGATGAACTAAATTATAGCAAATTTTCCTGACTTAGGCTGTTGTAAGCACTAAGAAAACTGTGAATGTAAGCATCAATTTTTATTTTTGGGGAATAATCCATAGTAAATATAAATTGTAAATATAGATTGATAGTTTTGGGTAGCGCAAAATTTTATTCCAAACACATGTTTTACTATTATCTGATATTCTTGTAGCTCACAACGTCAAAAGAAAGAAACGTGTAAGCTGAAAAAGAAAGTCCGGATAGAGCACATGTCAAATATAGATAGCATACTTCTACGTGTATATATTGAGGGAATATACCACAGGGCATTAGGTTGAATACCGCTTCTTGTTCCAATTCGGCTGACAGGGTATGGTTTGAAAGTTTCCATTCAACAGAAGAAAAATGATTAAATCAGTGCAACGAAATTTTAGAGAGGCAAGAGCTCATCAGTTTTATTATCTGATAGACCTAACGAAAATTAAAAAGTTGATGAAAACTCTTGCAAAACTTGATATAGAACAGTAATAAATAGTTTCTCTATCATAAAATGCAGACTTCGAAATTTCTATGGAAACTTGCTGGTAACGCAAGAAGTAAATTTTAACAGATGAATTGCAGAGCTTATATGTAACTTATTATCGATGAGTTTGGTCAGATTTGCTTCAGCCAGACCTAAGTTGAACAATTAGCGAAACAAAACACAGAAATTGGTTGCTTAATTTTAAGGAAAAGTTATGGTGATTTTCACTGTTGAATGTCAGGTGGAGTTTTTTTAAATTTTAGGCACTTCTGTATTTAAAATAACCGGCCAACAATTATCAGCCGATCATGGAGTCGAAGCATTGCACATCAATAATATCATTAAGTAATCATCCCAGCTTAATCGCAAACTACCGCAAAACAATAAACCAGATTCCGTTCAACGACAAATTGTCGATAAGCTTAAGGAGGTTACACAGAATTGTAGCACATTATTTGATCGTTTATTCCTACCATATGCAACAGCTCACATCATTGTTCCTAAATTGGGGAGCACAAAACAGATCCGATATTCGCTTGCTGATGCTCACTTACTGCAACACAGCCAGCAGAATGCATTAATTTTATCGCAGAGCCCAGCAACAAGTGGGAAAACTATCCTACATATGCTTGTTCTATGCATGATTGCGAGTATAGCGATAGTGACGATTCGAACGAGTATCTTTGTATCTTTTTGATATGTTCGTGTGCATACTGGTATATTTTCCGCATGCAGCTTCGGTAGTCTGACTACTGTTTGTATTTGAGTATCGCCCAAACGATGTGTTTGGCACATTTCGGAACATCCTTGCTTGAATAGGCAAACACACATGTTGCGAGCGAACAAGAACAATTCACAAACATTTTGTAAATACGTAAAAGCTTAAAAAGTTTCTCCTAAATTCGAGTTTTTGCATAATAACGTTATGGTGAAGGTAGCTGGAAGGATATGAAGTTACAAAGTAAAGTTCATTAAAAGGAGTCTGAGCCATATGTTTCATATACATAGTTGAAACTAGGCAGTAACCTTTGAATGTTTGAACGTTAGAAAGTTTGTAGAAAATTTGAATTGAAGGTTAAATGGAGATACTTTTGGATAGAATATATAGTTCTGCAAGAGCCTATGTGATGTTGGAATGTGGAATGATTTTTGGAATTGAATAAACCAAGGAACCAGCCGAATAAAAACTGCGAATATGCGATTATTAAACTAGTGATTTGTTTTATGGACTCATTTTAACCTATTTGAAATATTGTCAATGAGTTTAACGGAACTAGGAAGGAGCGTGGGTCTATTACTCTTGTTTGCAAAAAGAAGATTACACCCACATAAAACAAAAAGGTATTCAAAAATGTAATAACGGAACATTTTTCAAACATTTACTTTATATTCCAAGCAAGACGACGAACATGTAGTTTAATTTTCTAACTGAAAATTACTCATAATTTCAAAATTAAAATCAAGTTTATTGATTACAATTTCTGCACTCAAAACCAAAAGCTAGCAACTGAATGAAATACTAGTTAAACCGTACTTTTTTGTTTGGTAACCTAAATTTCCGCGATGTGCAAGATTTTCAATGTTGAAATAAATTCGATGTTTCTGGGGATGTAGTTTCTCCCGCTATTCAGCGGCAAAATCAAAAATGGATCCCAAAAAAATCGTGACTGCAATAAAAATTTGTAAGGCGTTGTAGAGAACTTCATTTACATTAACCTGTTCATACATTACTTAAACATGACGGTGATGAAAATAAAATGTTTTGGCCTACAAACGACGGAAAAAAGAGAGATCATCTTTCAGGGTTCAAAACTTCATTGTTAATATTTATGTGGCAAAATGCATTCAGAACCTGGTTCGGAAATTTTTTTCATGCGTCGTTTCCGGTATCATTTGTTGTAGTGGCTGCAAACAAACTCCTGAAGAACTTTAAAAGGATTTCTTATCACTGGGTTGACCAAATGAGCGAAAGAATACGACTTCAAGAAATAAGCCTTCCGCTCGAAAAAAACTGGTCTGCCTTTCCAAAATATCAAGTTGACGAAATTTTATTTACAATATTACAAGAAGCAATACATACACAACCAGTTTTTTGAATACCGATTTTGAGTTGATTGAAATGAAACAAATTAAAAAACTAATGGACAACTTTTTAATAACGCCACATTTTAGAATAAACATTCGTTCTATCTTACGCGCCTAGTTTTCTACTTCCTTAATTCTTGAAAAATATTTTACTACAAGCGATGTATAATTTTTCGTCACATGAGTTCCTATCGATAGGATCAAAGATGAACATACGCCCTGAGTCGCTCTTATTAATTTTAATGTAACGAACTTATATTTTCAAAATTATATTAAAAATTACTTTGCTTAAAGCCCTCAACAATCACTCCAAAACATTTTCCAATGAAATTAATTGTCGAAAATAAAGGAGTATATAGATGTGCTTCAATAATATTTGCGTAGATTATATCTTCTTTATCTTTCAGCAAACACAAATCTTTCTCTTTTGTGTAGATGATTCATAATTCTATTAATCAGTGTTTTATAAAAAAAAACAAGTTTTCATCATATTACTCATTGAAATATTTCGTGACAGTCGAGAAGCTTTGCATGCAACACGGAAATAATGTCTGCTTTTCTGTATGATGCATTATTGTGTTTTTTTTTTCGTTTCTGTTATCCTACATGAAATATCGCTTTAATTTAGTTGAGATTGTCAAGAAATTGTAATAAAATATGTGAAAGGCAGCTAAACAGTTTAAGTATAAATGTACTTGTTTATTTTTGGCACTTTTACTTTGAATTTTTGGATTTAAAGTCATTGTTATGCTCTGAATAATGTTGGGTGTAACCTTATGTTATAAATTTGCAAGCTAATTTGTTTAGATCAACATAACGCGAAATTTTTACCTTAATTATTGCTTTTTATAAATGTATCACGTAAATGTTTCCGCTCATTTTTGTTTGAAAAATATCTCATTCTTGGATAAGTTTTAAAACTATAAAGTGTTCTTCACGCTTCGTTATTGCTCAGAAATGGTTTGCAAAAAAATATTGTTCATGCATCAAAATCTTAAGTACCAGCAGGTCCTTAGCCATTTATTTCGATTGCGGTGCTGACCTTAGTATGAGCGACACATTAAAAAGTTATGAAATAAACGGAATTTTCAGTTAAAATTTGATTTAATTCAAGAATCACCAAAATGCCAATCAGAACCGGAATCAAATTGCCTCAAAAAAGACGTGTAAGTATTTTTAAGCTAAGAATCAAGACTGTTTGATAGGCTAAAAAAGGATCAGCTATAACGTTTGAACTACTCTTAAATGCAGCATAAACATAGGTTTGACTAATTTCACATATCTCATGTGAATACAAATATTTTGAAACATTGATTGTAATTTTTGGTGGCTATTGAATTTTAATATTACATAAAATGAACATCATTCAATTTATTTCACGGAAAAAGCTCAAGTCCGCCAGGATTGTCCTCCGATCCGTTTGATAGTCACATCAGCGACAAATAAAGTACATTTACTTTCAACGCGAGTCGCCAATTAAGCATAATTAATACTACGAAAATTACATACACGTAGATACAATTGTGTAAAATGTAATTCTTTTAAAAATCTAATCGAATGTGTTCGTACATCTTGATGTGCGCGGCATAGGTGGCTTTGCGTTTGTAATTGATATTTATGCAAGTGCATGAAATACAAGGTCTCAACCGGGTGAGTTTAAAAACTGGTAGCACCAGCAGAGCTGTTCAACTAAGGTTGGCATTGGGAACAACACGATATCCATATGCCAAACACAAACTGCTGGCAGCAGTAAAGAACTCACAACAGTAATGATAATTGTATGTGAAGAGGATAAGAGTTGGTTCGTAAGAGGACCACACCTTAATCACTCTAATAGAAATGCTATTGGCAAAACGTGGATGTGGTTATTTGTTTGACGTTGACCAGTGAACGTTTGGATTTTTCGGTAGCTAAAATGGATAGATAAACGATATTTTCCACAAAATTGAATAAGATATGGTAGTTATATGAATCAGTTGTTAACTTAGGTCGATAATGAGGCTAGAAAATACTCCTGAAAATAATAATCTTTAACCCAATTTAACGAATTTAGGATGTGTATATAGAGTACAATATATACTTAACAATGCAAATGCGACAAGCGCCATTTTAGTAATTTTACAAGAGGCAAAAAAACTTTGTAGGAAAAAAATTTGCTTTTTGGATAATTCCTTTATTTCGCAATACTTGCCATCTATTAGGATTTATATGAGCCTTGTTGGCATAGTAGTCCGATGTCAATAAGTGGGAATATCTTCTAGAAGCGGCTAAAATTTCGTACAAAATATTAATCTTAGTATGTGCAAAAGCCTCTTCGAGCATCGTAATTTTTTTTGGAATATTATTAGAATGTCTCACATTTGCGGTCTCCAAGGTTCTTAGCCTGAAATAAAGCAATTGGTAGAACTTGGCTACTCAAAATCAAAAGATCTCATTTCATTGTATCGGAGTTTTATGAAATTCCTGGTTTCAAGGCTTGGAAGTGAGATCTTATAATGTTAGGAATTTCCAAACTGGCCCTTTCTCTTTGTATTACAGCAAGACGCCACAAACTTCGATTCCGGAGCTTAAATCTGTGCTATTTCGATGCAAGAAACAAGAACAGCACATCACTTTTAAGAGCGTCGAACTCTAAAAACCACCAACACTTTTTGTCTGTAATTCCAGAACAATCAACTTAAAAATAAACCGATTTATTTTGTACACGCAACTGAATCACTAGAAATGTCAGAATTCTTTTATGTGACGCGTTCAACTAAAAAAACACATTTCTTTCGGGGAACTCCATATAAATTCGTACACGATATTAAAAAGCTCATGCCCACAACAAGCATTCTTTGAAGCCGTAATAGTTGCGATTAAATTAGTTTTTATTATGCGTTCGTTGCATTTTTTTAAGGAATAATAATATTAATCGATTATGCGTTCAGAAATTGATAATCAAATATGCAATTGACTAGCACAAGTGGGTGAGTGCAACCGCGATAAATACTTTCAAGTGCTCTATGGATTGTTAAACGGCGAATATTGTTAAGCACGAATGCTTCTCCCAATAATTTTATCGTTGAGGTAGCCGACCTAATTAGGGTCGCAGCTTTTTTAACGCTAATCTGAACAATGAAGAACTTTTTTATCAGTTTCGAGCTGGCCAAGTACCCGCAACAATTGCATGGGTTGCGATGCGAGCGAACTGCAATTTTTCGAGCAAACATTTACCCAAAGACAACAATCTTTAGTATCAGCGCCCAATGTGGTGCACAATTGCAACAAATCGCTGCGAAGCAACTAAAAATTGTGTTAATGAACAAAAAAATACGGGGAGAAAGTGAAACACGCAAATTGAAACTGTGAAGAAACGATTGGGGTGGAATAGCGAATGCAGAAGGAGATCTTGGAAAAGGTTCCGCCCACCGCGATGTCAGTGACATCCGTAGTACTTGGAAAAAACTAAGGTTTGCACTTGAAAAGCTCAAGAGTAGTTTGAAGTACGATCACCGATAAACGCATGCCTTTTTTGCAAAGCAACTGGGCTTAGCAAATGGATTAAATGATTGGCTGATATTACGATACAAGGACGTCTGGGAGGGTTTCGCAATGACAAATTATACCTTTGTATGAGCAGGCTATGAGAAAATTCTTAAAAATATAAATTATCATCAGAGCATGTTTGGATGATACTAGGCAATGAAACGTCTTGGGTAGCTGTAAAACATGCATCATATATCTGGTGCAGCCAAGTATTTCTTGAAGATCTTCAACACAGCTTTATGATGGTGACTTTTAAAATTCCAAGCACGTCATATGAATAACAATTGGGGGAAAATATAATGTACAAGGCAGCCTGCTCTAAACTTTTCACAAAAACATTTACACAAAAAAGTTTTCCATCTGTTATGGAAAGCAAAAACATTGTTGATATCAACGAAAATTTGGATGTGAAGAGTAAAAAATAAGTAACGAATCCGGCTGAAGTTTCAGTCCAGGAAAATACATATCCAGTATGTATTTTAATCTACAATTTGCTATGAATATGAATTTGAACAGTCGAGGAAAATCAAAACTAAAAAAGTTAATTTCGACCAAAAGTAATAAAGTAAAGTACTCTGTTTCCTAGTGACAATCATCTTGATATTGAAGAACCACTCTTTCCCTGTAGAGATCAAAACTAAAACAAAATAAATAGGTTTTCCAAGGAGAACTAAATTTTTCTTAGAAATTTAATCTGAGTTTTAAAGATGAGTAAGTTCCTTCTCGAATTTCATTCCGACTTTAATTCTTTTCTTTTAGTGTTCAAAGCAAAACGATAATCTGTTATCGTCTACCGACACTCCGTTTTGATCGTATGATTAGTGATCATAAATAAAAGATAGAAATCCAGCAAACCAAGACTTCCTTTTTCACTTCGATCGAGAGTCCTCAAATGCTCAATGCACCCTTTCGAGATTCGTGGGGGAAATTGGTCGTGAATGCAATTCAACAGCTGCAAGAAGGCCATTCAAGGGATTTTCATCTAAAAAATAGGGAATTTGATTTTCTCGCAAGGATTTTCACCATGATGGAATATGAAAGAAAGGACAATATGATGTGTGAGCGTGTGCAAATGAACCAGAATGGCTGGAATGCAATGAACTTTTACATTCTGCGAAGGATGAGCTAACAATGAAAGGTCAAGCACATGGAATAATAAATAAAGGTTCAAGATGTCGATCAATTATAATTCAGCATCTACAAAGTATGCATGATAACTTTTTTCTTGGTGGATTTAACGAAAGCTTTACTACAAATGAAAACATTAAGATTCTGAATAGGTGTTATTGGAACAACGAAATATGCTTTTCACTTCGAAATCATTTTTAAATATCATTCAATTCATGTTTTTTTGATTTTTGCAATGCAATGTCGAAGCTAACACGACCTACAAAAGTGTCGGTTTGCCCTTCCTTTTTCGAGTTCTGGCCATACAGTGTTCAACCCGGCACCAAGCGTCGGTTTCATCTTTCCGCAACTAAGAGCAGGATGAATTTCCAAAGAGCCCAAAATTTTATTCTGCACACGATTGGCATGTTTCTTTTTCAAAAAACAGCCTACAATGTATTCTGATGCCTGAATTTTTACGACAAATAATATATTCCAACTTTTCATCCTTTCCGAGTGCGTTTTGCAATCCTATCGTTAAAAGCTGATAAAAATGAATCAATGTGTCTTTTGACTGGCCCTTACTGTGCGTTGTAAATGTTGATTATAACAAACACAAGGAAAATTTTTTTAGTTAAGAAATGCGGAGAGAGCATTTTTTAAAAATGTTTTTATGATGATGCTTTCGAAGCTTAGTTGCTGTGTATTTTAAGAAGTTTTCGTAATACTTTTTCATTCATGGCAAAAATAAGGTTGAATTCTAATGTGATCAAAGCAAAGAATATTCCATAAACATTTTAAAAATTAAAAATTTCGAATCACTGTCCTCCCAAACACGTGCATGATTGGCTTAGTTTTGATATATTTTTGACGAAATAATACCCCAAATAAATACCCAAAAATAAATGTAATCAAAACCAACAGTAGTTGCTTCCGGCTCGACTAAAATTTCAATATTTGCTGAACATAAAAGTGACTTATAAGAAGATTTTGTTGAGGAAAAAAATACTTTGACGATGCATTTGCTAGCCCAATGAAAATTTCGAAAGTTCTTAGTAATGGCAAAAAGTAAAACGATGTAATGTACATATATTTGTATTAAAATGGTTAGGTGTAGAAAACGTTCCACTAGATTGAAAATTTAGCTGTATTGGTTTCAAATTCAAGATACGTTTGAGGACATTTTTAATCAATAGCTGCTAATTAGCAGTTTCAATCGAACAGGGCAGAATCGGTAAAGCGTTGCATTTTCGGTGTTTTTATTCCGAAATATTGAAACCTTGCAACTAGTTTGGTGTCGTTCTTTTTAATTGAATTGCAGACAGCTTCAAAGCGATTATTTTTTTATTCAACGCATTCTAAATGCGAAGCGATATCTTCAGGAGTAAATTAGTTATGTCATTCTTAATAAACATTTTTTGATCATGAATTTGAAGCTTTCAAATTATCGTTTTCATTCATTTTAAAACTATACATGGGAAAATAATAATAATAAAATCAAATGGTTTCGCTATGTATACAGCTTGAAAATTATTAAAAAAATGCGTGAGGGTTGTCAAAATTAATCGTCCAACATTTTTAATAAAAAGTTCTCTCAAATTCGCAACACTTTTCGTTGCCGTTTGGAGAATATTCATCACCTTAATAAAAATGTATTGAAAACAAGTTTTGTTGAGTACAATTCCATCCTTTGGCCGCAATCGTCTTCATCAGTCAAAAAATTGGTTGTAAATAAACTTTATGTATTGCAAATTTGGATGAAATAGTGAATGTGACTTCATTATTTTGGATAATATAACTGAGAATCGAATCAAGTGAAACTGATCTCCATTCTAGCTCCAATTCGTTTTCAAGAAAGTGTTCTATGGATAGCTTTTTTTGTATACTTAATACATTAAGTTGTGGAACAATTTATTTAACATGCACTTATGGTTGACTAAAAACTGTTTATTGCATGTCAAAGAAAGGACAAAGGCCATTCACGCTGTGGGGATTGTATTAAAGCAACTTCAGATGGCATTTACTTTGGAGAACACATTTTAATTCCTTTTCTTCATTGATGAGAGCCTGCCAAACGTTAGAAAAGTTGAATACATAAGTGGTTAATCGAAATACGACCGAAGCGATGAGGGTAGAGAAAGTAAATGATTTTTTCACAAAGACTATGCATGGGAGTAAACAACTGACGATTATGTCTTCAAAAAGATTCGAGTTTGCAACCAGAATAGTGTAACAAACATTTTCGATGGCATACCCATATGTTCGCATCAATTCTACGCCTCCTTATTATATGTACACAGTTATTCCATTGAATATCCACGTGCGGAATATTTCCTTAGCACCAAATTTTCCACCAACATGCATTTAATCATTCAGGCGGGCAGATCTTCTGAGCGAAAAGCGGCAGGAGTTTCCCGGGCGACGAATGTTGAGCCGGAATGCAACGAATCGTATTGAAAAGCACTTCGCATTTAAACTAATTGAATCCGGAAGAGGACTTGCTGAATTTCCACTCTGTTTCGTGCGACACGATTTGAACTTTCGAAAATTTCCCGCGAAGCACAACACGTTGGAGCACTGTCGGTTGGGAAAATGCCGTCGGCGGAAAATCGGTCGTCGATTTTTGACGGACTGGACGAGCGTTATTTTCAAAGTGCGTGACAAGGGCGGCGGTAACGACTACGTCTCCGACGGCGGTAATTGGGCGACATTGACGACAACGGACTCGCGATAGGCGGCTGCAACGGCTCCCAATCCACCACTGCCGATAATTGCAACAATATGGATTTTCCCGAGTAACGCAAATGTGCATCGAACGAAAACCGCTGGAATTGTTTACTTCTGAGCGCTGCGCTGGGCCGACGTCGCGGGCTCAGGGCTGGCGCACGGGAACAATTGCGGAAAACTGTTTGTGTGGCGAACGGAAACCGGGAACCGGGCTATTGCGTACTTCCGCGCTGGAACGGTATTTCAGGACGACTTTTGCACCGCAGGCAGCGGAGCGCTTAGGACCGCGCGCAATTCTTCTACTTAATGTGTTATTCGGTCGTTTTTGTTTATATCGCCGTGATCTGGGCTGTTGTTTACTGTACTGTATTTAGTGTTGTTTTTAGTTCTATTGAGAAAAATAAAAAAAACCCCGAACGCGATCGGACGCTACTCGGATCGACTCGGGCCGCGTCCGAAAATGCGTTCCGTTGCATATCGATGCGTTGCGTTTATGCGACTGAAAATTATATCACATCGACATTCAATTGAGAGCGAAAAATATTTTGCAATGTGCGATAGGGATGGAGGCGCATGCGATATATTCGCGATGCACTGTATTTACCATGCACTCCATATACAAACGTGGATGCAGCGCTTATAGGCGGCATCGATGCAAAAACAGCGTCCACGGCCACGAAGTTGCACGACCGACTCCTATATACATGCATGCATGCATACAACCGTTTGTGGCAACATGGGTGCATGCATGCATCAATGGCGAGCTTCTGTATTTCTGTACGTACACGCGAGTCGCGGCGAAAAGTGTCCTCCGGCCCATGGGGAGAATTGCACGGAGGGCTGCACTTCCCCATGCGAGAGTGCACTGTCCAGGGAAGAGTGCAGCGAGCGGGCGGTGCAGCCGTGTGCAGCGACAGTGGTGGCTTCGGTATGCTTGCAGTTTTTCCTTGGTTTCGTTGCATCCGCTTTTCTTGGGAGCTTTTGCCCCGTCCACGTCACATGTGCGCCCCAGCCCGCTTGGCGAGCCCGCGCGTTTCTTCTTCGGCGGACGTCACACTTCCCGCGGCCGCCCCCACCTCGCCCCCTGATCGATGGGTGCATGGTGTGTGCAACGTGTACGCTTCGCACACGCTTTGTCGATTTGCATTCGCACATCCCCTTCCCAGTTGCGCCCGCCTCCCTTCGTTCCCCGCCTACAGGACCCACTAGCCGGAATGCACTTTACAACCCGCTGGCACTGCGCGCCGCGCGAAGGACGACACACAGAGGCGTATCGGAAAACTTTGCACCAACACAGCGCGGCGAATGCAAATCCAGTGCATGCGTGTGTGCGCGGCTGCAAGTTCAAGCTTAAAGCCGTGGCGGCGTGTTGGTGTGCCGGTCGCCAATTTCTTCTTTTGCCGCACATTCGGTGTCACCTCTTGACGGCCGCCGGCACTGTGCAAGGGCCCGCGATGCACCAGTTGTCGGACCCGCCGACGGGAAGATGCAATCCGTCAGATTGAGAGATTCATTGCACATATGCAAATGGCAGGAAGCTTCAGGGACATTTGGAAAAGCCACACACGCAGTGTTTCTTGAAGGAATAAGATTTCCCGCGGTAATAACTTATTTCGGCTCCCGATGGGAGATACTATGTAAGTGTCGACATGGTCTCAAATTGACAAAATTTCTGAGTGGACTAGGATCATTCTGAATCCTTAATCCCTGAACTAAAGCAACTTTTCGGCCGTCGGTTTTAATGATGGTATATAAAATTCAACAATTGATTTCATCAAAAATTAATAAGAACACGGTTGGTTAACAGTATACACAACCATTTATTATCACGATCTCAGATACGTACTTCAGGACCTAGTTGATCTCTTCTTCATTGTTTGATACTGATTTCTTTTTCAGTTTGAGCGACGCCACTTACCTGACTCAGGTGCATGGAAATGTAACATTTACTTTGAATTTGGCAGAGTAGTTTTTCAATTTAACCATTTTTATGAAAAAATGTTTTTGTCCTGTTTGCTCTTTTGGCAACCAATACTTCACAAAATAAATTGTTATTAAATAAAAATGACAGAAAACATTTTTTACTGGCTAAAAATATTAATATTAACACAATAAATATTTATAATGGATAAGGGGTTGATACGAATAATATAACCCAACTTCACCTATTTTAACAACGTCGCTATTATACCGATCAATATGTGTTATCATTTGTAGGATTTGACAAAATTCTCAATTCAGCGAAACCGTTTTTTATTTTAAAAAATGCAAATAAATTAGATTTTTAAAAAATCAGATTTGCAATTTTTCCAATCAATCATTTGGAAAATGAGATACTGTAAAGAGTTGTTATCAGATAAAAAATCATGTTTTGTTATAATTGCGAAAAAAAAATTCGTAAAACAACAGTAAACAATGCATATTTATTATGATTAAGACGTTGTCACGATTAACATTAATCCATTTTACTTTCATTAATGAATTCATATTATTATTGTTTAAAGTATGTTTTTTGTTATTATGTTTGAACTGTTTATCTATATATTACTGAGAAATTGTTCCTGGAGACATCAAGGGTCACATCTCGCGTCTGGTTTATATTCTCCATTAAAAATGATCTTAGATAGTTTGCATCCTATGCGTGCGATTGAAACTAATTATTTTTAATTTTAACAATATCTTACAAAGCAGATTTCTTTAAAACTTTAATTCCAGCCTTCAACGTGGCGTGGCGTGTTAAATAAACGAAACGTTCATTGAAAAATTCTCTGCCGATATTGAAAGGACATTATAGTCCTGAGAATCTGGAAAAAAATTCCCATCTTCGTCGAAAAAACAGTTTCTCGTGAATGTCTCTGCACAGTTTTATGCGAAATAAAATTCGAGGTGAATTTGTAGCTAAGGAATTTTTTTTACAAAAATATGGTAGCACTCTTATCCATAAGGGTCACAGTTGTACAGATGTTTTGTTAAAACAGAGTGTTTTCCAACGAGAAGGAAACTTAACTTTGTTAACAAGATGATTGGATCGAAAAGTTGCAGGCATTGTTTTCAGGAGCCCCCGGTTCTATTAGGGATAATGAGACACTGATCATGATATGCAGGCAACAACCTTTCCCTTGAAAATTGGTGATGGATTTTGAATGGTGATGTATTGAAGTAGATTCAAATTTTTCTTCCCCCGCTTCAAAAATACTGCTGAATACTTTTTCCTGTAATTACCCACAGAGCTATAGCTTGAAGGGAGACTGAAGAAAAGTTGGTTAATTTTGTTCACCATTCACTGGCAATCACGACAACTCGTCTGGCTTGAATGTAACATTCAATGAGTATGACGTCGATATTTAGGATTCTACTGTAAACCTACATCCATTGCGGTTTCTGACTGAATCTATAAAAATTCTAGTAGAAGAAAAAAATGAGAAGATACAAGAGTACAAAGAGGAGATTGTGCACAGTAAAATAGAACCTGGAGATTAATTTAAGATCAGAAATGTTGTATAATTTTACAACTCGAGGGGGAAGTACTCTGTTAAAAAAACTTTTATTTTATTTGGGATATTTTGTTAGAAAAGTATCTGAGAAATATTTTGGAGCGCAAGTGGCCGAACATATGCCGCTATGTAACTATTTGACTATTATACTCTCTAGTACAATACACACAAGTTATATTCCATAGTCTGAGTTAGTGCATATTCAATTTTAACAGTGTAAACATAAAAAATGTGATTGAAAATGCTTTCAAGTCGAAAAAGACGAGATAATTCTCGTAAACCAAAGAAACATTAAACGCGTTTTTCACGAAACATAATTTTTGTGTTCACGTCGTAGATATGTGAAAAATTACTCATCTTTACTTGAAATTTTCCACACATACTTATTAACTATTTAACTACTGCACGGGCTTCCGGTTAAAGCAAAAAAAGTGTGACGAATCTAGATCAATTTTCTCAATCGAAAAATAGGTCAAAAATCGTTACACGTATATTCAAACATGCACCAAATCGCGAAAAACGTACTTATCGTCCTAAATTTATGTCCGTGCAATAGTTTTTACTCAAGACGAATAGAATTAATTTTAGTATGTGGTCACATATGAATATTTTTCTCAGGGTTTTACGAGGCGCAATCCGCTTTTTTGTTTGACACTGCTCAAGCGCTTGGTCGAAACGGCCGCCATCTGGTTTTTTTTTCAAATAATGTTAATCTGAACTTTTAATATTAATATATATTCATTTCAAATTTCAAGTCGATATTTTCAATATCTTACTTTTTATATACATTTTAAAAAAAGATCCGTTTTCGCTGTTTTAACAGGGTGCTCCCCCCTTAATTAACTAAAAATCAGAAGACTTGTGTTGAAGGTTTCCTGTTTTTTTTATCGTAGGAAGTTTTCAATGCTACAAATTAGGTCATTTTATAATTCCCTATATTAGTGACCGTTGACGAGATATTTTGGAAAACTGTTTTTACTGGCTCGTGGATTGATAAGTCCTTTTGACTTTTTTCCATACAATAATATCAATCATTCAAACAAAAATTTACTTTTCACTGAATTATTCTGTTGAGCAATATTTCATTTCCTTGGATTGTCATGAGAGAACAAAACCAACAATATCAGTGAAACGGTTCATGAGCAGTTTGAATTTAATTAAAATTTATTTATGCTATTGTACTAGAAGTGTTTTTGTTTTCATCTCATGATTGAAAAGAAAATAAGCGTTTACCGGAGGCTTGAAACGCATTTTAGAGATCCAAATCGAGATTTTTCACTAATGGGACAGGGAATTTATTTTAATTGTAGAAAAGTATCTGAGAAATATTTTGGAGCGCAAGTGGCCGAACATATGCCGCTATGTAACTATTTGACTATTATACTCTCTAGTACAATACACACAAGTTATATTCCATAGTCTGAGTTAGTGCATATTCAATTTTAACAGTGTAAACATAAAAAATGTGATTGAAAATGCTTTCAAGTCGAAAAAGACGAGATAATTCTCGTAAACCAAAGAAACATTAAACGCGTTTTTCACGAAACATAATTTTTGTGTTCACGTCGTAGATATGTGAAAAATTACTCATCTTTACTTGAAATTTTCCACACATACTTATTAACTATTTAACTACTGCACGGGCTTCCGGTTAAAGCAAAAAAAGTGTGACGAATCTAGATCAATTTTCTCAATCGAAAAATAGGTCAAAAATCGTTACACGTATATTCAAACATGCACCAAATCGCGAAAAACGTACTTATCGTCCTAAATTTATGTCCGTGCAATAGTTTTTACTCAAGACGAATAGAATTAATTTTAGTATGTGGTCACATATGAATATTTTTCTCAGGGTTTTACGAGGCGCAATCCGCTTTTTTGTTTGACACTGCTCAAGCGCTTGGTCGAAACGGCCGCCATCTGGTTTTTTTTTCAAATAATGTTAATCTGAACTTTTAATATTAATATATATTCATTTCAAATTTCAAGTCGATATTTTCAATATCTTACTTTTTATATACATTTTAAAAAAAGATCCGTTTTCGCTGTTTTAACAGGGTGCTCCCCCCTTAATTAACTAAAAATCAGAAGACTTGTGTTGAAGGTTTCCTGTTTTTTTTATCGTAGGAAGTTTTCAATGCTACAAATTAGGTCATTTTATAATTCCCTATATTAGTGACCGTTGACGAGATATTTTGGAAAACTGTTTTTACTGGCTCGTGGATTGATAAGTCCTTTTGACTTTTTTCCATACAATAATATCAATCATTCAAACAAAAATTTACTTTTCACTGAATTATTCTGTTGAGCAATATTTCATTTCCTTGGATTGTCATGAGAGAACAAAACCAACAATATCAGTGAAACGGTTCATGAGCAGTTTGAATTTAATTAAAATTTATTTATGCTATTGTACTAGAAGTGTTTTTGTTTTCATCTCATGATTGAAAAGAAAATAAGCGTTTACCGGAGGCTTGAAACGCATTTTAGAGATCCAAATCGAGATTTTTCACTAATGGGACAGGGAATTTATTTTAATTGTAGAAAAGTATCTGAGAAATATTTTGGAGCGCAAGTGGCCGAACATATGCCGCTATGTAACTATTTGACTATTATACTCTCTAGTACAATACACACAAGTTATATTCCATAGTCTGAGTTAGTGCATATTCAATTTTAACAGTGTAAACATAAAAAATGTGATTGAAAATGCTTTCAAGTCGAAAAAGACGAGATAATTCTCGTAAACCAAAGAAACATTAAACGCGTTTTTCACGAAACATAATTTTTGTGTTCACGTCGTAGATATGTGAAAAATTACTCATCTTTACTTGAAATTTTCCACACATACTTATTAACTATTTAACTACTGCACGGGCTTCCGGTTAAAGCAAAAAAAGTGTGACGAATCTAGATCAATTTTCTCAATCGAAAAATAGGTCAAAAATCGTTACACGTATATTCAAACATGCACCAAATCGCGAAAAACGTACTTATCGTCCTAAATTTATGTCCGTGCAATAGTTTTTACTCAAGACGAATAGAATTAATTTTAGTATGTGGTCACATATGAATATTTTTCTCAGGGTTTTACGAGGCGCAATCCGCTTTTTTGTTTGACACTGCTCAAGCGCTTGGTCGAAACGGCCGCCATCTGGTTTTTTTTTCAAATAATGTTAATCTGAACTTTTAATATTAATATATATTCATTTCAAATTTCAAGTCGATATTTTCAATATCTTACTTTTTATATACATTTTAAAAAAAGATCCGTTTTCGCTGTTTTAACAGGGTGCTCCCCCCTTAATTAACTAAAAATCAGAAGACTTGTGTTGAAGGTTTCCTGTTTTTTTTATCGTAGGAAGTTTTCAATGCTACAAATTAGGTCATTTTATAATTCCCTATATTAGTGACCGTTGACGAGATATTTTGGAAAACTGTTTTTACTGGCTCGTGAATTGATAAGTCCTTTTGACTTTTTTCCATACAATAATATCAATCATTCAAACAAAAATTTACTTTTCACTGAATTATTCTGTTGAGCAACATTTAATTTCCTTGGATTGTCATGAGAGAACAAAACCAACAATATCAGTGAAACGGGTCATGAGCAGTTTGAATTTAATTAAAATTTATTTATGCTATTGTACTAGAAGTGTTTTTGTTTTCATCTCATGATTGAAAAGAAAATAAGCGTTTAACGGAGGCTTGAAACGCATTTTAGAGATCCAAATCGAGATTTTTCACTAATGGGACAGGGAATTTGTTTTAATTGTCGAAACTCGCTATGTAAATATTTGAATAATAGCAAAAAAGTTACCTCTAAAATAATGCATGCGAGTTGAGCTTGGCCACTTAAAAGTGATAAACTCATTATTTCGTCAACAAATTTGCCAAGTTTTTCATGTAAAAATTAAGAAATCAACCAAGTTTTACTCACAAACTTTGGTTGATTTCATTTGAATAATTTTCGTCCTGATAAATGATGAATATTCTCTGTTAATTCATCTTATCAATATTCCGTCATCGCCACATTAAACCATTAGAAACTATCAGCTTTCATAATTTCACACCAAACAATTTCACCGTGGAGTAGTCTTTTAGCATCCTGCAAAGTGTCAAAAATTTTGAGCACTAGAACAACTTAAGCAGCTATAAGCAAGCTTATGACTGCTTGTTGGGAAAGTTTTAAATTTCATTTAACTTCATCCAAATCTGAAGCAGTGTTTTCAATAGTTAAATAAATTCTCAAAGTCGATTGAGGTGCAATGAAGGTGCATGAAAAGCTGCACGGTATTCGAAACGATTAAACTTTGTTGGTATTTTGTGTTGAGAGGGTGTTGACTTGTTATGATTTTGGGTGGAGCGAGTTACTCGTAAAAACGTTATTAAAGTGATGAAATAACTGACTCAAGAATGCTGTACTTTGAATGAACTTTCAAAAGAAATTGGTGTGAAAATTGTCTTGTTAGATAAACCTAATAAGTTTCATATGGAAGGTGCATACTATTTTATTCTGCAAATAATGTCTAGCTCACTGTATGTTACTTTTAGACCAACCAAAATAGCACTTTAAACTATAAATTACGAATTTGTTTACGCTATGGAAAGTAAGTCTGCTATTATACCTACGTTGTAAATTAACATATTTTTAATGATCTAACCCAATGAGATTTCTAATGTCTCCATTCTAAAATCTTGACAAAATTGAACACTTGATTTTTTTGACTCACAACTTTTATTATTCCGACGCATTTCGATCCTAAGATCATCCTCCGGTTTGATGCAATTTACAAATATTTCCTGGTTTAATTATTAAATAAGGTGGCAAAGCATTCGTGTCCTTTCACACCAAAGTAAATTAGAACTATTCAATGTTGATATACTGGAAACAACGGTATCTTTCAAAAATCACCTTAAATCAGATATTCTAGATTTTCGAAAGAACGCATAATTTTAACTCTTAAAACGATTAGGTTGTGAAGAATTACTCCATATTTGTCTCGTTTTTGCGTCGCAAATAGAGTAAGGTTCAAGCAAAACTTCATATTCAACAGGTAGCATGATTACTGCCAACCAGTTTCCTATTGATACCATCTTTCCGTAGAGTGGCGAGATATGAGCTGCTCAATTTTCGAATACACGTCAGCGCATTTTTGGGTTTGAAAGGCAATCAGACAAATATTGCTGGAGGACCAGCCAGTGTCTTTCAACATGGAATATACAGAAACTCATTGGGATATCTCACTTTTCTTTACCACCGTCTCGATGAAAAGAAAAATTCAAGATGGCTGCGAGTGGACAACACCCTGCTTTTTATCGCTTCCTAAGAAATTGCATCTGCAACATTCAATGAATCTAGATAAAGGACAACAAGTATCGTAGCAATAAGCAACGTTCTACTAACAATAAGGCAACAAATGTGAGCAAGGACATTTCGAGAAATGGCTCTCGCTGAACGAACCCACCTGTTGGCCCCCATCTTGCTGCACAGTAGCCGACAACTGTTCTGGATTTCGCGACTTTCCAGCGAACGAATGTTTAAACGAGTGAACGAAATGATGTATTCGTTGCACGGAGGAACATACACGGCATCAACAAGTCGCAGTTCAGTCACAACACACTAATCAGCCATCGTTTCACTACCAATTAGAGAGTCAACATATGGTCCCGTTCGGTTCGGTTCGTTAACATGGCAGCGGATCAACATTCAATATGGCTGACCACCGAAAATCCGTTAGGGTCCACTAAGTACACGGCGATCCGTTAAGTAAGAATAAAAGCACAGCTCGGCTCGACTCTCACCACTTTTTCGCCGAATGAGGTGCCGCAATCACTGACACTCGTTGATTAGTCTGGGTCAAGAAATCGCGACCCGCTTAATACTTAATTACCAATTACTGTAATTGAATATGTCCTCATATGCCGTGCATATTAAAGTCCTTAAATGCTGAAAAACTGCACACAGCGCTAGGACACACAAGTACGGGGCATATGTGCCAATACTTCGCAATTGAACCGAACTCACTTGTTGCACAGCTCCATACTACTGTTTGGGGCTAAAAACTTTTTAGCACACGAAACTTTTTCGAAAGTTTTTTTAATTTTTATTTTTCACCTCTTATTTTCTATTTTCCAGATTTCCTTTCTTCGTTTTACTTTGCAGTTTTTTCTTCTGCTCCATTTTTCTTTTTCGCAGTCGTTTTCTTTTTACTATCAGCTTCTATCCCATTTTTTCGTTGTTGTTGTTGTTGCTGCCCTTTTTGGTGTGTGCAAAACTATTTGTTTCGGCGGCATGCAGGGGCGGCGAGACGTTGTGGTGGAGGGTGCAGGAGCATGAACAGGGCAAGAAGACATTGGGTGCAGGGAGTCTGAATAAGCGGTACCACAGAGGACCCGAATAACATTTACTACTCTACTTCCTACACCCGGAACGGCCCACATCTCAACCACCAAATTATCCTTCGTCATCGACGTCGTAGTCGTCCTTGTGCGCTCCTTCCTTCGGCGCTGTTCAGCCAGTTTAACTGGAGTTCGGCTCGTCTACAGGGTGGTGGCGAGAGCGACTTTGGGGCAAGGGTCCAGCAGTACTACACGACCATATACTACATCCTGAATGGGATGATAGGAGCGTCTCCGATCCTTTATGCTCCTTGCTAGCATGCTTGCACCATCGCTACTTCGTCTGAATGCTCTTGTACAGTATCTTGCCATTGTGTTCGAGAGGAGCGACGTGTGCTGCGGTAAGAACCGCCATGAAAGTGCATGCCTAAAAAATAAGAGGACAGAGCGGAAAAAGGAGCTCGACTGGATGCCAAAGAAGGAGCAATAGCGAATTTTTCGCCGAAGAAGTAAGTGCATGCGGAAAAAGAGTAGATGGCGCAAAACATATTCGGTAATGGGATTTTATGTATGGGGCGTGGGGCGCAGCGTGGAGATCCTGAAGATGATGTAGATGTAGCGATTGGCCAAATCAGGCATTATTGGTGGTGTTACAGGATCGCGATGCTCTCAGACACGCGAAACGGAGCAAATTAACATTTTTTTCCTCGTATCACCTCTTAAAAATGTAAAAGTGTATGCAAGTATGCCGAAGACTAACGAGATAAGGAGCAGCTGCGATGTAGGGAAGGATTGAAAGACGTCAGGCAGTCAGTGGCTTTTTCGTTTAATTCAATTACAAAAGATCCGATCCTATTTCTGAAGAACTCACGTCTAAAGCGTTTTAAACTACATTTGCACCTCCAAAATACGCTCGATTGAGTCCTTTTTAGTGGAACTCTATTTGACATGTCTAACAGGTCAGGGCAACATCCAGTGTCCTGCTGATTTTATCTCTGGGGAAAAAATCAGTCAGCCTGGGCCGACCTGTTTTTTGTCGAGGCATCGCACAAGTGTTGACTTTTATCCTCGAGCACAATACCCGAACATTTTGGCGATCTCTTTCGTACTCCTTAATGCACACCCTGGCCGCCTCTAAGCAGGAACAGGAGACGTGTTCGAACGCCCAATACATGTCATGTCGGAACTTGGAATGGGGCTCCAATGCAATAAGTTGCATTTCTTTTTCGGGACGAAAAATGCCCGAGTAGGTGTGGGATGGTGCAGCTACGAAAGGATATAGAGGAGAGTTTAGAGAAGGTGCCGTGCTCGGCTTTGCCATCGAATGGTATGGCAATGACGCGAATGCATCTTGGGCAGAGATTTCTTTCTTCGAAGCGTTTTAAGGCTGCACGGGTATGCGTGGTGGACATTTTTTCAAAGAAGCTTGGATATGGATGTGAAGGAGCTGTGCAAGTGGACGACACGGTGGATATTGTGGGAAGCTGCGCAAGTTGGTGGCAGGATGTTTAGTGCTGTTTGCATTTTTCACTTGAATTCCTAGAATCCGAAAAGGCCTTCTTTCTTCTTCCTGTTGACGTGACCCAGACACTAGTGGAGTGGGACACGCGGCAAATAGCATGATCTGACTTTCTTTTTGGTATCCATATGGCTCTTTGGATTGAAGAAAACGATTTTTTTCTACTGCACTTCCGTAGTGTGTGTCCTTTTGCATTGCTCGCGAATCAGTGCTTGTGGCAAGGACAAAAATAAATAAACATGCTGAAATGGAAAAATAATACTAACTGGCGAGTAATAAAAATGTTTATGCAGTTTTGTTGTTAAATTTAAAACAAAGTAAGATATTTCACTAATTGAAATTTTGGAACTTTAGTATTCATAATCATTGCCAAAACGCGCACCCCATGTTTTCGCAAACTAATTTCCCGCTTTGCACTCAGTCTGGTTAGTGCTTGTATTTGTTCTTATTTTCATTTCTTATGTTTTCGTACAGCTATACAACGAGGAGGCATATTATTTTTGTATTGATGACTATCATCATGAATCAATCAGCAGCTGAGAACAAGCAGATTTTCTTGGTGCATCATTTGGTAATTAAATTCATTCAACGAGACATTACTCGACTAGATCTTAATGGATCCAATATGTGTAAAAATTCTGTCCATATTGTGAATAATTAGTTTGCAATGTTAACTTTAGAAACTGTAGAGAACACGAAGTACTTAGTGAACAAATTTTGTAGACGAAACTTCCTTGATTTCGCCCAAATGTTTGACTTCATTCCAAGGAAAAACAAATTTTTTCGGCAATCTTTTCAAAAACATTTTCAAATTTTCCAGCCATCATTTCCATCAAAAGAAGGACTGAGGATATTGACCAGCTTAATAATTTTGTGTAGATAATTTTTTCCGAATCTGATTATTTGTACGTTTATCAATTGATAAGCAAACGAAAAGATCAACTCACCAACAATATACACCATGTCCTTAGTCCATTTCATGAGTTCACGTTTAATATAACGACGCTTTTGCATACAACGCGCATATGAGCATTCCGCCATCTTCTTTCATATGCGTTTGGAAATTGTTTTGAATTTTCATCACTTGGTCACCATCAGCTTTTATGGGTTTCACTATGCTGTCCTTTGGGAATATCGTCTCAAAGCCATTCCGATAACCAATTGTGCGAGAGTCTCGTTTCGAAAAAAATCTTTGAGCTTTGTCATCCGTAATACAAAAAACACCACTAAAGCCTCGGTAATAAAATCCTAATTTCCCGACATGCCCGACGAGCCAAGCTAAGTTTGATAACAGTAACAACCGAACAATAAGGTTCCGACGAATATTAGCTGTACGAGTCGTCACGACCCAGTTATGGATGTGTGACCAAACAACAACCGAAACAAACATTTGCAATGGGGACAAACACGATGGCGACATTAACGACATTTGCTGTGCGAAATTTGTTTCGGAGTTTATTTATTGAACAATACACACGCCCAAGATCAAACCCGTTCTGTTTTGAACAAATTGTAAAATTATCGCTTATAATCGTACACAAAAATAATTGCAACAAATTGTTGGAAACTTTCCACTTGGAATTTTCAACGTCTATCACATTGTTGAAAGATTCGAATGCATATTGAGAATGTGAATATCCTGACGCTTTTCCATTCTTTGTTGGATGACTGAGAACCAGAATTAGATATGGACCTGAAATAAGACAAAAAGTTTGAAGTGAATTTGTATCTTTGGTGAACGTAAACCTACTAAACTTTAAACATAATTGTGAACGCATGATTCTTGCAACCACAAATGTATTGAGCAAATACAACAATTAATGGGAAAATTTATAAACCGCTTTCCTATGAATTCTAAGATCCAATAAAAACAAAATGTTTGCAAAAATAAAGAAATTTGTCCAATGCAATTAAAAACGAACAATCACTGAAAATCATCACCACGAATATACAATCTTGAATTCATTGCTGATGCAAGAAGATCAGTAAAGCGGAGGAGAAGCTTCTCTAAAACAAGCAAATTTTATTACAAATTTTTACACTTAATTCAAGTGGAAAGAAATTTAGCTCGCAACGATCGCGTATCGAAAAAAGACTTTCAAGAGTAGAACATATTGTCATTTATACACTTCTGTGTTAGCAACTTTTTCGACAATTCATAAGCTAAGCAACACAAAAATCACATAAGAATTGAGAACTTGTTTTCATCTTCGTTTTTCGATACGTTAAATCTTTTCTGGAAATTCAAATACTCTAGGCATGCTCTTAGATGTTGAAGAACAATTCAACGATTTTCCAATTATCTCTTAATGCAGATGTGATAGATTGTAGGCTTTTTTTCAAAATAAAGACAAAATGAACTTGGTCGTGTAAATTAATTTGCGTGTTTGGTCAACTTTAACCGAATTATGTAAGTCAAGTAGCAACTGCATTTCTTTTTCACTTAAACATGAAAGAAGCTAAGAACCTCACGTTTTGATTAAGTTTTTTCATCAAAATCCACATCATCACAAATGCATATGCCTTGCGGCTTTAATATGAATTAATTTTATTTTATTTTCCTCCTTAAACTCCTCTCTGTCTCTCTTTCATTTGAATGAAGCTTTTTGAGTAAAAACTACTAAAAATTCGCAGTCAATAAGACAATCTCTGATCCAGCGAAAAATAAAAACTACTTCTTTTGTCATTAACGTAGACATCAATTTCTATGTAATCCATTTTCATGGCGAACTATCCCACGGGTACCATTGAATTACATGCCATTTCAAAATGTCGACAAGAAGACATCCACCGACACACAATGGAGCACAAAGGAGCAGAGCTGTTCATTTCATCGCCAAAAATCAGCTAAAGTGTGATTTCATTCACGACAGATGCTATCGCCGGCAAAGCCCATACTCAACAACATTCAACAAGTTTCTGTGCTTCCTGGAAACTCCTGGCATTTTCCTGGCTGCACATTTCGATAAAGTACCTCAAATAGTGCGAGGCGTGGAGCTCTGCGGCGAGGAGGATGCATACTTCCGAAACTTGGGGCCAAGCCGAATGCATGAGCATTATCTGGAACTTGTATCGGAGCCTACATAGCTCACCCAGCCAGGAAGTCAGTTGATTCGCTGTGTAGTTCAGGACTCAACACCTATCGGTGTGCTGCTGGCTCGTACCGTGCCTGTAGGCTCCTGGAACGCTGCAGCCGAGGTAGGTGGCTTCATTGTCGAAAATAGTTTCTCATTCAGTTTGGCACGTCCCGCTGACATTGGGAAACGTGAAACTATTGTATAATAGAGGCAACAGGAATTTTGACAATTTACATAGAGTGCGGTGGATATGTGTTGCCTACAAGGTTGCTGTTGCTGTTATGTACTCAGGAACCTGTTGCTCATCCACGCCGGAGTTGGCAAGCAGCTATGTTCAGAAGATGAGCTCCACGTGTACGCTGGACGGAAACCAAACAGGAGCTGGCTAGATTCCTTGTCATTGTTTTATGTGCGATGCATATATTTACGTGTGCATTGTGATCCCATAGAAGCTTGGCTAGGTTGAGGTGAGGATCTAAGTGTTATTTCGATTTCATTCAACACTTGTGGACTTGGACTCGGCTTCCTCTCCATGCTCTGCTAGAATCTAGAACGTCAATTCAGTAGAAGCGACGTAGATGGGAAGCGATTGCTATTCAGAGACTCTACCGGCATCCCAGACAGAACTAGCGTGGCTCATCTTTGGGACGACTGTGCACACATGCTGGATTGAGGCAACGATACCAAATCACATGCCGTTGGTACTGATGTTGATGCTGGTGCTAGTGCTGTTGCTGACGACAATAGAGCGACTATTTGCAGGGAACTTCAAGTACACTACAATTACAACCCCCCCGAATGATGTTATGACTCGATGGCGGAAAGCTTTTATCTAGAGCCGCCTGTCGTCGTTGTCGTCTCCCGATGTCGAGCATGTGGTCCTCATGCATATTCTAGACTGAACTATAAATACGGCGAACTATTTTAATCTGTTGCGAATGAGTTTGGAAGTCATGTGAAAGCTAGCTTAGAATGATCAAAGCAATAATCATATTCACCCTGAGCATCGCGTGTAAGAGAGAAAATTGTGAATATAGTTTATTTAGTCAGCACAAATAAATGATAATTGAATCTTCAGCACTAAAACTGTTCTTAGTTGAAAAGTGGTTTAGAGTTTAGTTTCTTGAAAATTTTCATGCAAAACGTGAGACGTGAAATGCATCGAATATCTGAAAACAAGACGTGCTTGAATTTGCGCTTGTAAGTCATATTTAAAATGATATTGGCAGGATTAGCGATTATCAATGATCTAGTTACCGTTCTCAGAAAATCATTGTTAAAGGTTAACTGACTTATCAGAGGAGTATTTGGATAAGATGGTTCTGAGAGCTTTAGTTATTTCGAAGAATTCTGCGAACAATACTCATACTTAGTTTAATGAGCTCTGCTAGTGCATGAGATAGGAATTGCCGAGAAAAAAGCGGCGCTACTTAATTAGCCATCTGACTTTCGAACCTTCCCAAAGAACAGCGATGTTTTCAGTCAGTTTCATGCCAGCAAAAGAAATTTCCAAATTTACCAAATTTATGTAGCAAAGATCAATTATCGAAAAGAAAGTGCACATACTGTTGCTGGGATAGGTGCCACCACGTTGTTTACTATTTGTGCTTTCTTTCTCATGTGCGTACATTTCTAAAAACAATGATTTGAATAATGAATACTAAGTTTCTATTCTTGTCATCCCCAAACCCTCCCGGAAAGCAATTGTGTCAGCTATCAGAACAAATATTGCTTTCCCATTCAGTGAAATTATGCTATGCGTAGGTACAACACTACCATCCACTGTTGACGGAAACCGTTCAATCTTGCAATGGTTTATACCGAGAATTTTTGGCAATGGGCCAATTAAATTAATATGTACTTGCTATGTGATCGTTTGTTGCTACTTTGCCCCTATTTCTGTTGTTGGCTACATGGTACCAAGGCATTCCAGCTGGTTGAAGGAAGCAGCGCTCCAACTCAACTGCAAACCACCAGCTTCAGGTCTTCTTGTCTTTTTAGCTGGTTTCAGTGTTATGTGTTGCTCTTGATTTACAATGCCATGATTAAAACAGCAATAACGACTAGTTTGCAAGTACACACTAGCATTTAACGCCACCATGCCAGATTACATCAGCAATCGACAGTGTGTTAACACTCGTGGCACCTCACAGCTTGCAGCCTTTTGTAGACCGTGCCGTGTCGAATAATAGGGGAGTGGGGTAGACTAATGATTAATTTTTCGTGTGAACAGGATGGAATGGGTAGTCAAAAAGGACTCGGGGAAAAATTGGGTCAATTGAGAATGCGTTCCTGTTTTTGCAATCCACAATCCGGCTGGACTACACGAATTTTTATTTCTTCATGGCATTTGGTCTGGCGTACATATTGGCTATATATCTTAATACCAAAAGAAGTTTCCTTGAAACTGTTAATATCCAACTCCAAGTTTTTCATCCTAAATATAACCTCTGTTGCAATTTACATATACATGTATAAATATACAAAAATCTTCGATAGATTTTGAGATTTGTCCAAAACGTTTAATTAGCTTTCCAAGCAATTGAAACAAACAGTTACTTTGTTTTAAGTAATTGTACTTCAAATGCTTCCAAATTGTGCAGTTTGGGAAGTTTAGCTAGCTTATAATTCAGTTACAAACCAGAAATATTTAAGTCAACCGTAGTGCTCAAATCTTCATGTAGTATCTTTTCAGCTTAAGCTAAACATTTTTTTTGAAATATTTCAGCATTTCTAGAAAACTTCTCATAAGTAACTTACTGAACTTAACGTGCATATAGTACCAAACGATTGCAGAACAATTTAAGAACTTATCGAGTTTTGGCTGCCTATAAACAGAAGTGTTGTTAAATAGTTCAATGAAAAAGAGCACTAATTTATGAACCAAACGGTCCTTGAAAGGATAATCGGATCGCCTGCTCTTTACTGATGATTTCTGATAAGCCTTAAACTTAATCAATGACATCTTTTCCGTTTAGTCAATGACCGTTTCCGTCAACGATATGAATGAATATTCAATTTATGACTGAATGGAAAGGAAACGCTACTTATAGCCGTCTGCCTACGGAATCCTGGTGCCCCCAGATCCGCTACAGCATTTGGTAGTACGTATCTAGCACTTACACTGAGCATTCCTATTCCAATTGTAGGAGGTGTATTCGCTAAGATTGCCATTGGCGCGAGGTGATAGAGCGTATCTTTGGTTCATTCTGCATATTCTGTAAATTGAATGCGCTCGAAGGAGCTGCTGAAAGTAGCTGTTGTTGTATAGTGCAACTTAGCCATAGCACACTCCATCCTCCGGCCTAACTGACACTAGGTATGCAATGGCCGACAATGCTATAGATAGAAACCGAGAAACGCAAGATATATCTTTTCGAAAATGCCGAGCAACTATTCGCACATGTGGCTTATATAACAGTAGTATTGCAAACTGCATATGCATACATCTGTATGTAGAACAACTGAGTTATGTACAAGCATCTACATATATGTGGTATACGCTCGTGCACGCCACAATATCAAGTAGGTACCTTGCAGCTTGTTTTCACTCCATTCATTGTGAGTCAAGGTCTCTTACAACTATTCTTGGGCAAATCTAACGGAAAACGTGCTGAGATACGACATCTATTCAAGTTTTCCTATTCCTTGCCACAAGTTGCTGCCTTGCATCTATCTGCGTCTATACTAGACGGGGTCTGCAGTGCAACAATGATGACTTAAGATGCTAACACATTTAGATGTGCCTACGTAAGGAATAAGAGAAAAATTGAAGTGGAAACTGGCGGGAACAGTGGATTGTTGTTCAGTTGTTTTCGCAGGCTCTTACAAAAAAGGAAGATTCAGTTAAATGAGGAACTTTACCAATTATTATGAGGAGTCCATAGCTCATGGGACATAAGGAATTGGTGGTGCCATGTTATATACTGCTTCTGCCAATAGCAATAAGTTATAGGTCAATTACAATTTTAATTTATTCTGTTGGCCAGAAAAAATATTTTGCTTTTCAAATTCAAACTTGAAACAAGCTTAGTATGGAATAAAGGTTGATTTTTTGGGTTTTATTTGGAGTAGTATATTTACTAAGGACTCTACTTCAAAAATATATGTGGTTTCTGCACTCCATACATATAACTTTTCCTGATCTATGGTATTTATGGGTGCACAAAGTATCATCACAAATTAATTTTTTAGATCATGAGAGGGGTGAATTTTTGTGCTTTGATCTACTTACCAAAACTTGTCGATTTTATATAAAATGGTTGCAATGTTTACATGGTAAGATTTTTGGCATGTTCTAAGAAGAAAAGAATATCGTAGAACATTTTAAAACATTGTGCTATTCTGCTGCTGTTCTTCAAGAATTAACTGCATGAAACAATAATTAACTGATAAGTTCGTTCATCGTTATTGTCTAAAGAAAAGATGTCTTGCTGTTTCATTTGGAAAATTTCATACAAGACGTGATTCGTGGAAAACCTATAGTTTTGACACTTACAAAAGTGTGCAATGCATTTATTCGTCGAATCAAAACGGCTCATGATTCAAAAATAAACTTTAAAATTTATTTCGCACTTGAAAAAATGTCGACTACTTTTTTTCCAGCCAATCATAAAGATAATATATCAAAATATACACCCAAATTAAATTTTGAAAGTTTATGATTCAACTATACGCTCATATTTGAACAGATTATAGTTGGTGATACATTACATCAAACGCCTTCAATCAAAACCCAGAAACTTTCTGAGTCGACACAACATCCTCAAAGACTGCCCAATTATACTTTCAGATCCTTTAAAGCAACGGTTCTACCTTAAATTTGTCGTAAACACCCTAGCTTTCGATTGCGAAATTCACTCAATTTTTGTTCAGATAGCAACATCAACTAAACCAATGAAAAAAACTGGACTTTGAAATATATTGACCCAGTTTTTCAGGCGAAATCCGGAAATTATTCGTGCAATCGACGGGAATGCAAACTAAGACCATTGTTGAATTATTAATGGGCACCCAATCATATAAGCAACCAAAAATGCATTTCCCTAGCTTGCAGCTATGTGCATTGTTTCGCGTAAGTCAAAGGTTTTTTTACAGAAGGCCTCAAATCGAAAATCAATGCATTCAAAATAAATGCATGCGCCTCATCAAATATTTACGAAAAACAAATTCCAAGGTTAGTTTGACGCACACCATAAATAATTGATTGGTTTTCATTTGGATCTTGTTTGCGAAACTCTGGGTTTTGGATTTTGTTAGTAGACGATGATAAATTGTCAACTTTTCATTTTCGCACAGAGTTGATTCCAAATCGATGTTGCGCAGCCTAGAATTGCAGGCTTTGTGAAAACGGTACCAAATCGGTTCGATTTTTCTATTGAAATTTATCGCAAATGGCCGATACGTTGAGACTTATAGCTCATACATATATATTGCCCCGAAAGTACCTATTATGGTTGACGGTTTTCGAAATGGCTTGAAGCGTTTACATTGTATCAATATGGTTTTGTTTGTCAAATGCACTGTTTTTTAACAGTGGTGGTCTCAAAATATGGATGCCGCATTGGTAATAAAAGCTCTTATGAATGAAGATCATCTCAAACATGTGGTTATTACTCTTGAAAACCAAAGAATAAGTCCATGAAAACACATTTAAAGCAGTATTGCGTATTCATGCTTCTTTGAAATCGATTTGTTTTTTTTTTGTAACGGATAAACTCTTGTTAGGAGCACTGCATTTCTTAAACATATTGTGTGCAACTGGCATCCACTACATATGCCAACATCGATGTCAAGCTTGTTTTGATTTGTGATTTTGTCCAAATAACGTTCCGGAGGTAATTTGGAAATGTATGAAAAGATACGTGCTATTGAACGCAATAATGATCAAAGCCACAAATTGTTTCAAAACAATGTAGTGGCAGTGTGAGAATGCTATTAATACTTATTATACGCCTTCCAAAACAACGTCCTTATGAAATGAGTCAAAGACTTACAGAGTGTTTTGAATGAACTTCAGTGCATCAAATAAGGGCGTTTTGAAACAAAAGAAAACTTGCAAGCACACACGCATGGCAGTCAGTGTTTGCTTTGTGCCCATCGCGTTTCCAACAGCAACGTAAAAGATACATTCTATCTTCTGCACCCAATCTTATCAAGACAACTTTCAGAAGCGGTAAATCTAAAAAATTATTTGATCTAACGGTCATTTTTTTCATTCTCTCTTTCACCTGCATACTTTCTATGTAGATGCATCCATTTGTCCAGGCGCTCTGCAAGGTGAATAGAAACTTGCGAAAATGTTTGTGCTCGGCGCAGAATACGAAAAGACAGATGCAAGACAGCGACCGCTTGTAGAATGCACCAAAGATATTTTACTTATGAGGAACACTTCATAATTGCTCCTATACTCATTAATTGTGCAATTTAACAATGTTGAATGAAGAATGAAGATGCGCTAATTTACGGAGATGAAGAAGAAAACGGTTGCGATTCGTGAGATTACTATGCAAACGGTTGGTGTTTACAGTGGATTTGATATTGTGAATATTTCCTATTTATATTACAGGTCAAATGAAGCATTGTTTGCATGAAAATGTGTCTTTTTGATCCGCTCGAATTTTTTCTGTAAAAACTTGAAGCTTGATTGTTTTCGAAAATCAGCAATTCGTTTATTATTTATTTATTTTAGATTTCACCGTAAAGACTAGGATGGTCCAACTACAAATCGAAAAACGAAAAACGAAAAACGAAATATAATAAAACAAGCCACGAGGTGCGACCCTTGACGTCCACACGGTCAACTTCCCAGTAATATCTACATAAACATCAACAACATTAAACACAATAATAATTTTGAAAATAATACTACTTTAAGTAATAACAATGAGAGATATTAATAGCAGTAACATGAATGAGTTAATATGAATCATATCGTCTACGGGAGGGTCCATTGATTACGTAAGATTTTTGGTCGATGAGGACAGATTGAATATTCACGCGGATCAATCGGTGGGGGCCTTTTTGGTCTTGAAAGATTTTGTATATGCAGTCAAAAATTGGTTCAATTGCATGTAAAAAGTAAAATGTATTACAAATGATGATGGAGGAGGTAATTGAAATCTTACGATTACTCAAGAATGAATCTACTAAAAACTACAATTTTTTATTCGCTAGCAAAAATGAATGCAGTTTTTGTTATTACGCCCACTGAAGGGATTTTGTCACGTGATGGCCATTTTGAATTTTTGCGTTCAAAATTGCCATGACTTCAGCATAATCACTGAATTTAAATTTTTTTAACAATTTTACATCAATCAAATTAATAATTACTACATATTTCCTATTGGTATTGGACAATTTTGTATATCCAGTCAAAAATAGGTTCAATATCATGTAAAAAGTAAAATATATTACAAATGATGATGGTTATTGAAATCTTACGATTACTAAAGAATGAATCTTCTAAAAATATACAATTTTTCATTCGATGAAAGCTTTTCAAAGCATATGATCTTGCAAAGTATTGACTACAAAACATTTTACCATTCAAAGCGTTGATACCGCAAATGCAAATTTGATTGAAATTTTGTTGGTTTTCAAAATTTAAGCAGTTTTTTTTAATTAAAAGACTATAAAGACTATTAAAATTCTCCTCAAATTATGCAAATATTTTAAAACTTTGGTTGAATTTGCAACAATTTGGTTAGAATAAAAGATATAAAGTAATATCATTCGTATGAACCCTCTTTACATGGTAGCTTTGAATGATTTTTTATTTTTAATTTAGTTTTTTTCATTATCATGGAAGAAAATTTTGCTGGTTTCTCTTCAAAAACTGATAAGAATGTATAAATTTTTTAAACTGGTATCACTGTACTATGTGAATCAGGTTAAAAAAATATTTTTTTTGAAAAAAACCATAATTTTCCAAATTTTCTTCTATTAAATTAAAAAAAACGGCTGAAACGAATTTTTATAATGTTATAAACTTCACAAAGATGTTAATATACGTTAACTGACACCATAATGATGCAAATATTATATCTGGTTCGTGAGATATAGTGAATGATAAAAACCTTGACCTTGAAAATCATGATGACTTTTAATGGTTTTTTATTTTTAAGTTAATTTTTTACGTAGTCATGAGAAAAAGTTTTGATGATGTTTCTATAAACATTGTTTGGAGTGTATAAATTTTATAAACATTGATTACTTGCACTTGAAAATAAGGTTAAAAATTTCATGTTTTTGGGAAAAAACCTAATTTTTTGCACTTTTTTTTTAAAAATTAAAAAACAGCTCAAAGAAATTTTTTAAAAACTTAATAAAATCACATGAATGTAAATACGCGTCGATTGACACCTTGAAAAAGCAAATCGTACGTTTGGTTCGCGAGATATAACGCATGACAAAAATGACCTTCAAACAGGCAGAACAGCAAACCCCCCCGACCGAAGTGTCCGAAAAACTAATCAGCTCTTAAAATTGCAAAGACGCTTCGATTGACACCTCAACCAAGTTGATCGGACTTTGATTACGTGAGTTATGCTCGTAGAAAAAACTGTCCACGTACGTACAGACGTACGTACGTACACACACACACACACACACACACATACGTCTCCCTTTCTAAAAACACTTTATATATACTCTATAGACCTCAAAACGTAAAGAAAAGTTGAAAATTTCAATTTCGATTTTCGAGGCGATTACAAGAACTTCCCATATACTGGGAAGTTAAAAAGTCTAATTGAATAAAATGCGCTTTAAATTCCGCTTAAAGTTAAAAGTGAGCTAGGAAGTCGGTTAAGTTGCGGATTATTGTGATTTCGGGGGAGATGGAACATTGGCGAATGGGAATAAGTTGCTGTCCCAGCAAATGGAACGACAAATATACTCTGAGATCTGGCGAGACGTTCCGAAATACAATAATCTGACCAGTCAGGGTGGTTAAAGTTTCATTGACAGTGCTGAAGCCGGAAAAGGAAGCATTCATCTAACAGTGGAATTTCAAACTAGGAATTTGAAGCATGAAAAGTCTTTCAGCATAAGGTATGTATGTAAGATTAAATATAAATGTAAGCAATCGGAAGTATTGGTGCTGTACACATTAAGTGAATAATTATTGAATGAAAATAATACAGTGACAATACTTTTAAACAATATGCAAGCATGTGTGTAACAAAACAATATACTCGTATACGTAAATGCAGGAAAAAATTCCAATATTTCGTACACGAAGACATGATAGGCACCTGAGCGAATTGCCACAAATTTAAGCATCGAGTCGGAAATCACTCGCAAACCTCCTACATTTGAGGCATTTTCAAAGTTGAAGATTTATAGGAAAGAAGTTTTGCAAGAAAAGCAGGTAAAGTTCTTTGGTTTTTTACCGCACCAAAATAGTCTTTAGTGTGTTTTGTAACGGAGCATTGTGCGAAATTTGAAAACAATTAAACAATTCAAATTTAAAGAAAATAAAAGAGCACTGAATTATTTTCGAGCCGTTCAGGGGGAAAATGTCGAACTCAAAACATGATTACCAAATAATTTTAATTACTATTCTTCATTCCACAGAAAATTTTAAAGAATGGTGTCCGTTCGCTGTAAATTTCGTCATAATCCTCCAACGAAACAAAGTGATAGCATTGACGAAATCAGGTCAAAACTATTTTTTGCTGCCAAACATCTTGCGTTCTTTTCCATCAACAAGGCTTTCTAGTTTGCAATCTGTTTCACGAGTGTCGTTGCAAAAACTACTCGTAGAAAATATGTAAAACGATATTTTCTGGTTTCATGATCAAAAATTGGTCGCCAAAGCATAGAACGTGCAACACATTTTAGTAGGTAATGCAATCCATCTTAAAATCTCGAGCCGTGAATTGACGAAACTAAATTCTATGATTCAAGAATAACAGGTGAAGTGGCCACCTTGAGCACCATATAATACGTACCTCACGTTACAATCTGACTTGCTCATGTACTACCTCTCGTCTTTATCTTGGTGTGTGTTTGAATGTGCACTTGATGGGAAATATCTACAAGTACCTAGTTCTAGTCGAAAAGCAAAATCGCAAAAAATTCAGAAAAAACCAGCAACTGCGCCATTTTCTATTGAAACAGCCATCGTGCAATGCAACAAACAACGCTTTCGTAGCGGCAACACGAATAGCGAAAAATAATGGCATTAATGCAATAATGAATTCAGCACATTGTTTAATTTTTCCTCTTCAAGGTGGTGTGGACAAAAAGCGGTCAAACAGCTTCCAGTTTTCATTTTGGATTTGATGGTGAGCAGTGGTGCAACAGGAAAAACAAAATCTATGGAAAATTATATGAGAAGCAACGAGAAAAAAGAACTAGTGGATTGCTCTTACGGCACTTCTCCGTTTATGAAAGGCTAGAGATGCTAGGCTTTCGGCTGATGCAAGCAGCTATTGATTACATCGTGACATATAAAAGAATTTCAAATGATTCTTATTTTGTGATGCTGGCTTCTAGTGGCAAATGCAGAATTCGTTGAAAGTTTCTCGTACTCATGTGATCAGTTCTGCGTTAAACAATTCCATGAGAAAATTTCTAGATCCAAAACATCTAAAACGTTATTGGGTGTGCTACCAACACAAATCTAATGAAATGAAGTCGAGTAGGAAATCATTTGCTTCTCCGGATACGATCCTCTATTTTCGTCAATTGTCGTCCAGCTTTCGAGAAGTCCTTATTTCGTTTTCTCAGTTTCCTTAGGAAGCTACCTAATTTGGATTCTATTTCAATGTCCTCCACAATCATGAAAATACTAATGCTACAAGCGCATTGAGGAAACTCAGTTGGCAAACGTTGAAGCGAACGTGAAAAATGTTCGCCTCGATCTAGGCCACGATCACCGCGACCATATCGTGACTGTGTTGACACTGCACGGAATGCACCACGTTACAGATTTGCCCGCGTTGATTGTTGTGGGATGCAAAATAAGTGCATGAGCAGGATTACCAAACGCCTCTATCTCTCTATGTATCTGCACCGTGTAGCTGTGCGGTAGCAGATGAAAGAACTGCTGTAGTAGGGATTATAACGACGCCACAAAGTAGAAAAACATAAATACATCATTCAAAGTCGCGATCAATGCTTTTTGCTATGGTTTCAATCCTGTTCACAGTCGCTTCGAGGGATAAAGTTGATCTACGGAAGCTGGAACTAGAAGGGCTCAACAAATGATTCTAACAAAACACATATTTACAACAAAACTTGTATTTTTAACCAAAGGTAAAGGTAAAAGGTAAGTTTTCATTGCACAAATAGTTAGTTTTCGCGCCCAGCGTGGGCAAGTTTATATGAAGAAATTAGAATGGGATCCCAGTTAGTGATAGGAAGAGACAACCCTGTTTTGTAAAATTACTTGGATGATTTATTTATTCATCGAAGCCTCATTGGAAACGAAAAATTAAAACTCATCGAAAAAGTTCCGTTCAATGCACGAGAAACAGCCGTATTGACGGTGAATGTATACTTTGAAGCCTTCACCATGATATTCAGCTTTTCTCATGTTATTTCGGACCTTTTCTTATTGTGGCTAATGAAAATAGTGTATATTACAAGAAAACGTATGCTTTTTGAATAAGAAAGTGACAATAATCATTAACGTCTACAATTTCCTAACATACGCATATCATTTCGCTTGATTTGTTTTATTTCTGATCCAAATTATATCAAAAATTAAAAAACATTCTGAAAATGCACACTTTAGGCGTGAGCTATATACATTTTTTTATTTCACCTACATAATAATTTTGTGTATTGCATGTAGAACGACAAAGAGGTCAACACTATATGAAACAGTTGCCACAACCACAATTGCTTATGCGACATTGTTAATTTGTTCCGAAAAGACTTCAGATATTTCACCAGGAGGTGTTAAAATCTCAAAATGTTCTCGAGTGTTTGTTTAACTGTATCTACTTTGACAGAGCTTCAGAAGCCATGTTTGTATCGTTTAGCTATCTCATCAATCTTCTTAATAGTGCTAATGAAAGAAACCTTCAGAGGTTTTTCTGTTCTCCCAAAACATTAACTCCTTGGAAAGTCCACCAACCCAAGGCAAGTTTTCATGCAATATAATCTGATTCGTTTATGGAAACGTCCTCTAAAACTATGATGTTTTTTCTGTCGATCAAGATCCTTGATCTAGCCGATCTGCTCAAGCAGCTCTAAGCGGTTGCTGCACTGAAGCCTGATGCTGCAGAAAACCACTTGTAATTTCCAAAACCATCGTCAAGGCTTCTGCACCGGGCAATAAGTACTAGGTGCGTAGTGCATACTACAAACTATTAGATAGTTTTGTAGCCAGCATACCACTTAGCTTGATTGAATGCAGTTGTTCGGCTTGTGATTAAAGTGATTTAGACATGCGAGCGACGGTTAATGGTCGCATCATTTCGCTCCCCAACTACAATCGCCTGGAAAGATTGGCTGGCACATATGAAAAGCGAAGAGCAACTGGTTGTCGATTCTTGATGATGACCGGAGGACATCCAATTTAATATGCAGGTATCTTTTTGTTCGTAGCTGAGGTACATCCCATGCATTTTCGACGTTATTTTTAGCGAAGCTTAACTGACATGTAGCAAAGATGCAGACGCATGAATTTTTAAGGAATATTTTGATGTATACAGATAAATTGCTCGCCGAGTGGGAGTATTTCTTCTGAGGCTACCCTTTTGACTAGCAAGGGAAGAGATAGGTTGCGTTGTTTTGAACAAGAATTTGCATTTTAATTAGAGTTTTCATGTTTTGAGGCTGATAGGATGAAACCAATTCTGTACTTGAGCGTGCGAATTTGATTAAGTTTTGCACTTAGTACCTATTACAGCTCAAGTAGTGAAAAGTTTTGTTGAGCACGTTTAGCCAAAGTATCTGCGACGTAACCAATTAGGGAATTTAGAGACTCATGGATATTTTCAGTACAGTTAGGACAAAAAAATAAAGATAAATAAATTGAAACAAGACAATTACGTATTTCTGAAGTTAAAATAAAATTATCGACCGCCTGTTGGATTGAGATGGAGTAGTGCCAGATCCCATAATATCAAACAAAAACGATCGTCTCCTGTTACTATGGTAGGTATTCGCGATCGTTTTTGAGGCATTAAAAAGACATTGGCAAGAAGCATGGGTGAAAATAGAAAATGCACTGCAAAATGTGCATACACATAGAACTAGCCCAATACTCCTTCTCTTGCTGTAAACTTTATGAATGAAGTTCGCCAATTGCAACCTGACACCAAGGTGAATAAACCGGTTGCTCTTTGCAGAATGCCAAAGTTCCAATAGATGCTGTAATAGCAAGAAACTGTTCATTGCCAGCAATTCAGAAAAGAAACATTTAGGTGGGAAACAAACAAACAGAAGAGAAACACCCAGCCATAGTTTGCATGAAACTAAGGTCTATATGCTAAGGCTATGAAAATGCGATCGTAGGAATTATGATTGCTTTTCTCAAACAAGAAGTGTATGTGAACTTAAAATATTTTTTCGGTCAATTTTCAATCGAAAATTACATTTTTCGTCATTTCAGCGCCTCGAATTCAAAGATATTTCAGAACCGAAGCAAGTAGCCTTCAATACGAGTTCTCTATTCGAAAAAGTTTAATTAAGCTGATTTTTCGATAATTCAGGTAATCTTATTGCCATGTCCAATTGATGTAGGATTTCAACATTCGATTCTTAAACAATTAAATTACATTTGCGAAGTAATCAATTCTAAAGAAAATAGATTGAGCAAGTTCTCAGAAAGTTTTGGGGTGAAAATGGCACGTGAAAGTGCTATGGGTAGATATATTCAAATAAATTATCCCAAAAATATTAACTTGAAATTGAATGCATCTTTATTATAGTATCTAATATCTCACTTTATAGATGAAAGATAGCTGCACAATAGTCCAAAATTGAAAAATAGTTAGGAATGATGAATAACTAGCACGATTGTCGGAAGTTTTAGCCGATAAAATACTTCTAGAGAATATTTAAACGCCTATTTTCATAAGCAGAAAACGATATCAGAAGGAAACTCATGCCTTGTAATGCCGCCACTCGGAAAATGCAACGGCACAGAAAACAACCCAAGCAATTTCGATGCAATTCGAATAACATGTACGCAATATTGCATCCCTTTGCCGCACAACTCGGCGTTTCGACGCAACACGGAACTCACAAAAGCACGAAAAACTTTTTTAGAAATTAATCAAAGCACGAGGCAGTACACAATCAGAGTTTTCCCAAAGTGCACCCCAGCGCTCCTCGCTTACATGCGACCCACCACCGTCATCCAGTCAGCCAACGCATTGTTAAGTGGATGCATTTTCTTCATCAATTGATACGCCTCCCTCGTCGTATGTTTGTGCTCCACTCCAAAATGTCGACTCGCCCCATTTTGCAGCGATCCGAAAAAATTTGATGCATCCAAAAGTGCACTTCTATGCATTCGGCAAGTGAGCGCATATGTGTGTGCAGGCTTGTGTGCATTTTGGGGCTTTGCGAAAAGCCTCTTCAATTTAAGACTGTAGAGGGCTTTACTACCACTACCACCAGCATCGCAACGGTTTTGTTTTTAACACTTTGTGCGGTTTTTCTATTTTTACATGGTGTAAACTGATAAGTTTCGCTTTTGATAGTTCGCAAATGGGCGAACAATTTGACTGTTTCTAATAGAGAAATTGCGATAGAGACAATGAAGCGTGAGTGCTGCCATGCAGGGAGGAATTTTGAATCAACAACGCAAGGTACTAGCTGTCCTGATACGTGCAGAAACCATTCGACTTTTGGGATCGAATGTAAAGCTTTTACGTATGAAATTAATATGAATTTCGTCGAAGACTCAAGCCACCACGTTTACTTCGTTGCAGAAAGCTCTTGAAATGAAATGCATATTACAATGCTTAAGGAACTGTCCTGAAAGTTTTGAATTGTCATTGCAAAATAGACAGCAACGGAAGCCCTTACCGATTAATTGCGAGAACATCGTGCTTTGCATTTGTCCGCAGCAGTACCCACACAGTTTCCTTTCTTCCATTGTCCCTCAATTTCCCACAATTTTCCTCAGTTTGAATATCTACTGCACGCGCCCGCCATTGTCGTCGCTGACGTCCTTCACTCGACATTTTTTTCGGCGACCTATTCTATTGGCCGCCCAATCGGTTGGCATTTTGGCGTCGATATCGATGCAAGCGAAAGCACTTGCGGTGTGCTGGTATGCGTGCGAAGCCGCGGCCGTTCGGCGTTTCACGTTGCATTTTCCGTCATGGTCAAATGCAGCGAAACGCGAAAAACAACACGAAAAGCTGAAGGTAAACTTGATTCACTTTTTTCCACCCAGTTTTTGCGTAGTGCTATCTAATGGTGGCCGTTATCCAATGTTTTTCTGCAAATGTAACCTTTCATATTTTACAGAACGCAGTCGGGGACGTGGGGAGTATCCGCTATTTTCCAGTGGAATAAAATTCGTCGACATTGATTGGATGTCGGCGTTCCAGGGTTTCCTTTCCTATTTAGGCCACAACGCACCACTAGTCCACGTCAATTTCTAATTTAACAATATGCGGACGTCCCCCTCTCAACCGCTTACCAGCGCCTAATCGCATTTCCAATGGCTGCTTATCATCTTCAAACGCCGCTTTGAGCTCGAATGCATTTTTCCTCGGAACAAAGCTCGTTTCGAGTTTTCTTCCAGCACGGCCACAGAATTTAGATCCATAAATTCAATTGACCTTCAATTCATTCGAAAATGAGTCAGCTCGGCACCGAAACGAGCTTTGTTGGAGCGGAGAACTGATTGATTTCGCCCCGCGATTTTCCTTACACTCCCGCCGACTTTTCTATTAGAATGGCTTTGGGAAACTATGCAAAAAATATGACCTTATTTGGTGGTAATTGTTAACTGTACGAATGCAACTTTCTGGCATGCATGACTGACTAGAAATTCGTGGGTTGTTGGTTGAAGAACACATAGTACTTATCTTCTTCCAGTCAAGGAAACTGATTCAAGTCATCAAAAGTTTGGAAAGGAATTTCGGCAGAACAACCTTTAGCGATTTCGTCCCGATCACTTTATTTTTTGCAGTTTACATACCCTTGCGTATACGAAACCGTGTATATTTAGCATGAAGATCAATGATCACCAAATAATTGTATATATTTTTCCGATTTTCCGTAAAAACTTAAATTGTTTGGCATTTTTCCAAAAGAAGGTTAAAAATGAAAACACTTTTCCAACTGTTTGGAATCTTGTTGAACGCTTTCAAGACAGTCGATTTTAATCACCTTTAAAATTAATCACTTGTTTCCCAACACTCACGCAATTAATTTGGTGAGGTTTTTTTTGGACGTCAAGTCCATAGTATTTTTCAATGTTACTTTTGAATGTTGTGATGAAAATATCGAACCATCGATCAAAAGTATACCTAGATGGGATCCCTGCGCCTCTACACCGTCGTGAAATGTGTCTTTACAAATAAAATTAAATAAACAACTAAGTTTGGTTGTCGAAAATCTCTTTGCGAATTGACCGTTAATTTAAACCTAAAATATTTAAATACTTTCTAAGAGATTTGGATCAAAAAAGATTGTAAATACATGTGGTTGCCTAAGAGACGCAAGGATCACTCAACGCCAACAACAGCTTTCGAATGCAATCCTCTTCTGGATTCTAGAAATTAATGCGTTGATAGATGACTTACTTTGTGACACGCAGAAGGTGCATGACAAAATTAAATGGTGACGTTTTAAGTCTAAAAATTGGAATAATCTATCTTTGAAAGCAAAGATCGCGCATTAGTATGGTTAAAATCAATTGCCACCAGCAGAACCCCTCGTCTTCTAGGACTCTACAGTAACTGCATTCAGTTTCTACTACTTAAGTTATCTAAATTGTTCTTAGAAAACTATCATCAGTGGGCAGCAAAAGATCTAGGCGATTCTTAGGTGTATTGATATGCAATTACATTATGTATCATAATTTCTTGGACGTGTTGCAAAGCAAGTATGTTTTTCGCTTCGCAGCCACCAAAAAACCAAGAAATGTTAACAGCTTTTAATTTTAATACTTATTTTTGATTTTTCAAAGCAGATATTTGATGCATCCCAGGCATGTACAGGCAATCTCACTTTTAAAAACTCCAATATTTTTTTCGCATTATTTCTTTGTGATTAACCAAAAAATCATTCAAAATATTATTAAAGTTAAGTTCTGAAAGATTTATATGTCGTTTGCGACAGGCATACCTGCTACGATTTGTCATCAAAATAATCTATCCGAGATGCTTTATTGTAAAGCGCACTCTGTTCGGTATCAGGTGTTGCATATCTTATTCTAGAACATTTGCCACATTTCCACGCTTCCATTTGGTTGATTTCGATCAGGAAGAGCTCTTGGACGTTTCGCTTGAGTCAAAACGGGCGCTATTCATCGTTTTTGGCGGTTTTCGCAACTTGCCAAAATCTCCGAGCAAGCAGGCGTGTCCTGTTCTGGGTTCTCGTCATTTTAAAGCGGTCCGATCCACACAACACTTGAACTACTGAGCTTCCACTGCCAGAACGGAGTCACCAAATCAAAACCGAATCGAAACTTCAAAACGATTCGTCGTCGTTTATTGGTGCAGAGTTCATGCTTAATCGAATCAAGTTTCACCACTGTGACTCGTCAAAATCGGTCGAAAACGAAAAGACCTGCGAAAATAAATTGTTCAACACACGCAGTCAAAACTGATGAGGAAAACCAACGAAACACAGTAAAATAAAGAGGCAATAACGGTAATAGCGATGGAACCAACAAAGTTAACGAATAAATGTACTGGAGCAGTGGAAAACAGCGGCGAAATGTATTGTATCCGCCAGAATTTTCGGTGTCGCCAATGAGACCTCGCGAAAAGTAAGGCCATAGGCAGCGCTCGTCATAAAACCGACCGAAATGAAAAACACTTAAAATTATTTTTTCGTACTATTCGAACACACATATATCAAATGGTGGCCAAAACGCGATAGAGAGCCGCGTGGAGCGCGCAAAACCGAAAGAGATACCAGATATAATATGTCTTCCATATGAAGAAGAATTGTTGTTGTTATCCGTGTTGTTGTTGCTGTTGCCTGCCATTATATATATGTTCTTTATGTGCGCGAAAATGATGTTGAAAAGGCTTGTAATACTTTTTTCGTTAATGTGTGTACTAGTCCGTTTTTGACGACGACGACGATGATGATGATGATGATATGGCGAATCTGCTGATGCGCTTTTGGTAGTTGTGTACGAGCCTGAGCCTGAATTTTCCACCACTTTTTTGTATGTTTTCGCGTTATCGTAGGAAATTCTGTAGAAATTTGATTGCCAACAATACTTGGCCGATTGAGAACACTCTTTCTTTGAAGCACCCTATCAAGTCCGCACTGCTAAGACTCACTAACACACGATTCACCACCAAAAATCTCTGAGCGCTCCTTGATAGGCAGCTTGCTCCGAAAATATGAGCTAGCTTGATTCGAGGTCACGCGAGCCGCGCTTCCACTGAAGACAGTTTTGTCAAATTGCACTCCGACCACTTGACTTATCCACACCAGCGGCTCAGGATGGAGGGATGAATGTTCTTTTGTCACTTTTCACGGAAAAGCTAATTAGTAAGCTAGCTTAAGCTAGGAAGTACGAAACGACGAAAATGGTCGCACTTGTCGGGCTTCACAGCGCTTTCATTAACTGCCACGAACAACCTCGCGCGGATCAAACTTCACCAGAGCTTGTTGCCCCCAGTTGAGTGTCCGTCCACGGTTTCCCAAAAATGCTTCAAAGTGTGGTTACATCTTGGCACTGGGCTGCCAAAAGGCTGCTGGATGAGCCAATAATGCATGACATTTTCATAGTAATATTCCGGACCCGCATTTTGTACGGCCCAGGAATAGTCGAAAACTCTGAATTTTGGTCGACCGTTCTTCGGTGGAGTCAAAAACGCGCGGCATATAACGAACTCGTTAATAACTTTTCTATGACATTGTGTTTGTGGGTCTGTGGGGATGTGACGGTTTAATTATCCCCAGCGCTGGCGTGGTGTTGGTATCGGCACTGTATCCATCTGGCGGATGCATTAGATATCACTGAAGATACGTAATCTAGATGCGTGCGCTGTTACATTTAGATACACGGCCACGTTGGTGTCATTGTTACGAAGATGTCATCATTTTGCTGATCCTGCGCACAACCAGGACCGGATCAATTTGCTTTTGTCCACGCTCCAGGCTCGATACAACGGAACTCAATTGTAATATTGCATATCACTGCACACTTTATTTTCAGGCACTGATCCTGCTCGCCGCAGGCGGAGTGGGTCGGCCGGCACGCAAAACGCATCGACAACGAAACGAACGAGGAAGCTCAAAACAAATCTGAGTTGAATTAATTTAGGGCCGTGAAACGGAGTAATGGGCGCACGAACGGAGGGCCACCAAGACATGAAAAACTTAGGAAACAAGAACAAGAACAAGAAAACTGAAAATTTAATTATGTAGACAGATAATAATTTTGCGGAAAACTATTTTTCTCGCTCTTTACCCCTAAGTGTGTGTATATAATTTTTAGTTCTTTACAATTTTAGAGCGACTCAATAACTAAACGTACTATATACAGTGCATATAACGAGAAGCGAGTGTAACCTTCATTGCCCGCGTCCTCGGCCCCGCTCTCCAGTTGCCGACGAAGTGTCGTACCCCTTTTTCCACAAAAGCGTTTCGGTGGTGTTTCCCATACTCTGGCGGCCCCTTGCCGTGCGCCCCCGTCCAGACCTAGCCCTGCGTTGCGTCGCCTCTGTGTGTTGCACCACTTGCACTATGCATTTTCCACACATCATCGCCGCTCAGGCCACTCGCATCGTCCACGTAAATACATACAGAAAATTGCAATGAAAATTCACATTTTTCTCCGTGTTGCGATATAAGTATTAACCCCACCGAGGCGACCGTCTTGCTGCTGTGTGCGCCACTCTCCCTGCTGGAGTGTGGCGCGAGGAACTGCTAGCTCCCCAAGCGAATGCAGTTTTCTGCAATTCACATTTCCAATCCAAAATGCACACGAAGTGCATTCGATGGCACACCACCACCAAACCGCACAAGAACACCTATTCTCCTCTCCACGCCGCCAAATAAAAAGTGCATTCGTATCCAATCCATTATTTGCGAAGCTTTGCGACGCTCCGTAGCTGAGTGTGTGTGCGTAAGGTCTTGTGAATGCACGAAAATGCATTCGCAGGCTGCAAACTTTGGGGCTGGCTGCCTCACATTTTCTACGACTATCAGTTAATATTTATAATTGAATGGCTCCGTCAAGTATGTCTCATCGGGGAAGGACATGTATTCAGTCAAACCCGCTGTGTGCGAGCGGGGCCAATTCGCTGCAAGCTGCGGTTCCTCGAAGGAAAGTTCATACCTTATATCCACACAGGCAGAATAACGCTCGAGCATCTTGACCAAGTGCATCCATCGTCCAGCCATGAACATCGAAAACCCAATTCCGAGACTACGCGAGGCTATCTACAGTTGCAGGCGCAACTGTATGAACAGCTAAAACTAACGTGTGCAATGGATGCAGCAAACCCATCCAACATTGTTTTCCCTCAAAACGCCACGCTAAACAGAGTCACAAGCTTTGGAACAATTTGTCTGTTACAAAAGATTTACTAAGTCACACTGCAATTGGAACCTTAAATTTAAATTTGAAGGTGATAAAAGTCATTTGAATCAAATCTTTTCCAGAGATACCCACGGTTATTCAGAAACTAAGCGCTTATTGACGTTCCAGTAATTGTAGTTTGCATACTTTTTCTGGTTTGCTGGAAGTGGAAATTAATCATCCCAATTTACGTTGTTCCGCGTTGTGGGATAACTTCGTCCAAATAACATTTAGCTCAGCGCGCAAAACGCATGAAATTCTAGAATTTATTAAGATCTTAAGAAAGTTCTTTGAATCCTAAATCAAGAATAAAATTTAGTACGATTTACCGTAATATCGTGATCAGGAGTCCCACTACAATACCTTTTCACTGCGATATAAACTACTTATTTCGCGAGGAATTTTCATGTAATTTATTCGAACAATACTCTTGTATATGAATTTTGTTTATAAGTCCAGGTTTTGAAACACCCACCTATGTGTGTCGGGAATCGAAAAGCAAAAAATAGGTGCTGACGGCAGATATTTCGAAAAATTCGATTATGAAGAAAATCCTCTTTTCCTTCTGAATGATACGATAATGTGGATTTTCTTCCAAGAAGACATTTCGGTGTTCAGATTTTATAGATAACATTTTTTGCTTCCCTTTCGGAGATTTCATGTTCACTTTCAACAAATTATTTTCTATATCAACTAATTTATACATCTTAGAGCAAGGAACGGGTGGGTGCATTTGAATTCAAATATTTCTTTGAAACGACTTAAAGTAGGTACGTTATAAATCTATGGATAACCACCAAATCAAGATATTCTAGTATCAATAAAGATAGCCAAAGTGAGAACGAATAAATCCCGAATTTAAATTATGTAAATTAGAATAATTAGTGATGAGAAAAAAGAAACCATAATAAATTGTTGCTGTCGAAAAATTGTTGCCTATCTCACTACATATTACATCTACTGTTCAAGTGCAACGACAGCGTATGCAAACAATGCAACTGCATTTTTTAACTCTCATGTAAAAAAACGTATTATCAAGGCAACGAGTGCATTGATGGACGCAGTGAAAGCACACACGTTTACACACATGTAGAGTTCGCGAATTCGAGCTCGCACTTCATTTCGTGCCCAAAGCAGTTGCAGGTTTCTTCCCGTTGTTGCGAAAATTTCAGCGCATAGGGTCTGCAACCGATACAGCTCGTTGCAATGAATGGTTTATGTTTTGGAAATGAAGGGATGAAGTAAAAAAAATATTTTCCTTTTTTTTACAGCGAACGCATATCAGCCGGCGAATCATACCACCGTCAACCCCCTTGTGTTGCCAGCAAGTGCACTATGCACGTCAGTGCAACATATTGTTTCCGTTTCATTGGATATCCGCGACAGCATGCGGGGGCGAAGTGAATTGCACCACGTCAAGCATCCCCAAAAAATATTTCGAAGTAGAATAAAGAACATCTGAAGAAACCTCGTTGACGAAAGAATGCCATGAAGCTGCAACCAGGGTAGAAGTGCATGTAGTGTTTGCCTTATCCCGAGAATATGTTATGCACACGATTTCGAAAAGACAAGATTTGTACCAGGCTTGCCATGATTTTGAAGTGCATATAAGTTGAGAAGATCACCAAAACAAATTAAATGAGAAGTTGAAACTGCAGATGGATAAATTTTTATCATAGTTAATTCACTCACCAAATTGTTTCTTTGCTGAATTTTCTTTCAAGAATTCAAATTTTTATCGGTAAATAGTTGCCACTTACAAAACTTTCTTTCAGGCTGTTTTTATTACTTTGGTTTTATTCTGAGTAGCTCCGATTTTGTATGGTAACATTCGAATCCATTTCACTTGGACCTTGTGAAAAAACCAAAACGTTCCATTAACACAGTGGCAATTGGAGCACCGTAAAAAATATTTATTTATTTATTGCTTGATGGCATCAAAGTGTCACTACCAGCGAATGATAAAACTCTTTACTCATTATGCTCAAGTTGACATTTTCACCGAAAAGCTTTTTTTTGCAGATCCAGCTGTATTTTGTTATATCAATTCGGTATTGTTGCTTTGTTTGTTTCAAAAGTCATACTTGTCTTCTCAGCATTGCTGCAAAAATATTAGACTTTAATATATCTTCGCAACTTTCTAAAATAAAATTTTGGCTACAACCCTGCCAATTTATAGTAAAATCAAGATGTTCTGGTTACAAGAAACGAAAATGTTGGGATTTCTGCAGAGATTTGACGCAAATGAATCTCATTGAAACGGCAAATCCTTTAGAGAAATGTAAAAGGTACATATAAACAGACGCTTCAAATGATACTCGTATCTTTTATCTATTGTTTTTTTTACATCGAGCTCAATAGTTAATTAGTTATAAACTTGGCGCTAGTTAATTTGGCGGAAAGCAAATCAACGCTTTAAAAGCAGAAAGGCATAAGAGACAATCTGTAAGCTTTGCAGTTGAGTGTTTTAAAGTCAGCGATTACCATAAAATGTGTTTGCAACACTTTTGGAAATATTTGATGTAATTACCACAAAATGTTCATCATGCGAAAAAATTCAATTAATTCCTAAATGCGAAAACCTTCATTTTGGTAACAAAGTCGGTTAGGGACAGTATAAAGTCATCTCGATTCATTGGACAATAACTCTCCTATGCGTGCACTTTCCCCGTAAATTACTTTCTTGGTCCTGCTTTCAAACATCCTTGTTGACATTTTGCTAGCTAGCAAAAGCATACAAAATGCCTTAATATTTTGAACTTTGAGACCTTTTTGTTCAATTCCTAATTCAGCTCAACAAGACTGGCACTACATGACGCTATACATGCACTATACCTATGGTTAATGTGGTTAAGATTTAACAGGGGATGTACTGAGATATCCAAACTCTAACTTTTTCTGAAAACTTTGTATCCTGTTTGTGAACTAATATCGATTCTCTGCTTTTCAAAAAAATTCAATTTTGCTTAACTTGAACGAAATTAGGCATATTTTTCTGTATCGAATCGTTGGAAAGCGACAACTCGTTCATCGAAGCAGTAAACTCTGAAAAAAAGGGCAACCACCCCGTTCATAGTCAACGCAGAAATTTGTATCCATCGAATGTTGCATCTGCTTCTGCATTTTTTCAGGACGATTTCGGAGGACTACGCAACTCTACGTACCAAAAGACTATCCTCGCCCTCGCAATAAGCTAAGCTGCATCCCACGTAGTACGTAATCTTCACCTCATATCGCCAAAGGCACACTACGCCTCGTCCTCGGTCTGCTAGGATAAACAACTTTCCCCATACATTTTTGCGGCCATTTTTAATTTGTTCGTGCAACGATTTGCATTTTTGTGCATCCCCATTTTCAAGCGTGTGCGTTTTGCAAGCACTAAGAAGCCCACAAATGCGTTTTGGGTGCAACGTCTGACTGCAAAGGATTGAATCGAAATGCATTTGCTGGTAATGTACCCGACGCCAAAGTATTTAGATTGCGGCACGACGTTGAACAGCCCGAATGGCTGTATTCAAACCCTCATAGCTGGCTTAATGTTTAATGTCATACGGTTTTCGGGATTTTTAGAATGTGTATTTTCCCAATTCCACTTCTGATGAGGTTCGGAGCAAGAAGAGATGTGAAAGGTTTGGTGGATAGGGAAAGATTTAATGCGTTTCTGTTGCTACCTAGATAATTTTTATCTTTCTCTGCAAGTGTCCTGACGTTTCTCCACCGCTTTCGCTTATTTTGTAGTGCTTCCAGAGAACTAAAGTGATCATTATCACAAACTACAGCCTAAACTTTTCACAAAGCTATAAATGAAATCTATTCAAGTTATCTATCTCTCGGCAGCCGACAATTGAAAACTTACAAATTATTCACTGAGCTACTAATGTAACTTTTCCTACCCTTGCCATCCCATTTTCTTTTCTACGTGGATCGGCGTGACAGTTGTCTGAAATATCAGAATTGTACATGAATACGACGGTTTTCAAAATTAAATTGAATGACTTCCATGCAGAAAACTGACCTTAAAAGCATACGAACTCAAAGCACTCCCTGACTAAAACTAAATAATAGTAGTTTGTTTTGGAATCAGTGCGGTTTTCAAATTCCAATTGAAACGAAAACTTTCGCTAGGAAATAGTCCTTGATCTTAGTTCGTGCCGCATATCATCATCAAAAAGAGCAAAAATATAATTTCGAGAAAATTTGAGTAGCGTATTATACTTTGGCGCAATGATGAGTGATCTTTTTATGACCAATTGAAACTCATTGAGTTCTCCCGAAAGTTCATAATAGGTTAGGTATACTGATACTTGCTCGATTCCATTAAGGTCTTGCGTGCTCATCATGCCGCGCTTGTGTAAAAGTTACTTTTTTGAAAATATTAAATCATCGCTGGTAAGTACGCCCTCGATGGCAAAAGTGAAGGACTTCTTCCCTATTTTGGTAGTACTCTGGAAAATATATAAATCTGCTGGTTGGACGAGCATTTTGTAGTTCAGCTAAATTGAATTTTGCAGTGCCAAGTTTCCAGTTTTTTTTTGTTCGACAATAATTCGAAATGGCTGTTTTCATAAGGAATTATTATGTTCATACCGCTGAAAGTACGGCTGCGATCGTTGACCTGTTTAATAGAACCAATAGCTACTGCTGTCTCTATTAGACCACCACATCATGGCCTATGCACAATAAGAACTCACTTAAGCAAGCTGCGGAAGTTTGCTAAATTCAACTGTAGACCACTTTTGTTTGATAAATTCAACTGTAGACCACTTTTACCGCAACGATAGCAAAGGATCCATTTCCAAACAAACTTCGAATCGCTTAAAAAAATCTCTTTATCATGCTTGCATTGCTAAATAAGCCCCTGAAGAGGAACTTATCATACCTTCTACTGGAGTGTGTAAAATCAACCAGTAGATTTTTTCAACCGTTCTGAATCTCTTCAATCAGCTTAGATTGGTACTGTTGTGCATTCAAAGGATTCAATTAAACTTCGTCATATTATTAATTTTCATTTGAATATTTCACTGATGTTTCCGACCTTAAGCTTGGAAAATTTAATTATTGTTTTTGAGTTGCTTGTGGAAGGAAAAAGTTTGAGTATGATTCAATATTCCGAGGTTATCGAAACGAATAAAGTATAAAAAAACTGTTCAAACGCATACAAGCTATTTCATCAGTTCAATATTCAAATCGTTTTTTATATTTAAAAGTAATTTATGGTATAAGTGCCGAAAAATTTGCACACTATTTTTGAAAAAAATGAGTAAATTGAAATTTGTTCAGAATAACTTTCCAAATAAAATTCCACAAGCTACTAACGCAATCGTATAATAATTGTTAGGCAACTCAGCAAACTTTTGTCCCATTTCTTATATAACATATTTGCCAAATTCGTAACAAAATGATATGCGAATCATATAACTAATTGCATTCAATTTTTTTTGATTTTTTTCACGAATAGGTACTTTTGAGTTCAAAATTTTTAATAAATAAAAACTACTTCAACCAGAGTAATCTTTTATACATATATCTAGCATATGAATCAATAACGCTATCTGTGAACATAAAACAAAACAGCAGCACTTGCTATTTTAGATGTTGTACCATATATCATTGAAATATTCAATACTTTCTTATATTAAAATATTCTCTACTTCTCAAAACTTGTAGCAGCGATGTTTTATTTGAACAAATGATCCTGGAAACTGATTCCAGCAAATCCAAAAAATCGAAACAATGTTAGAGGAAATCTTTTAAAGTGAAAGTAAAATTACTGTGTGTGATTAAGTATAAAAAAATTATAAACAATACAATCAAACTATTGTTTGACCTAAATTTAGCTTAGAATCCTTGTTTCAGTAGCTAATTTGCCGAGGAATCAAACCAATTGTTCAGATAATATGAGTAAAACCTTTCCACTCTAACAAAAACCATTTAACTAAATGTGCTTAGTCAAAAATTACCTAAATATAGCTCAAGACAAGAAGCAGTTACTACATACAATACACTCGGCAAAAGACAAACTCAAACATCACAAAACCTTAAGAAATGTCTCGTTCATCAAGTGGTGAAAGAATTTCTCTTTATCTTCGTCCACGTGACATTAACGCCTGCAAGATTGCATGCATGTCTGCATCTAGAACTTAACCTGCTTCGAAATTATCTCCATCGTATTTACAGAGCTGAGCTCCGGCCTGGAACGTAGCCCACAGCAATGCAATTTCACCCTCATTTTAGTATTTTCTTTGTTCTGTGTGCTTTTATCGAAAAAGGGTGATAGAATATTATCATCACAATCGGTACCGACTATCACTACACACTTCACGGTAAGGATGTGCGTCTACTTTTGTGCGGACCAGACATCGTAATCCAACTGCTTCCAAGACTTTGGTGCCAGCCAGCAAATGTTGGATCGGGACAAAATTTCAAAATGGGCACACGTAGCTAAATGCAATAAAACAGAGTTAAACTTCGCGTTTCAATATAAGCTGTTTCGCGAATACAAACCAATGCGCACTAAGCTTAAACAGCCCCAACTCGCGACAGATTAGAATTTCAGGACTTTTGACTTATTTCCTTAGCCTAAAGACATTCGACTTTGCCTCAAGTGTCCTTTCACACACGGTTTTCATATGTGAAAATGCTGTCATCGCGATTGTCGGCATTGTTTCAGCAAAATGCTGCGCTTAGTCGTAACACATATATTTTTGCCGGCTGACATCAAAGGCTACGCAACTTCCATAAGTTTCAGCGAGAGCCCGAGAAAACTTTCGCAGACGCCTTCTATGACTGTCAGCACTTTATTATCCGCACCTTTTTCATCTGGATTTGCGGCCTGCCATGGGGATGATTTGCCGGGGGGCTGTAAATTCATTTGCCCGCACGAACCCATGCTGAAATAAATTTGTGTGCCACAAATAGTGGTGCGTACGCATTGCATTATGCATACGCATCGCATACATATCTAACGGTGCTTAACCGATTCAAGTGACTCAGCATATTTTTGCGGAATTTTCAGTTTATTGATACGGCATTGCTAGTAGATACCGACTGGTAGGATTACAGATGTATACATCACAACATGATCTTGTAAAAGCTTTATTGATCAATCAGAAGAAAATGCTGCAACCTTATTACAGCCAATTACTTAAGACATCTTGTCATCGAAAATTATTCATTCTTCTGGCTCTGCCTTACCTGTCTAAAATAAATTAAAACATTGGACAATTTCCAATCGACTAAACAAAATAGTTTCATACCAGAAATTTATAATAGGTATGTATTGAGCATGTTACTTAAAGCTAAATCACAAAACAGCTTTAAAAAACTATTAGATAAGCTTTATTGTTTTTCGGAAATAAGAACGTAGAAAATATAAAGCGCCTATTGTTTTGTCCCTCAGATTCCTGCAAAAAAGTTCTGCTTCTAAACTTGTCGGAGATATTGCATTCAATTAATCGCGAACAAGGGCTAAATACTATTCCTCTACTTTCATAATGAGCCATTTCACTTTTGACATATTTTTTCCAAGTGTTTATATCTATTTTCCATATCTGCACAGTCCTCTTGGAGCGGCAAATTTAGTAATGTCCTACTTTCTTCATATTCTGAACTTTCAGATTTATCGACTGATAAATCGACGCCGGTACTATTTTTATTTTTGTCGAGAGTGAATATTTTTCCACAAATCTTTGTAAATTCAAGGGGAACTCATTTTAGGAACTGGAAATGTATCATCCAGCTCGCGTTCTTCTTTGGATTATGAATGTAGAAAATCATTCATCTCAACTTGTAGCCTAACTGCTCAAATATAAATTGAAGAGTTACGTCAGCCGTTAAAAGCGGCGAATCTCTTCTGGACAAGATTTCAGCGCCTAGTTTCACTAGGAAGCAATCTAAGAGTCAATTTTTCGATTGAACCTTCGCATACGCATCATTTGAGAACGTGAAAACGGACGTTATAGAGTTTACATCACATAGTCTTGAACTCTAGAATCAAGCTAAGATTTTTTCCGAAGTCTTGTTGTATGTATTTCAGCATGCAAACATCTTTAGTTGAAGATTTTTTTAAAAATCCTTTAAAACCTTCCGCACATTATAAATAAGACCTTCTGTGAGATACTGCTTGAAGGTAGGTACTATTACCGTAATTTTTTAAAAAAAAAATTTTTTTTGCATTTTTAAACTTCTTAGATATTTCAAACAACCTCCTAAACGAAATTCGAAAGTCACAACGATGAAAGTATAAGTTTAAGTGAGCGCGCGCGTGTTTCAAACAAGATCGAAGCCGAAGGCGCATCATATGATTTGCATTATCTTCCGCGTGAAAATTAGAAAGAGACCTGCTAAACACATAGTATCTATAATTCCAGATATTCATGGATTGCATTATGTAGGTATCACGATAAATTATATAGTTCGATGCATTAATTTTCTGGCTATTATGAAATTCTGATAAAACCGTTCTCTACCGTTCCTCAAAACTGCATTTTTTAAAACTACGGACAGTAAATCTCTAGATTGGGCGAACCGATTATGAAAAATCTCGATGCGATTTGTTTACTCACATATCCCGCAGGGTAATTTACCACAATTTTGCCAAAAATATACAGAAATTTTGTTTGGCACGCATAAAACTGCGAAAAAGGCTGTTTTTTTAAAACAAATCGAACTTTCGCCATTAATTTTTTTGTGTGGATTTTTCACTAATTGTGGTAAATTGCCCTGTACAACACCTTCCTTTTTAAGAAACTGTCTGAATTTTTTGTTCCACACTTACTTATCTCGAGATTAACGGTTCGTAGTGGGATGTTTTTTTCAAGACCGTTACTTTTGTGCCTTCTTTAAATTAGAAAAATAGAATCAAAATATAAAACAAAAATTGTTTTGCAGTCCCTAACAATAAAATAATGTTTAAAAAAAAGTTAAGTGAAAATATTCAATATTGGCGCTGAGAAAAAAATTCTTGAAAATCTGCTTTTTTGGACCTGCTTGACGGTAATAGTACTTTAAGTCAGTAACAGTCAAGTTTTGATCTTCATTTATTCACCTTATCATCATCCGAGTAATCAGGTGCGGCTTCTTTCTTATTTTGAAGTAAATGAAATCCTTGCGAATCCATTTCGTTATTAGGCAAAATTTCGTATAAAAAACAACAGCGGCAAGTTGATATTGCATAATTGTTGGCAGTGTTGGGAGTAGTTAACTAGTTTTTTAGTTGAATAACACAGTCAATTTACAACTATTAGTTGTTATTAAGGTTAACTTCATGTTCAACTAAATAATTTTTTGCTGCCAGTTCCAACTAAACCTTCTTCATAAAATTAGATGCAGCTGAAACCTCTAACCAAAGAATTTTGTTGTGCATTTCACTAGCAACTTAATTATTAGTTACAGGCATTCCTAACTAACTTAGATTTAGTTTTTAGTTATTAATTGCCATTGATTTTTGCCCACTGACTGTTATTAGCAAAGCCAAAATTTACCAAATTTTTTATGATACTCGAAGCATCAGTTGAATCAAAATCCTGATATGAGAAATTTCAAAAAATGCAGGATCCCAGGATTTATGAGTGATTAAATACTTGCTAGGCAGAATATGCTTCAAGGTATCAGTTCAAGTTCTAGTCAAAAAATTTATAGCTTACACACTTTCGATTAAACTCCTTAAACGATAACGAAAATCTTTTTCGCGTGGGTATGTTTCCGCCTGATTGCAAGGAATGGTGAAATAGTGATCGTAAGCGGGACAGAAACCTCCTGGTAATCATTAGAAACGAAATGTTGATCAAATGAATCAATCGGTCATAATCAAATTCAGTGTTTTGCCGCCATTTAACATTCGGCCGAAGTAATTGAAGATCTTTCCGCAATACCATGAATCGTGCGAGCCATCATGATCTCCTTCTCCGCCACCCAAACCAAGCAATCTTATCATTTCGACCGGCAGAACAGAATTTGTCATCAGCGGCGGCCGAAAGCCTTGAAGCCTTCCTCAACTTTATTTTCGCAATCTGCGAGTTTGTTGCCCCCGGCAGACGTAATCGAACAAGCGCGCCAAACAAACAAACAAGCCAACAAACAGACAAACAAACAAAGCCGAGCCAAGCATTTTCGGCCAAGGAAAGCCAAGCTGTCGCCGACTCATCGCCGCAAGCGGGGCTGGGCTGATAAGTGATAATTTCCATGGCAAATAAGAACTTTTCCCTGAGAGTGCGATTACATCTCGGATTCGGGGCCAGCGTGGGGCCCGGCCGGCGACGTTGGAGCTCGTTGTCGATGCACAGCCAAAATCACTAAACGTGCAAGCGGAGCTGTGCGGCAAACGGAATGCTATGCGACAGGGATGCTGGGGATGTGGACCGCCTCGAGCTGCGTCCGTCATGCGAGCAGACGCGGCAAACGGCAGACGACTCGAGAGGCCTTGAAGCTCCATCTTCCAAAAACGAAAATGATACGGGACGGTCATAAAAGCGACTGGCTGTTTTCCATCTTGCCAGCAGCCATTTCGGCGGAGTGGCGGCGGTGAACAATGCAATCGCCGCGACACCGCCCGCTCGCCGAGCCTAGCCCACAAACGAAACGCTCGCAATCGAGGGCTGCTCAAATTTGCGAATTGCCGACGAAATGAAACACAAAACCCAACCAAACTGAACTCCCATAAAAGAAAGCTCCACGCATGCATGCACACACGCACACGCAGTGCCCCGTGCAGCACTGTGTGCGTGGTAAAGTCGTTGCCGGAGGAAGTAAGGACTCACCGACATGGCCGGCCCGCGCACTCCCCGGCAGGACTGCATGAGTTCAATGCATCGCCAAAACCTACCGCAACCGAAAATCCCTTGGCCTTGGACGTGCCACGCCGCGCACCTCAAGGGGAGCTTTTAGGCGGCGCGTGCAGACGAGCGGGGCGGAAGAGGCCTTTGGCCTTGTGGTAATGGCGGCAGGCGTTGAACCCTCTTCGTGCGGCGTGACGCTGCCGACAGCCAGAGCGCAGCCTAATCGAGCCTTTGCATCCAGCGGGAGGGCCGCGGTCGGCGGGCGTCCGCTCTGATTGGGAGCATCAACAAATTCGACATTGGGCCAGGTCAGGCACCGTTGCATCTTTCGGGAGTAACAGCCCAGCACAGCAGGCCTCGCCACACACGCACGCACACAGCGGCGACTGCGAAAATTCGGCAGCATGTCGTCGACGGTTTCCTGTTTGGATGCCGTGCGGTGCAATGTGGTTGGCAAGGTAGAATGTCGTTCAGGGCGGGCGGGTGCAGCTGGGTGCGCTTTGTAGAACGGATGCAGTTTTTGGCAACAGTCTGGCGCGTAGCCTTGAGACCGATTGCGGATTGCGGATTTCGGGGTTTGTTTTGGCTTCGTTTCCATGGACCGGTGCGCTGCACTGCATGTGTGGCTGTTGGGTCCGATCGAAGGACGGGGGACGGGCCGAGCGGATTGCATTTGGTGGATGCACTTTCCGAAACATGCAGTTGGGCCGGATGAAAGGAAAATGAAATTTTTGGCTGCCAATGCGTGCCGTGCCGTGCCAAGCCTTGCAAGATTGCAGTTTCACTTTCATTTGGGACCGGTCGCCATTTTCGGGGGCCGATGCGCGACCATTCCGCTGCAGCCATTGAAGCAGGGGGCGGAGCGGTGCGGTGCAGTGCGTTTGGGCCAATTGACGCGGTTAATGGCATCGCGGCGGTAATTGAATTCCGAAGGCAATTGGAACAATCCACAGCACCGAAATTGCTCTGTGATTCATTCCAGGCGGCCTTGAATTTATTTTGGTCGCGGATGAAAGCGAACGTGGAACGTGGCGTTGCTTTATTGAATGCGATTTTTGATTGGGAGCCGATGCGATGCTGATGGCCTTGGAATCGCTCCTTGATCCGACGGCTGTTGTTGGATAGGCGTTTCATGAAATTATTTGGCCAGGGATAATAAAATACAGTAGAATCTCGAAAAAGTTAACCGAAATGTCCCAAGGGTTATTAACTTTTTCGAACTATTAACTTTTCTAAGTGGTTTTCAAAAGTGAAAAAATACAATAATAAGTATAGATTTTTCGTAAATAACACGCTAAATTTATTTCAATGACTTAGTTTTCATCATTACAAAAAAAATTTGTACCGGCTGGTTTATGGTTCTCAGTCATTCTTGATCATTTTCGTGCGATATAATAATTAATTTTTGTGGAGTCGTTTGAAGAAGCATTCGAGACTTGTTTGTTTCTTTTCTTTTATGTAATAGCTCTTGATCATTTTCGTACGCATATGGACAAGGTCTGCCAATTGATTTGCATCGTTATTATTTTCAAACAATTTTATCAAGATATTGATGCTTTCAACTGCTTTCTAGAAGCTCACTTTTGGTTGTTGAATATCTTCCTCGATAATTGACCCGTCGTTATCATTATCGGAAACTTCGAAATCATCGTCATCTTCCGCAATTTGATCCTTGTTCCAATTTTCAATGACATCAATGCTGATGTCAACATTATCACCCAACTTCGACATCAACAATTGAACTTCTCGAAGTGTAACGTCGTAAGCACTATTTGATTTAATCAATTTAGACAACGGAATTTCGTCTTCACTATCGTATTGATAGGAGCCAAATTGCCCCTTTAGTGACCGAAAAAAGCAGTTGGTTTGAAAAATTCATACGCTCAGAAAAGTTAACTGAAAAGTTAACTTTTCAGAGCGGCACGTGGAAGCTGAAATTCAGTTAACTTAACCGAGCGATTAACTTTTACGCGAGTTAACTTTTTCGAGATTCTACTGTATTGCAAATTGGATGATTGATTGATATTCTTGTTTCTTGCGGGTAAAGTCGAAAATAAGTGTGGTTGCTCAGAGGGATCCTTTTTGTATCATTATATCATGTTGCAATTAAAAGCCAATGATATGTTAGGATGAAATAATAAAAGAAATATTCAATTTTAATGGTGCTTAAACTGCACTCATTTTCGAGTTATGTTGAAATTTCGTTTTCGAAGATTGTTTTGCAAGGCAAAATAGATATCAACTTAACCCATCTATGCATGCGAAGATTGTACTCTTTAACGTTTCCATTAGCGGTTTTCGATGGCGTTGGACTACGAAATTCGACACGAAGGAAATTTAAATTTTCAAATGCAATAGGCATACATAGGTATATGGAGAGAAAAGTGACAGGTATTTATTTTGATTATTTTTACCACAAATATAAGAATTTCAAATAGATTTGAAGAAATATTATTCTACGGACTCTTCTGTTACAAACCAAGAAGGAATATATATTCTTCATTATTTATGGGAATAGATTGCCATCTTATTGCGTCGACCGCAATCATATTCATTTTTATTTTGATTTATTACGATTAATGTGCCATTGCCGATTCGTATGAAATTTAAAAATTTTCTGTATTAAAGCAAACCATTTTGTAGACGAATATCAATCTGACAAAACGCCTGTTGTGTTGTAGCTGAATTTTTTTTATATAATAAGATGTGATATTTGAGCCACGCTAATAACTGGGAAAGAATTTTCTATAACGCTTCATAGTAATTAGATCGTACACGGGAGAGGAGGTATTATTTTAATATATGTATCAGCAACTGCGGATGATGGTCGAGGATTGTTAAAAGGCTGCCATTAAAAAAATTCTATCTGCAAAACTGGATAAAAAGGCGTTGTAGAATAGAATCTTTCCGGCCGAATTTGTCCAGTAGAGATGTTTTATTCATTTAGACTCAATGAAGACACGACGTGTGCAGCCAGTTTGAAAACGTTCGATCCAGTTTAAGATGCAAGATGATTTCTTGGTTCATGATCAATTCAATTCAATTGTATATCCATTCCTAATAGGAATACCATTTTATTTTTATACATGCTTTCACTAGCATTTCTAATATTTTAGAGCTAGTAATTGTTAGGTGTCATGTACATAAGTGGATTCGAATTGGTAATACATATACAAAACCACAGCCATCCCTCTATTATTGGCTGTCTTCCGAAAACATCCCCAACTCCTTCATTCCAACTGAGTGTCATTAACAGCGGACGGTGCCGATGTCAACTCGCAAAAACCCCGATGAATGCAAATTCCTTGCAATTCGATAGTATTGTGCACTTTGCACGTTTCGTGGTGCGGAATGCAATCCTCCCTTCGTGCATGAAATCCATCAAAAATTGTCCAAGTATGACAGTGAACCTGTTTGGTCGCCATTCATCATAGCCACCGGCCAGAAAACAAACCATCCCCGTCGTCCCGGAGCGGGTACATCTGCCCGCGCCTGGCACTCACCCCCCGCCCGATAAAGCCGGCTAACCGACAGCCGATACTCTGCGTTTGACAACAAACGACATACCAGAGCCCGACATGTGCCCCAGCCCCGGCCCAGCACAATCGCGAATTTGTTGTCTGCGTCCGAGCCGCCAGAAATGCCTGAAATGGTTGGCGAAACATAGCCATGGGCTCGGAGTGCCAATGACCGAATTTGCGCCATTTATGGCGATGCCGCAAAGCCATCGGACGGACAGTCTTTTAGTGTGGCTTCCCGGCCGTGGCGTGTTAGGCGAGGGGGACCGAGGAGCGAGGAGCAGTCGTGGCTGTTGTTAGTCAGGCTGACATGAAAGACGAGGCATTGAAATGAGAAGGAAGCCGGCTGCCCTCAAGAAAAGAAAAGCCACGTCAAAAGGAAACTCGAAGAAGACGAGAAGAAAAGACTGCCCGCGAAACAGAAGCTGCCCGAGAGTCTCCACCGCAACGGAACCGCCGGCCGAGATGCAGCTCCGAAATGCACGAATGCAGCGCGCAGCCCTTGCACTCCATTTCGGCTAATGGCCGTCATTTGTTTCGGAAATTATTTTCATAATTGCGAGGCTGGTTGCCATGCTCGTGCCCCACCAGCTCGATCGGCTCCGTTGTGGGGCATTGACCGAATTAGACGCCCCGTCCGCGGCGGGAGACGACAAGCAGCCAATGCGTCCAGGCGGAAACATCGAAAATTGGCATGCAGCGCCCGCGACCAAGCTGTCCGTGTTCTTGATGTCGGAACAAGAACGCGCATTAGAATATGTAATTTAAATAAGTTTCGTTCATTTTAGGTGCCGCTACTCGAGTGCAGCGGATGTGCACCTCACGGGCGCAAAAAAGCACGCCATCTTGACGGATCCCAGTCGTCCGCTAAGAAAACTTCGCAGCAATGCGATTGTCGTCCGCTAAAACGGCGCACTTGCATCTACTGAGGTTAGGGATCTTCCAGACTGTTAGTTGGCCATTGGGCCCCTTCTATCCTGCACAGTCCAGGATAGAAGTCTCACACTATTAGCCCTTCGCACATTAGTATCGGAAGCCTCAGCAAGGGCCCTGGAAAACGATATTGATTCCTGTACATGCCGGCCATTAATTCGGATACCTCCCCGTGAGTGACTCTCTCCGAAGAAATGGTTGCCCGACGAAAATATCAAATCACAGCCCGCCAAGCTAATTCCCACTTTCCTTTGGCTGGTCTCCGTCAACCTTTTGATAGGCGGTTGACGATCAGTTCTAACCGTAAACTAGTCATTGGGTGGGATCACTATTTGGTCCGTTTAGAAGGAATCATATGAATTTGTTTTGACAGAATACGAATGGAAAAGGATGAATGATTGATGACAATCCAATGTTCTAAATAACTTAGTTTTGAGTTAGTGGTCAGGAAACATAATAATATCTGGATTTTGAGTAACATTATTGATTGCTCATTTTTATATTCTGGATATCACAATCAAGTCGTATCGTGCGAAAACTGTCGCTTTATATACAAAACGGAGCCTGTTCGGTTCGGCTGATCAAGGAAAAAAGCAGTCTTGAATCTTAAGGCTAGTGAAAGCCACCCCCAGAATTATTGTCAACCATTATTCGCTCAACTAAGTTAATTTCAACACCTTCGAACCACTCCTTCGAGGCTCGAAGAGTAGGGAGAATTGGACTTGCCTATTTCTGGATTTGCAAATAATATTGTTTATTTGAATTGATTGGAGGCAAGAGTGGCGTGGATTTTCTAGAGATTATAAAAGAAAAATCCGTGCCAACACTCGGGATCGATTGAGACTCTGAAATTAAGAAGCACTCAATTATTTGTTCAAAATATACATATAAAGTTGAATCTTGTTTCACATATTGGAGATTCTGAATACTTAATAGGCTAATCTTATCCTTCTTATCGTTTCTCGAAGATAGTTCAGTTAATAGAATATATCAGCAGACACATAATAATTCAATTTTCGCCTTTTCTATTCTTCTTGACACCGGCGCCCAATTTCAAACGATCCTTATAACATCATCGCAACAGTCTTCCTCAGTCACCTTTCTAAAAAGATCTTTACAAATCGTGACCGATAGCAATCATCCTGGGCCAAACCTGAAACTTTGTTCGATTTAATTACACCAACAAATTCCACTGCGTCAATGTAGTGTACAACTTTGTATTAGGTTACGGTGGGTTGCGTCATACTCGAAGCACATATAATTCCAAACATTTTCCCATTGAAAATCCTCAAAAGTGCATCCCTGCCGAGCAGAAGTGAACCACGATGCGGGTTTTTATGGGACATTGCCAAACCAATGTTAGCATTCGTGACACACAAAACCAGTCTTCGGCTGAAACCGCGCACAAAAGTGCAAATCGGCTAAAGTGAAAAAAAGACTAGAAAATATCTTAAGGTTAATTGTGCATTGAAAAGCAAAGTTTTCTATTTTCCCAAAGCTGTTCTATTACTGTCTATGCAGCCACTGGAACAGATTTTCTAGTTGTTCTTAGACGCATTACAGAAGCGGGTCATACACTTGGCAAGCTTATTATAAAATGGCAGAATATATAATGTTGCCTGAAAGGTAAATTGGGTACATTGTTTGATTAGCACTCCGGAATCTCAAGGAAGGCAAGGGAGATGTATCCACTACCGGCCTTCAAATTTTTAGTTATTTGATTCTCGCTAAGAACTGTTGAAAATGCATTCTTCTCAGCAGAATCATTGCCGATGAAGACAATGAAGATGACGAAGCATTTTTTGGTTGAGTAATTTGATCGAGCTATTTTTGTGAAAAAGGATCTTAGATCTTATTAGGTGTAATATAAACTGCGCATAGAAATTAAAACAGGCATCGAAACATTAACTCATGTAGAACGTGGATTGCCTCCATCCACCAATGCTTTCGCCTTGAATAGTCATGATGTCCTCAATAAAGCCAATCTCATTAGAATGAATATTAAATTAATGCAGAGACTGGAACCAGAGTTTGATAATATCCTTCAAGTTATTTTTAGCGTTGCCATATAATATATTACCAAGAAAGGACACTTCTGAAAGTCCTTCTAGGATGGGAACAGATATCGAAAGCTTACCACAAACATTTCTAGACATTAGCGAATGGAATTATAAATTCTGTGCAACATGAAAGTACCTGTATTCATACGACCTCTTATAAAAATATTATTTGAAAGATTGATTGGAATAACAAATAGCATCGATATCACGCGTTCATGACCACTTTAGCACCCTCTGGGATAACACATGCGACCAATTCTGCATTTATCATGGCTGACATTTTCCGAGGCTCCAGGTTCGCTATTAGATAACACAGCCCACGGACAAACAAGAACTAGAAAAATCGCTAACCAGTCTCATTTCAGACCAGCCAAGACTAAAGTGGGAAAAGTCCAAGGCCAACGCTGAAAATTTTTCGTCAGATGAAAATTCATGCGGTCTGTATGCCGTGTCGAGGCGACGACATGCGCGCAAAATCGCTGTCGATTTTCGCGATCACAGATCGCACATGGCAAACGTTTCGTGACGGTAGTAGGTACCTACGTAGTATTCGTGGTACGTCGAAATGCAGTTTAAGCGAGTTGCATCGCATACATTAATGACATAAATTAAATTTGCAATCGCTTATGATTGTGGCACCAGGAAATCGTGGTTGTCCTTGAGTTATTTTGAATTGTGGAGGGAAAAGGCGGGATCGCGTTCACCAGGCGACGTTTGTTCGAATCCAGTGCGATCAGCTTCCTAATATTGGGTGCGTCTGATGCCTACTATGTTCAAGTTAATGAAAACCGCTTTTCATTTAAACCTATCAATGTAACTCTGCAAAAACAGCCAGGCAAAGTCATAATTTGTGCAAGAAATTTCCACTTATACTAAAATAATTCGGTGTGCGACAATTTTATGAAACTGAAAGAAAATTTTGTTACTGGTCACAAAACTACTGCTGCTTAATTTTTTTCGCAAAGAAAATACTGCTTCGCTTTGAATATGTTCTATTTTGAACGGACACAAAATCGAACTTAAGCTAGTCTGTTTTGCTTTAATTATGACGCTTTCGAGTCTAACAGCAGAACGAAATTTCTTTGCTCTAATGCTGAATTTTTGGAAAATTCTACTAAATCATACAAACCACTTCGCTGGAAAAAATTTAAGTATATGATATAATTCGTATTAGCCACGTATTCATTGTTTATTGTTTTCCTGTAAATATGTTTTGTAATCACAAGAAACTACCATTTTTCCGTTAACGAAAACTCTTTAACACATCTGATCATCCAGAGCAATTTATTGACACAAGTGCAAATTTGGTTGTAACAGAATTGAGAATTTTTTGAAAAACATTGAAGTTTTTTTCATCTGATTAAAGAACAGCTGTACCAAAATTATTATTCAAATCATACAACCACGTCAATAGAAAACATGAAATCAAAAATATTATTCGTATCAAGTTCACTTTTATAGTGACTATAAATTGCTTATTATGTTTATATTAATTTGCTTTTGCAATAGGTAAACTTTTATCATCTTTTAGAGCATTGATTGTTAAACGAGCCTTTTAGACATGAAAAAATTAAGCTTCCGTTTTATGTTGGCTGAAAAAAAAACCAGCAACCACTCTCTTAAATGAAATTAATCTTAGAAACCAAGCAATAGAAAAAATAAAATCGATAGTTCAACCACGAAAGCAATTCTAGATTCTTGCTAATGTTTGATCAATTAATTACAATTATGTAAATATTAAAATGGTGGCTAGCTAGTTTGAAAACTTGATTGTGTGTTTGCGTCACAAGAATAAACATCTTTGCTATTTTGAACTGCAATATTATGAACGAATGTTTATCATTTTGCATGAAAGTTTTATATTAAAATTCATTAAAGCTGCAAGATATTTGCAAAATTATCATGTCAATCAAGAACCTTAAAATGATGTATGGAAAAATATGTCGTCCTGTGTTCTTACCATAGCTGAAAATGTATGAAGAAACTATTCTTTTAGAGCATCTTGTTTGATAACTTTGTAACATGCCCTACTTGATTCATATACCTAAAGTTCTTGATTGTCTCCTTAAAACATTTAGGAACTAAATTGAATACTTCACATGTTTTACACTTTTCTTTCAAACCTTATAGACCTAAATACAGCTTTTATCGATGTTCTTCATAGGAAATAAGACGAGATTTTTTTAAGCTAACATGCGGAGTGTGGGGTGAAATGAAACCCTTTGAAATAGTTTGGTGGCGTTCGTTAGTTGAAGCCAAATGAATTCGTAGTACAAATGATAATTTCGTGTGTTTTATATTTTTACTCAGAAGAATATTGCGAAATGCAACCTCACTTCTGAATCGGGGTCTACTTTTGGAGCACTCTCAACTTATCTGCACTTGTCCCTGATACGAGCCATAGCCGCGTCATCTCCTACTCAATTTGTTTAAACACAGAATGTTTCCAATTAGTTTAGTTTGTGCAACAACGTCCAGCAGCCTAAACTCCCGCGGCCAATTGCCTCTTCAAAGACAGACATCTAAGGCCACTTTGAATGAATATCTTGCCGGTAGTTCTGCTAGAATCACTTTTGATGCATTCAAGATTCGATTATTGCATCCATTGCTTAATTTATGCCGTTTGGCATTTCGCGAACGAGCCACCTTGCAATTGAATTGGTAATTCGCATTTGTTGACTAACGCTTTGTTCGCCAGTAAATTGCTGGGAGACAAGTTTTCCGTGTTCTGGACGTATGAAATGGAATTCTCGAAAAGCAATTAATAATTCTGTTTAAATCATGTGATTTAGTAAAACTACTGCTTTGATATTTCGCTTGCCCGAAAGTAAGGGGGCAGCAATTGGAGCCGCGTGTGATATTGTTGTTGGCCTCGAATTCTCCAATTTTTTTTACATGAAAAGCCAGTTAGCTTCACTGCAGAAGCACTGATCAATGTCTTGGGGTAATTCAATGCTAATTTCAGGAATAGACGAGAAGTCATAGAATTTTTCCAGTTTCAAATGAAACATTAGCATGCGATTGAATTATAGTCGCTTGAAGCATCCTTAGTCAGAGAAGAGAGAAATATATAGTACGTTCACGACAGATGTATATTTGGACTGAAAATTTAACGACTCCAGCGAGCTCATCACTCCAAAACTAGGTGCCTGCTAGTTTTTCGCACGAGTCGATGCACGCGCTTTCTCTTCTTTGCTTCTGCAAACTCTGCGCCAAATCCGTATCAACCATCTATCGGATATGTTCCTTACTAAAGTCTGAATTCAAAATGTTCATGTGGCATGAACCTTCAACAAAAGATGTGTTAGAATTTTTCAAATTAAATTTTTGTAAACCTAGACTTACTATGAGAGTCAAATCTGTCCAATAAAAAATAGTCAAAGTAAAATCCACAATCTCAAATATAGTTTATACTCTCCATTCGAATTCCATTATTTTTAGTTTCACATTTTATAATCGACTTTAGTTGATGCAATTAGTTTTATCATTCGTTACCATACAGATAACGACATTTGATTAAACAAAAGACGACGGCTAGATTATGTGTCATAAGAATTGCTGTACTTGCATGCACAATAATTTGAGGCACACATGGCGCGAAAAAATATGCTCGCAATTCCTTGATAAGCAGCCGTTATCAAATTCGAGTGCAATGATGCCATCGAAAAGCCTATTTTTGCAATGATCGCGGCCACACATGTGTAAAGCACATTTACACATTCATTCTTGGATTTTTTATTTTCAAAAAATAAAGCCATACGTACGTATGTTTGCAGTCAACATTCAGCGTTATCGGTCACCACATGGTGGTGTCTGCGATCAAATGAATGCGGAAATAAAATTTGAGTCATTACTTCCAATGTTTTAGAAATGTCGTATGCACTGTAGGTTTTTGACACAGAAACATTTTTCGAACTTTACTATCACTTTTTATTGCACCTTTTATGCCTCGATGACAGCGAAAAAGTTTGCATTTCCGAAAGTAACACATACTTCTTGTGCATTGTAAGAATTGCTCAATGATAAAAATATTTATAAAATATCATCTACAATCTAAAGGGTGGTAGAAATAAATCATGTTTTATTTTCATCTAAAAAATATAGTATATACTCTCTATAATTCGACCGATGTTAAATCGCATAGTCTCAAAATAATGATAACGAACCAATTTTCTCAATTAGAAATGAGTATTGTATTTTTATTTAGAAACAACTGATTTTTAAGCGCCCTAGGGATGAGAAAGGGTATAAAAATCTAGCCAGTCAGCAGCCAGCTCTTTATGAATGGTTCATTTTATGCGTTTGTTAACTTGGTCTTACAAAAAGAACTAAGGGCCGTTCGAGATAGCTTCCGATGTAGAATTGGGATTTAATTTTCATTACTTAAAACTAAGTGTTTGATTTGATTGTACTTGGAAGTTGCATATCGAATCAGAAACTTTGAATTCAAATTCAAATTTTTTGAAATTGAAGAAGATTCGGCTCAAAGAACTGTTCCAGGGGTAAAAAATAATTGGATTTTGATATGGGTGATGCTAATATATGTAACTTACAAGTTTATCGCACGTTTTGTATTTAGTTCCCCGCCTTATTTGCTATCAATACCTAATTGTTCCTGGCCCACATTCGCATACTGGCCAAAAATAAGCCAATGAGTCCTAAACCCAAATAGAGAGCAAGTCATCCATACGGAATTTGTGGCATACCCGTTGAGGTGTCGGCGAGGACATAATTAAATGAAAAGTATTAGCAAAATGCAGCTCAGTGGCATGTATTGCGCAAATGTCAAGTGCAAGCTACTGTCGCTGGCTGATTTATTCGCAACCACTTCTTGCCATGCACTTGCTGCACTTGGGTGCAGTTTCAGCTGCGGCCTCCATCAGGCGCGGGATCCATTCCCCGCCTCCCAGATGGCCTTCACTCTTCTCGAACGCTTCCAAGCAGGCAACTGCCACACCAATATCATGTGCACCATTTGAAATGCACAAGTAGTTGCACGACTGTGCCAATAATTCCATTTTGGAAAATCTGAGTAGCTGCCGCGGAAATGCACAAACCTCGGAAACCTGTTCTTTGTAGCCGCGAAAATGAGTAACTCAATAGGCGTCCAAAGGTCTTAAATTTGAATGAAAAACTGCGTAGTCCGCCCGCACTTCTAAGCCAGGCGAAGCTAATGCTTGATACGAAATTTTCCGGTGTTTCGGTGCAGGCAAGTAACAAATTTGAAAGCGAATGTCAAGCACAGCGGCCTCCTCCCATTTTCGCATTTTCACTCGATGCAAATTTCATGGAAATTTACGCACAAATAGTTTGGGAAAAATGCATTCGTACTTTTCAAAGTTGCTTTGTATTATTTTCACAGTTTTTATACTATACGTCGTTTAACTCTTGATCCGTAAAAGTTGACGTTGAGCTGCGATTGTTTGTTCGCTTCTCAGCAATAAACAACACAATTTTCATGGCGGATTGAATCTAATTTGCGTGAATTTCGAACGTTTAGGAGGAGCTAACCGCTAACTACAGTGAAATTATGTTTCAAGTGGTATATTGTTATTCCTTTTTAATGATTTCGTGGCTCGGTGAATAGCAGAGTTTAAAAATTAATAAGTTTTGGAATTTTCAGTTATGAAGAGTCAGCGCATCATAGGTGGTTTATCCATTTACTCGAGGTAAACAACTTGACTGCCAGTTTTCCGAAAGCTTCTTAGCATCAGTTAAGAGGTGGCAGTAGATTTTGTTAATTCGATCGCAGTTCGTTTTTCTGTTGATTAAATTGCCTGAGAGATGTTTAAGCCCATTTCTTTATTTTTCAATTTCCTTTTTGAAACGCTAAAAACGCGAGGAAGTTATTGGTCCAATCAATTCAATATTAAGTTTCAGCTTGTTTCCCATATAAAATGATACGAGCGTTGCTAGCTCTCATGAATGAAGCAACGATGATTCTCAGCTAGGTATCACCCTTCGTAGCAAATAACGAGTGCTCACTTGTTTCCTAAATTGGATCCTTCACATAAACAAAATAATCAGAATGCAACCATAATAGTTTTTTTCAAACCAAGTTGATACATAGTTCTTAGTCCCAGCTTGGAAAATGATTGCCGCTTCAACCACGTCCTGAAACCCTTTAAAGCTGCAAAAATCATTAAGTTTTTCGAATTTGACTTGACCATAAATTCATAGGTATTTCAGATTACTAACTCTATTTTTATGCAACTGCGTTCTGTGTAACTATTTTGAATTGCGGCGATGGCTGTGCCATACTCTTTGTCTTCTAGCATGTTTGGCTTGAGAATTAATTAACAATCACACCTTTATGCAAATGTCCCTGCTGGTGCCTGCTAAACATGATTTTTAGAAATATTTCACAGGAACAATCAGCACTCGAGCCATGAGAACGGCATAATGGCTGCGGAACAAGTGAGTCCGCTGAAGGGCAATGGGCATCGGCCAAACTAGAGCTGGGCAGCGTTCATTTTTCAACGTTGATTCTTATGAATTAATTGTCAGTATTTGTGGACAATCATGCAACAGAAACATGCACTGGCATCGGCTTCTTTCTTGGTCGTATACCACCAAACGACGCTGACCCGCACTCGCCCCGCACACTACTTCCGAAAAGAAAGCGTAGAAGCAAGCAAAAATGCAAACTGTATGTTTCATTTGCAATTTGAATCCTTGCACTCGTCCCATTATTTGGGGTTTTCAGGAGTGGATTATAGGTCGTAATCGCCCGTCGCCCTCTTCCTTCGCCAACCGAGCCCATGAATCATACCCTGACGCCCCTCTTCTGTGCTCCGGGTCATATTTTAAAGGACACTGACGGTGACGTGCTCTGGGCTCGTTTCAAATTTCCAGGCAGCGAACGGAAAAACAGTGGAACTGCCCAAACGAAGGTGAAAAATTGTCTTGTTCTACACCGCATTAAAAAAAGTTAGTACCGACTATTTAGAAAAATGTACCATTGTGTTGTCGCTCGCAAATGGACTGGCTTCGCCCAACTGCAATAAAAGGCAGATTAGGCCGTCCCAGGTGCAACGCTAGACATTCTGGGGCATGGGGCTCGAGTGGACCCACTGCTTGGCTTGAAACGGACACCTGTAAGTCGGCCGCCCAAATGCCCGGCCGCAGGAAGCTTGGCGTCCGCAACGCTGGCAAAATGGCGCTTTGAGGCGCGATGATTTTTCTGTGCTCGATTGCAGTTAATCAGCGCTGCAACCGTGGCGTAGCCAAAGCCCATAAAACGTCAAAATAGGCTTTTGTTTTGGACTCAGGTCACGAATATTTGCCATGAATTTTTATTTTCCTCCATGCATGTGGACGGGGCGTTTGCAGCGCGCATTGGCTCATGTTTACTTTACGGCGGAGTTTTTCTTTTGCATTCATGTAGTTGCTTCCACGGCCGTACTCCAGATTGATTGCAATTCCTCAATGAGGACTTGCCGTATTCCACAAGCCATATACCATTTGCCATATGCCGTGCGGCGACGACATCCATGCATCATAAATGCAACATGCTTCACTTCGAATCGCGTCACATACGGAACCGTTGCTAGATTAGCTTTTGACCATTTTGCCGTTTTGATGCATGGATTTCGCTTCGCGGATGACATTTGATGTGGTTGTTTTCCTTACATTCATCCATCGCTCGGCTTTAGCGATTCTAATTGAAATTTTTAATCGATAGCACAATACGCCCGTTGGTCGCGAGGGAACACTAGCCCGGCCACAACTGACGCCGGGAAGAAAAACGTTAGAAGACGACGCTCCGCCCGCCGCCAACCTGCTGCTGACGATGGCCATTGTGCGGTTTTTAATGATTCCTGCAAAACAAATGCCGTGAAGCTAGTTAACCGTTGAAGCCTCCAACGCTGACGACAATCTCAATAGTTTTTAACATTAAATCGTATAGTTTTCCGGGAAAGTAGTTCCTCAGCGCGATAACGCAACGTGCGTCTGCACATTCTGTCTCAATGGATAGGATTAAATTCAACTTCCACAACAACAAAATAACGTTAACTTATAACTTCAGAGAGCAAAGGACACAGACTTTATTTTTAAACGAGCGAAAGTCTGTGTTTGCCAGACTAAACGTCCGAATAGGTAGGTAGGCATTTTGAGGTTTTAAAAGTTTGTAGTAAACCTGTCGACAATCATGTTTTTGAAACCATGCAGGGAAGTACAAAAATCTCCAAAATCTAAAGATTTTCAAAAATATGTCATTCCAATTACTTTTATATTGGAGAGAAACAAATCAAATCGCGTTCCTTCGTCGAAGGCAAAGTAGTCTTGGAATATGAAAATATCGTCTTCATATCCAAATCTCAAGCGTATTATCAAGTGATTGGAATAATCGCCAAAGAGAATGATTGAAATTTATATTCCATGTATGCCTTAAAAGCAAAGATAGTTCGACCATCATCAGCCATCCATTAATAACATGGACATCCTATAAGAAATAAATCGAAACAATGTCCCAACAAATTACACTCAAACCAAAGAAATACGATCGAAGCAAACTAAACTCGTCTTCAATTTATGCATGATGGTTTGTGGCTACTCTTCTTCAGCATCTCTGCGTTCTCTGATTACCTAAACTATTTTTACTAGTTTCTGCTGGCATGCCCGCGAATGTGCGAATCACCGCAGACGAAACAAAATATTGACACCGTGCAACTAGAATGCACCTTGATGGGAAAGCCTCAAATCCTCTTGGCTTAATACGCACTGCGTGGCATTTAAAACTCTCCAAAAGATGCAGGCACTAACAGCAATCATAGGCAGCGAGTTGACAAAGAAGATGATGATGCCGAGGAGGCAACCAGATTCTTCATGGAACGAGGCATGTATACGAACGCAGCCTGGCTGTGGAAATGCGAATATGCGAAAATGCGAAACGCAGCCGAAGGTATCAAATGCAACATGACGCCCGTAGCCACAAATATGAAATTCACATCAACGTCTTAACGGATAGACTTCCAGCCAAAAGCAAGACTGTCCCAGGCTTTGACGACGTCCAAAGATGCCACACGAAATGAATCCATTTTTGTTGGATAGGAGAACCGAAAGAGTATCTGGAACAGAAAAGAATCTAGCAGTAGGAAAAGTCGACGGTAATCTAGATCAGGCCCCATCCGTGCTTTCATGATACTTTCCGATCCACTTCTACAATATCTATGTAATATATTAATTTTTTGCTCGAATTTCATGTGAAGATGAAGCCTAGCTTTGGTTGTGCCGTTGGCCGTTCCGTTGCAACTGCTTAGACCACTGAAAGGGAGAAACAAGGCCGGGCTGCCATTTTGATTATGAAAAACCTGGAAAATTTGATAAAATGGACGAAAAAATACGGTTTGATGATACTTTTCTTACACATTATGAGCCCTAAGTTCATTTTTGACTCGACGTTCACTCGTAGCAAGTTTGTGAATGACAGGTTAATGCTAAAGATACATTTTTTTTGGGTTTTTAAAGCGTAGTTGGAAGCATGATTAAGGTAAATATGTATTGAATACATTATGATATTATTATTTCAATGATGTTTGATCTTTGAATGTATTTTTTTATCAAAAGTTAATTGAAAATTTCACCTCTGACTAACTTGCAAGCAAAACCGAGCTAACACGTGTACCACTATTAATCTATTTATTGTAAACTCCACAACACACAGCTAGGAAAGGTCATCAAAAACAATTATTTATTTTTTGATTTATTTGGCTTTTTGATTTATTTGGCTTTTTGATTTATTTGGCTTGTCGAAAGAATTTTCTCAATAATTTAGCAACGTCTGTTCCACATTGTTTCTCAATTCCCAGTACCGTGGACATTTTAAGCATTGCTACAAACATTTTGCGGGTCTTATACTCTCTCACAATTTCGGATTGTATTTTATTTTTGGTTTTGTAATTGTATTGATTTTAAGAGCAACTTTGAACTTTTAAATCTATTCCAATGAAATAATTTGTTCCAGTGGACACCTAATTGAATTGAAACGCTACCTTTTTACTTATGACCAATATTTGGCAATTTGCAGGCACCAATTTGAAGCCGAAGGCTCGGTAGTATTGTCGCTGGATTAGTGAGTTCTTTATTCCCTGAATGACTTCAATAGGCAACACTTTCTTAGTGTTGATTTTTTGAAACTTATCTAGCAACGGACCAACAACTTCTATAGTGGAGTTGCCGCAAAAAATACAAGCAGAAAAATTGAGATGCAACAGAAGACGCAACCAACATCGGCATTAGTTGCAGCATAAACTCCACTTGGCTTCATGGATAGGCGACACCGCAAAAACTCCAGCGGCGACGTGCCTTGGGAAAGAACTCTTAAAATATTTATAAAAATAGTTTAAGGAGAAAAATGACTTGTTTTAGAAATTTAATCGGCCAGTGACTTCTGCGCAATTTGAGAAGACTCTTTAGTTGCGTCGTTCGGATAAATTCTGGCTAGAAACTGTTCGAGATACAAGATCTCTTGTCTTTCGCCATCGCACCACCAAACGAAGAGATGCACTGGTTTCGGCCGTCCTAACCTTGAGATGCACCTCGCCTTGCGGCACGCATTGCGGTGTATGCACCAATAAACGGCTCATGTTGTCTGTCAATTTCTGTGGTTGAAGAGCTACAATTGCCAAGGTGACAAAATAGTGATGACCAGCTCGATTTTGTCAGACTGGCTAAATGTGACTGCAGGCTAAAAACTATCTATACGACATTGATTTGCCAAACAACTGCAAGCGAAATTCTTAGGAAAAATCAATGGCTTTTTTCTCAAATGAAGTAAGTCTAAACTAAACGCTAACCCATGGAGCATCAAACAATAATAACTGAGCTGGATTTTTTTGTTTGAAATCCTTGATATGGTGGGGTAAGACATCCGGACTGGCAAAGGTCACGATAGAAGTTGGTGAGCCTTCTATCGAAGTATTTGATTTGCGATCTGTTTGATGGTGTAAATTCTTGAGTAAATTCACCGCCTATGGTTCAAGTAAGTCAGGTACTTTTGGATTCCTCCTTGATCATTAAAAGAAGCTTCTTGCTTTTCTGGAAGGAAATTAGGTCAGATTACAATCGGTGACTTCATCACACCTGGAGCTACCATTGGATTGCTAAGTGTTTTGTTGATCGGTAGTAACTGAAGTCTTTGGGTTTAATTTGGTACATGGCTTCTGCTCCTGAAACACAACCAAGTGCAAGCTCTTCGTCTCCAGTTTCAAATATCTCGTTCGGGGATAGATTGGGCGCGGGACCAGAGTAGCTATGAGAATCTCAGCCGCAACAGCGGGACATGTGCGTACTTACCACAAATTATGAGACCTTCACTATATGCATCGACTCGATTTTGACGTTGTGGCTTTTTAGCTCCATCCGTTTCTCATTTTTCCGTATTTTCTTCATTCTGACTCCAAGATTCACTCACCATTAGCTTTGTGATGATATAGTTTCAACTACAGCACATATGCACATACATATGTATGTGCCAAGCGCACGAAGTGAAGCGTGGGCTCGAGGAGTAGTATTTATTTGGTAGTGGTCCGCCTGTCTCCCCAGTCCGGCAAGAGGGTGTATCACCCTCTTGTACTGGTAATAAGCTTGAGCGTGGCGTAGAAAAGGAAACAGCTGTACTGTCGTAAAATATGACACACAGGGGTGAAGAATTTGGAAGCAAGGCGAAGGGACGACATGTGTAGGACTATGGATAAACACGCATCGGAGCTAGGGATTGCCGTGGAAGCCTTCAAACTTGGGTGGTTCGTTGACCTCGGCTCAATTTATTTTTGGTTGGGATAGGCTCAGGCAGGACTAAAGCTTGATGATAACGACAAGACGTCGATAGTGGAACGGCTGAGCTCCCGTGCAGCAGACAAGAAGAAGTTGAGTGACAGGGGTTGATTATGGGTATGCAAGCTCTTACGTGCCAGCAGCCGTTGGAGGGCTGCGAGGAATGTAAAAGGGGAGAAACCCAACGACGAAAATTTTGCTCGATGCCAGACGCACTTCTTTTGTCAATAGGTTCTTGTACACGCTGTGCTCCGAGGTTGAATAGGAAAGTTAGCGATGCATCAAAACACATCAGCTTGCCTTGGCCGAAATCGAATTACCAGGTTGACTATGAACTAGTATTGATGATATGTATGTATGAATGTTCTCAGCATTCAAGACTCGTTAGATTTTTCCTTCTTGTTACTACTTAACACGTTGCATAAAGAATAGTCTAGGATGGTTGCTATTTTATGTATAGTCTGTTAACTTTAATCGGTTTCTCAGAGTCTGTAGTAGTAATTCGCTGTAACAAACGTGAAGAACCGTCCGCCAAATGAGGGGTCTGATTCGGTCAACAGTAGCGATGAAATGTGATGAAAGATGTGACTGACAATCCGGTGCTTTATGAGCTGGAACCGCATTATTTGAACATATTTCTGAAGGTCAAATGTGGACATATTTGAGGCAAAGTCTAAGGAACCAAAAGATTATTATTTTATTCGAAATCAAACGTAGATTAGATTAAAATTAAATTTTTTGAAGTGTCTACTTTATGAAAAGACAGACAGTCCTTAATGCCAAAATCAATGTTAAGGTAATATGCAGACTCCTTTTCTCGTAACGGAGTCATTTTGTTTGTGTTTTCTGAAAATATGAAAACTATCTGGTTTTTATTTTTAACGATGAATAAAGGGCATCTAAAATGATATACTTAGACATTTCGCCCGAATGAAAATAGAAGTCATTATCATAATAAGTTTTTATTGTGATCAAAAAAATGTAATAATGTGTGTATTTAAATAAAAACTAAAATACCTCCCAGATCAATGTTTTCACTGTACCATACAGATAGCAATATGCAGTAGAATGGGAAAGCTATTTGTAGGAACAATATCGCAAATAAATGTGGCATCATATTCGTTAACTCCTGGCCCAACGTTTACATTCACAACACTGGATCCATCTTCTCCGTGCTGATTATTGGAAATTTGTTTTTCTTTCGCTACTGTTTTCATTATTTATATTTATGAAGAATGGTGACGATCTAACCAAATACTCATTTGTATGCTTGAAACTTGGGAAAAAAATCATTTTGACCTAAAGTATTATTAGTTCAATAATTGTTCATGCATCAACTACAAATTTTTCGGAAGGATCCCACAGTTCATCCGGTGAATGATGAATCTATCATTTATCGCTTTCGCATTTTCATCTCCAATTGATACTAATTTAAAATTCAACACTATGCTTTCCGTTTCTTGTAAAAATGAAAGAGGTTTTAAGACTGAGACAGTTTATTGAATTTCATTATTTTTCCTATTTTATTTGTATATCCCGTTTTAAGCACACTTCCCCCACATAAATTCAATCATCCACATGAAATCTTCGGAGAAAGAATGTAACTCATTTGAACGATTCATATTGTATTTTGGTTACTAACGAACGACGAATATAGATTTGATGGTATTAATTGATAAAATACATGTATAAATCTACGTTTTGGATTGGTACACCTAAGTAAGACATATTTCAAAAAAGAATGACTTGTTTCGAAGTGGATTAGAAGTGATATGGCATTGCTTAAACCGGTGTCGTCGTTTAGCGTTGTTGCTTATTTGAATAACATTAACACATTAATTAATAAACCGAGGTTCAAACTAAAATGAAGTTGTAGGAAAACAAAGGATGAATTGGAAGTTATATAACACCCACTGTTTTGGCTTATTCCTATTTTATAATTCTCCCAGTTTAGTCTCAATTCTGCTAATATATGTAACAGGAAAATAACTGGATTCAAATCCGCTTCCCTCCTTATTGTGAAATTTACATATTTTAGATGGATTGGCTTGGAAACAAATTGGTACAAGATGTGCAGGCTTGTCCATCTGCATTTGTACTATTTGTTATTTGATAACAACCCTTGACTCACTGATCACACCAATAACAAATTGCAATGTTCCCATTTCCATCCATACGCGATCCAGGCACAATGGCATCAATCTTTCGCACTACCATCGATCATCGATTTCCTTCATTTTTCTTCGCGGCAGAGGTGATTGGACTCTTTTAGAGAATGCTCGAAGCCGCGGTCGGTCAGGGCGTTGCGGATGGCCCGCCCGGTGCGACTTTAATAAAATCGCTGCACTAATGTGCAGTGTGCACATGCTTCAAAAAGTCTTCGCTGGTTCGGCACCAGTCGATGGCCGACAATGCTGGATGACCGCACGTCTTGCACCCAGGTGGGTACTCGTCCGTTCGGCGCTGACCAGCCTCAATGTTCCCAGCGTTGAGGTCTGCGGACGGGCCCGCAATCATCACATCAAACCCGGTCTGATGAGGCCCGGGTTCGCTGCCCCTCTGCAATGCCTTTGTTTGGAAGCCAACGTCAAACGGATGGCGTTTTTGCCACTTTTCGTCATCTGCATCGTTTAAACGAAATTTTTGCTGGGAAGTGCATGCAGCTGGGGCTGATGGCGACTGCATTAAGCATTTCCTTTGAAGCTGCATTCGCCGGGCGGCGGGGACGGGCGGGGCAGGCGATCCGATCAGAAATCTCATCGATCTTGAGGTGTTCTGGCAAAAAATTCGACGCAACATTACCAGAAAGATCGATCATGTATGGCTGCAGAAATGTTCAAGTGCAGATTATGTAAGATGGAGCCTTTGTCGCGCCACACTACGTGGAAAAGTGCGTGCACCAATGGGAAATCCTCCACTTCGGCTCGATATGCATTGGTTTCTCTTATAAGGTCTTCAACGGCAATTACATACATATACAAGATTTTTTTTTGGTTACGAATTTGGGTGCCCTGTTTCCGAAGCATCGTAATAGCTCTTTCTGAAGCCCTGCTTTTCCTAATGGCGACTCAGTAGGCGTGCATCTAATTTCTTTCAGTTCACCACCAATACATTATCTAGCCGCTCTATGATCCGATTTCCATCTGGTCAGCGGCCATGGAAATGCATATCGCGATTCCGCATCTTCATCGCGATCGCGCAAAAATTTGCCGAACAAAAACTCATAAAACTGCATTAAGAAGTATTATGTCGTTTGCGAGCGCGGACGCACAAAAACTAGACCTTTGGCATGGCGGGGATGGCGATAGAACACAAATGCGACAACATTCCGTTTTGTACGCAGAAAATTGGAAGATTCGCCAACGGCCAATGATCCGGCGGGCTCTGGAGGCTCCCATAAGAGGGGCTGGCAGCCTCCATCCCGGGCGTCGTAATTTTTCCTCTTTCGAAAAGTTTTAATCTTTCAGATCTATCACGGGTCCAACTCATTGGATTTATAGGGCTCGACCGTTGTTCGCAGTACGTTTGCCGCTGTCGCCCGCTGGCCGGCCGGCCGCGCCATCTTGTCGGCTGACCAAACTCCATGAAAACTTTTTCTAGTTCGCATGTTTTCTGGCAAGTCTTGGAGCGATCATCATCGGATCACCTGGAGACGAGGAAAAACATGTACTTAGAGTGGAAAAATGACGCGCTGTAATTGCAATGGGCACTGCAGTTTGGTAGCGGCATTGACTATTTTTGCGTCCGGTATTCTTTTAAAGATGGTCGTCCAAGACATTTTTGCGAAATTGTCCAGCGCTACGAACGGTGGTGCGTTGCTTTTCTAGATATTCAGGCATCCTCACTATGCCTGACCAGCGGCTTAAAATTATAGCGACAAAAACAGTAGAAATGAGCCTTGTGGGGATTTCGCGGAAGGGAGTTTAATGACCAGCTGAAACAAAATGTTTTCCACCAGTTTTCCATCCAAGGTTGCCTTCAGACGGCAAGTATAGAATGAGATAATTTTGAAGACACATCACGCACGGTAATTAGACATGCGAATGTAATGCAAGATTATCTTCGTCGAAGTTTTTCTTTGGGTAACGAGGTATATAATGGAAAAAGAATTATCTCGGTATGTACTTGAGGGTAAGTTTTTCGCGACATTCGCTTCTGGAATCCCTAATATCATTGGCTTCGCAGCACTACCTACCTAGATATTTGTTTGCAACATCATGCAAGTTGTGGACAGGAAGTAAAAGATTTGATTTGATTTGATTTTTGAAATTGTTCTGGTTTTTGCACTTTTACAAGTCTCTATCTACCATATTTTGAAAACAATGTGAAATTGCCAAGAAATAAGATATACCCTCAATTTAAACACAAGAAATAAGCGAGGAAACAAACAAGCGACTAAAGTGTTGACCAGAATTTTAAACTACAATTTAATATGCATTGTTTGGTAGTATTTCGTACTATTGCATTAATCTTATACCGCATCATTTATTATCGGCTATAATTTTGTTAAAAATAAGACTTAGACTTAAATAGTATAAAGAAACTATTTAAGGACAGACAAAATCCATAGCTAGCTATTTTTTCATAAATTTGTGATTAATGAGGTGGTAATAAAAAATATTGTTGCTTTTGAATGTTTATTTTCATTATAGTTCTCCAATTTTGATTATTTGTCACTTCGCACTTCAAACTTCAATCTGGTTCGGTCATGTTTGCCGAAAAGAATCATCTTAATCATTATGTTTGGGCTGCATAAGAACAGTTGAGGTCACTCCTTGTGTTTCATTCTTATTGATTTTCTGATTTATTTCTAAGGCACATCCTACTCACAATTGAGCCATGCAATGATTACATAAAACTTCAGTGACCGTTTACAACATCACTGAATTAATTTGCTCTGTAATTTTCTTTTCTGAGCAGCCATAGATTAATCTTCACCTCCACCTTGCATTTGTTCGCTCATTTTACTCATACTCACTATTCTTTCAGACCCACTGGAAATTTTGGACACTTTGTGACGAAGACAAGGGTACGAGCAGTGAAGCTTGCAGGAAAGTTCCCATTTAAAAAAAAGCTTCATTACTTTGTCCACACGAACTGTCTCCGTGCGGGTTGTCTACTGCTTTTTAAAACTTTACTTCATCCTCCAATATTTTTCACAATTTTTCGCTTCACCTCCCAGTAGTTTTACCTACGTTTGATAGCCCCTACTTTGGGGGTTTAGGTGTATATCAGCTAGCTGGTCATATTGAATGAAAAGTACGGGAAAGACAATCTCCTTGGTTTGGAAAGGAAAAAAATGTCATATGCGCACCATCCACTAAATCCAGCCAGCACCATCACAATCGCAGCAAGGATACTTCTTAGAGCTTCGGACGATTGATGATTTTTTCGGGTTTCTTCCCAACTCCTCATTCTTTTGGATCGTGTTTAGGAGTGCGGTGCTGGAGGTTTTTGTTAGTTTCTTGTTCTCCTCATTCTGGCATTCTCCATTTTGGGGCTGAATGGATTTTAAAATGCAGTCTGGATTTTTTTCTTTGCCATTGTTTGGCTATTCTCCCGACGGATCGATACTGAAATAAATAACCAATACCTGGCTTCTACTATGGAGTGAATGCTGTCATAAATGCAGGACGCCAGCATATTAATGGCCATACAAGTATTAAAATTATGATTGAACAAACCGCAAATTTTTTGTGGCAAGTGGTGTTGATTGAGATATAGTCGCAGGAATTACATTCATATGACAGATAGATGAACTTTTTTCATTTGCAGAAATGCATCCCGAAACTTAAGTAATGGAAATTTTCTGTTTCTTCATACATAGCCTGGCTACCTCCAGCGTTTTCAATCTGAATCAAAGTTGGCATTCTGTTTTCAAGATATGCCTTGCCAAAACTCAACAGCTTCATGATGAGCTGGTTTCGAGTATGTTCGAATCGATTTTGAACTAGTCAGTCAATATCCCCCAAATTCATTGTCATATAAGAGCAAACTTTCAGGAGTTGGTGCTGGAAGGATATTCGAATTAATACCACCCACTCTATCTTTCCTAGCTTTTGATTTTCCGATAGAGATAAATTTTCCGACGTCCCCGTTTATTAGGAATAAACAGAATGCAAAGTGCAATCATCGAATGCACCATAAAGAAATGTGGACATGCGGCAAGAAATGCATACTCTCGTTTGGCAAACAATACGCGCTGGATGGACTGAGCGAAATGAGGGACGCCGAACGGAGGGAAATCACTTAATATCAGTTTTTAATCCTGCCCTCGTACGTCGATACCAATACCGATGGAAGCATACGAACAGCAATGGCCTTTGGAGTGGTTGGCCGCCCTCCATGCGCTTCTGCACGAAACAATAATGACCACTGGCGACCGAGTGGCAAAGACGCAATTCTAAGCTGAAGTTCACTTAGTGTCCAGGGAGCCCCAAAGTGATTGACAGTCCAAATATTTATTTTGCATAGCAATTAGGTGGATGTCGTCGAAGACTTTGGCGACTCCAATAGCCATGTTAGGGAAGGCTGGACGCGGTCGTGTCGGACTATGTTTAGTGACCAGCCAAGTCCATCCTCGGTCAACTTGGCAAAGTGTGCACCTCTCGCGGTATGACAAACTCGCGCTAATCAACCGACGTTTCGGTGACAATTTTTCACCATGTTTCACTAGGCATTTGGACAAATCAACGACAAGTATTTAACCCTTATTTTGCGTCTTGGTGGCCTGATATGTAGCGCTGAAGTCTGTAGACATTGATGGTTCACCATACCGAGAAATAGAGAGCAAAATGATGAGTTGGATCAGAGGCACTCAAAATAATAACTTCTTATAAACATTTTTATAAGCACAAATGATTATTTGAAAAGTATGATGCTCAACTAATTAAGACTTATCATTAGAATTAATAAGAACTCTGAACTGTTCAGCACGGAATTGTAGATAGTTTTCGATTGACACCGCTCCAAATCCCGCTGATTGCTATCCGCCCGTTTTTTCAGATGCAAAGGTATGCCAACAACCTATTTGGATGGTTCACCATAAGGACATAAGAACAAGACATGGCATGCTATTTCGCACGCACCGATCATTTTTCTCGCACGAAACCTCCATGGCGACGTGAATATAGATGTTTTCCGGGCAGAAGTAGTAATTTAACGGGCACTTATTTTTCAATATGACAACATCATTGAGCAGATGCGTGGAACGAACCAATTTTGGCACTCGACAGAGCATACCATGGTCCATACATGGTCATTGATACAGATTGATACTGACAAAATTGAATTTGGAAATCGGCGCCACATATTTCGCTGTGTAGCTACTATCAACTATCAATCCTCCAATAAGCAAAACTAGGTAAGTTTGAAAGATAATTTAGCGGTCTATGGTTTTGACTCAATGTTTTTCTATAAAGTTTTGAAAAACTTTAAGTGCTTTTAGTTCCAAAAGTAACGACTAGACAAAAAAAATATTCAATCAAAAAAGATGGGAAATTTAGCTTTACATGAAAGCATTCTACTAATTTTTGGCGTAAAATCAACGGTTTCCAGGATTATAGTCAGAATCTTTAGTTCAAGATGTCGGCTAAAATCTGCAGTAATTTGTTGTTCGACTATATTTTCATAGTTAAAGAAGGAGAAACAACATTTATCAAAATTTCAACTTTTCCATATTTCCAATTTCCATATCCCAGGTAATTTGGATGGCTCTCGGGTTCTACTCCATTACCATTTTTGTGCGTATTTGTTTGAAAACAAAGTTGAAGAAGCAATGAGACAAATGCATTCTGAAAAAGTCTTTAAATTTTGACGTTATCAAATTTTCTATGGCTTCTGTGCTTCGAAATAAAATTGAGTACGGTGGTACCTCGGCTTACAAACTTAATCTGTTCAATTCAGAAGCTCGTATCTCGAAATTAGATGCCCATTTAACCCTATATGTATATAATGATGCACAAAGACGATCCTCACAATCAGGCGTTATGAGAAGAAGATGTGTTATTATTATTATTTATAAGGTTTTGGCTGTAATTTCATGGTTTGCATGGAACTTCCTTGAAATAAAAAATACATTCTCTGTATTATTAAATTTATGTGTGTACGACAAATCATATTTTAAAATATACTTTCTCTTTTCATATGACCTAGATTTACTTTAAAGAATTTTTCGGGTTATTGGTGAAGTAAACGAAATCATGTAAGCTAGACTGAAAAAATCTGTTTTATTCTCGAGGACAAATAAAATAGGCTTAAAAACATTGGAACACCGCAATACTGTCTTATAAAATTGAAATCCCCGAAATAGCATTAAAGCGAGTAAGCCGGCTATTTCCGCTCACTGGATTCCCTCAGTACCTACAAATTTATGTTACTGCAGGGCTTTCACTCCTTTCAAGGGTTAATCGACGTATCTTCCCGCATTTATGGAACGTGCGAACTTCATCATCGTAGGTATCTAACACGCCTCGAGTTTTTCACGTGACAATGCTAATACTGACGAATATGTAGTCGCCGAAGGGAGCTAACAACGTGTTTGACGACTGGGCGCCAGTTTGGTGCTCAGTACGGACAGAGGACATTGACGCTGCAACTGTCGCTTTGGGAGCCCAGCACTAAGACAATGGTGGTTCGGCAAATTTAAACGAAATCAGTAGCTGACCGCAGTAATCGCCTGACAACAGGATTCCTAGAGAGGGATGAGAACAATCCCATCCTGGCAGCGAATAGATCCCCCAATAACAATCGGCCCGAAAATCCGGGCCGGGCTCTGATGGCTGCATCTTCGTTGGCAGGCTTCCTGCTACATCATTCAATGATTATGATAATGTGCTTTGGTTGATGCAATAATTATATTAAAGCGGCGAATACTGAGTAATAAAGTGATGGGCGCGGAAAGTGGGCCTGCCTAGGGGTTGGGGTCAAGTGCGTAAGCAGTCGGATTGGCACGACACGGCTCATTGAGCTTTAAAGTTGGAAGGACTTTGATTTGCCTTTTGGCATCAAGGATAATGATTTGGGGGCACTGAACTATTAAAGTAACTTGAAGTGAAGGGCGTAATTATAAGCATCGAGTCCCCTATTTGCTGTTCACGTCCTGGCCCCGCACACGCATCGATATTCATCCTTGCCCCGAGATTGAAGCTGGCCCTCTCGTGGAATGGAGTAATGGAGTTGAGTGGTGGTGAGAAATGCCGTTTCTGGGGCTAATATTGCACCCTCGATGCCTTCACGATACATCGGTTCGTCGGTGGTCTGACTCTTGTTTATATAAATAGTCTTTTAGTTGCGTTGCTGCATTCGCAATACCGGGAATATGTCAAAGGTACAACCCAATAGGAGTATGACCGCATCGGTTTTGTGCTTATAAGCCCAATGTGTGTATTTGCCGGTAAAGTATTCTATCCGAAGTAAGGCCGATTAGGGTTGTGCTTTTGCATATTATCAGAAAATTCATTAGAGGGTGCAAGTGAAACGTACTGCCCTGAGAAATGTTCAAGAGTTGTTACAGTATGCTAGTCAAAGGAAATCCATCTGGCGTTTTTCTTATTTTCCGAGGAAATGAAGACTTTTCATCTTGTAAGGGATACTGAATAAATACGACTCTGATTGGAGTATGGGCTCGTTGAAATATATGTGCGAATGATAAAATCAATTAGAAAAATTAAAGCTATAGCATTGAATGCGCTTGAGATTGTTCAAAGTTATGTAAAACTGAAGTGTAGCCATATTTTCAAAACTTGTAAAATAATGTACGGTTTATAAGTTCTCACACATTCAGTAGTTTACTTAAAATGTTAATTTCGCATCGCATGACTGTTAAATTTTTTTATTCTTTTTAAATTAAATTTCTTTCAGATTTGAAGCAAGACGTATTTAAACTTGAAATATTCATGATTAAAATATTTCATAATTTAAATTTTTCCAAACAATGAAGTTTACTTTGAATGAATTTTCCATAACTATGGAATACATATTCTTGAAATCAAGAATTATTCTATAATGACTTTGAATTTTGATTTTCAAGAAATGTTTTCCGAAAATCTATGTTTTTATTCAAACAAAATAAAGAAATTTTCTTAGAAGGCGAGATATTCTAACTTTCTTTACAAGCATTTCTTTCCTTGGCACTAGATCATTCTCGAATTCTTCCTTGGAAAGTATTTTTACTTTGAAGTGGGGCAATATTTCTCTGAGTGTAAGGAACCAACAATTGTTTCCACATAGCTGTTTAAAATATGGAAAAGTATATTGATTCGTGCAAATTAGAACCTATTTTTTGTGCCTCAAAAACGGAAAAACAAATACAAGCAACTTCATACGAAAGCCAAACACTAAAGTATATTGAAGGTTACGCTTAAGCGATCGTGAGAAATTACATAGACATCGGACTTTTTCTTTGTTGGAGTGAATTGAAAAGTGGATGTATTTTAAATTATAGATTGACCTCTAAATGTTACTACCAAATTGTTTGTGTACCTCAAAATATCTTAGTTTCTGTCTTCGAAACACAAATCAAAAATTTACCAAATGGCACCGCAATAAAACGTTATTCAAAATAAATTCAAAATAAATTATCAGCATCATTGCAGCCATCATTGTCAAACAATTGAAATCATTGTTGATCGCAAAAGCCATCAATTTTCATTTCCTTTCGCTGAACGGAAAACAAAACTCCCATTCCATGTGGCCGTGACCTGCGTCAACTCAAAGTTTCGTACACCCTTTCATGGCAAACGTTACAAAGAAAATGTTTAAACATAATAACAACATCGATTCTCACATGAGAGATAACATAAATTACCAAAAACAAAAAACTGCATTTTCGCACATGCAAATGTTGCACCGCTGCTCTTCGCCGGCCGGCAAACCGTTGGCGTGCTCTGAACAGGTAAGTCAATGGCCGCTTGCATGGCTCACCTCGAGCCGAAATTGGAATTTTAATGAAAGCAATTCTAGTCACAAAAAACCGAAACAGCTTCAAGACAAAAATGCCATTTTGCAGGTTTTCTTCATTTTGGCTTTGGTCTCAGCATGTTGAAGAGGATTGTTTCTTTGAGGGATGGACATGAGCCCGTGGCTATCGGTAGTGGTTAGCAATAGAAAAAAATGAACAAAGAGTACATTAACAACCATTTACTTCTATTCGGTCTAAGGTAGGATTTTTTAAAGAAATTGTTACGCCTGATGTGAAATGTTTCCTTTTAAAACATTTCCCAAATTATTTAAACTTTTCGCAAAATATTTGATTATATAAAATTCCCCAAATTCCTGTTTCAACAATTCTTTTACCTACGTTACAATGGATATTTATTGGTCAGTATTTTACTAATTGTTATGAGCTCGCAATGTTACTTGATTGGAAAGAATTCAATCAATTCATTTAATTCTTATTATTAAGCTTGGATATCGTATCCATTTCATTATCCTTTGTCAAGTGCAATCCATTTGATGGGTTCAATCTGCGAATATAACATATAAGCAATATGCGAGCAATATTTTGCGTTAAGTAAATGAGAATCGATTCTTACATCACAGACACTAGTTATTTAGATGAAATCAACAATTGATGAAGTGCTGAAAGTCACAAACAAAACTAAGTTTTTCATATATAGTTTCACATCTGTGTATATAACCATTTCGCATATACGAAAATCACCAGGCAGATAATAAATTTAATTAATTTACTCATTATACAAATGGAAGAAGATCGAGCATAAATATCAGCCTTCAAAATTATGGATGTACGATAATGTTGTTGAATGATTTAAAAGGTTTCGCAGTTTCAAATACGATCACTTAACACTTTGAAATATAAAAAAAGAAAACGAACACTAAACATATCCAAAAGGCATAGTATACGTATTCACTGCTATCAGCACTCGTCATTCGTTCCTGTATTTGCCAAAACTATTTTTATTGGCAGCGCATCTTTCTAAAAGTATACATATTCCAATGAATCAGGAAGTTATAAATTTTATGTCAAGTTATCATTTTCCTTAATTATCTCATTTTTGTTTCATTTTCTATGTTTTTAATATTTTTCGGAATAAGGTCATCATAGTGGTTTAACATCCACTAGAAATGTTTGAATCATATTTTCCAGATCAGTATTGAAGCCTTTGGATATCCCAAAAACGAACAACTGCCACCAAAATTTTTCATGAATAGCATGCCATAACATAGTAATTTTCCAATATTTTTTAATAAACAAATTATTTGGGTAACATTATTGAGTAACAAACCTTTTCCATTGTACCAAATAATTTCAACATATATTGAGGCTTCGAGGTGAATCGGCGAATGTTTTAAAATTTTATGATTTTGTTAAATTTTCATTTAAAAGTGACCAAAGTTCAAGCGCCAACACTCATTCCACAATGTAATCAACGGATGTCCAGTGCCCTGAAAAAAGGAGCTCGATCACAGGCTTGCACTCCCTCCACTTGCCGTTAGACTTTTCGCACCACTTTCTCGCCAGCTGAATCCTGTGGCGAAAGCATTTCCAAAAATTAAAACAAGCAGACGGTATAGAGTCATGTGGAGTAACAACAGTGATAACGTCTGTATGCATCAGTTTTATCATGGACTTCTTCTAGAAAGTATCGTTTGTTTGGCATATTACTGTCGTTCTGCTGTATATCTTAGCTTTCTTTAATTGCTCTGTAAGTCCATTGGCGATATTGCACAATGAAGGCATTCGCACCTGTATTAAGTATTGATTTTATCAAATTATCAATTTTTGAAACATTTTCAAAGCATGTTTTGATGACAAACTTAACAAGATGCACTTACCATATGCTGTGAAGTAAAAACATAAAGGCTAGATCTTCGACTACGAGCAGTAAAAAGTTAACTGTATTTTTGTCTAATTAGACCATTTAAAAATGGAATTTCCAAACAAATGTGAAAAAAATCTTACGATAGATTATTTTTACAGATAATCAAATCCACCATCGATACTCTTAGACGATCACACTTTTCCGTTTACCTATACTATACCCTGCATTGAGTCTCGCCAAGTGTTCTGCAATGATGACTCCATTGGGCAGCAAGTTCTGGCCCTCCAAAACACAACTGACGCCGCGTCGTCCAAAAACCACTTTTGGCTGCTCCACAGCTAAGAAAATCGAAGAAAATGGCAAAGGCTCCGAAGTGATTGGCACACCCCAAGGCCACCGATCCGAAAAAGGAAAATATGGTCGTCCGAAAAAGTGTAGCCAGCGAAGCAGCAATCAAAAAAATTTCGTTTTGTGGTAGGTCGCCGAAGAAGAATGCGGAGTGCAACGGGACCGGCGACGGGTAAATGCAATGTGGAGGGCAAAGTGGTGGTCGACGTCACGCTATTTCGTCTTGTCGGAGGTTATGGTTCTTGCAGGTTTTTGACCACAGAAATTGCATTGTGACGCTGTTCCGCACGTAATTTTGGCGTTGCTTCAGCGGAGGGGCTGCGGAGGACAACAAATCCGTATGGCATTGGACACGCATCTCAAGCTTGACGGGGTTCTTGTGCGACCCCGAAACATAGCAAGACGGTCGGTTTCTTGGCTCCGAAGCGGCCTGCGAAAATCAAAAGAAACAGCACAGTGAAGTCGCAGAGTGTGTGAATTTATTGGGCCCTCATGCATTGCTTCATTGTTTGGAGATTCAGATGTTCTTGAAGAAATCGGGGAGACGGTGGCAAGTGCGCTCAACTACGCTGGGCAAAGAAGTGTTGTACAGCCATTAGTATTAACATACATACATGCATACATATGTCCAAAGTGTAATGATACTGAGACACGCAAGGCAGTCGTTTTGCCCAAAGCTCCTGGTGCCTGACTGCGCCTTCTGGCTTATCCACCTGGAAGAAGCCAGTGATCTAACCAGATGGATGCAGCCGACAACCCTGGCCCAATTTCCCAGCTTCCCGTCTTCTGCTTAATATTACTCTGCTAGCACGTTAAAAAATTCAGAAACTGCATCTCGACCGGATGTTGAAGAATTATCAAGAAACCAGAGCATCTACAACTATCATAGAATAATTGGCAAAAGGCACAGCCGAACGTTGCACTTTGGGATTTGGTGCATGCGCCCATTTTGTGGCCGCAGGAAGCCCCAGCTGCAGCCGCGCACCCATTCCATCTTTGGCTCCGGTCAGAGCAACGGAGGGAGGCCGTGGAGCGTCTAGCGAAGAGGCAATCAAACCCATTCTTCGAAAGCCTCGAAAAGCGACCGGAAAATAGGAAAAAACTTTCCGGCGATTAGCTATCGAAGTCTTTCTGAAAATCATCAAGAAGTTGCGCGCGCACTGCAGAGTGGTAGCTCGAAAATGCACCAGGGAATGCACTTGGTCAACAGGCGGCAGATGTTTTCGCCGAACCGGGCGAATGCAAGAAGTTGCAGCAGCATTTTGTCTTAGCTGGCAGTGGCCGCAGTCTCAGCCTCAGCCGTAACCCTTGGTCATGGCCACTGCTTTGCCGATGCAAGAACTTTTGGCGCACCGACAATTACGATGCCTGCAATAATAGAGCAGGGTACCGGCAAAACAGACCTGCAGTGGCGGCGGCCAATAATCTTCTCACGCAACGCAAACCTCGTTCTATTTTTTCAGATAATATTGCGGCATGTTTTTCACTCTTCCAATTTTCCGACTGGAAATTTGCACTCCGGACTCTGGTGTGGCTGGCCGCTAAGAAATTAAAATGTTGATTATCCTCCGGTTATTATAGTATCAAGCAGGCTGGCGAGTTTTCAGAAGCGCTAAAAGGGTCTGAATGCATATCTTGAATATTTAGGGAGGAAAATACATTTTAATCTTTGAAGGATTGATGTTAATGCGATGGAAATGTTTCTTGCCCACACATTTTTTCAAAAATCCAATACAGCTCGTTGTTCCATATAAAATGAAAGCACAGTCTAACGATACAATGCAAATATTGACAGAACTGCTCGGACTCGTCTCTTGTTATATGATGGTAAAAAAAAACAAAATATGTGGGTTTATTTTCTCTCTTAATGTTTGATTTTAATGGAAAATAATATATGCTGCTAAGTCCCGTAAATATTGAATATAGTTTTCTAGTAAAGTGCATTAGTTTTTCCCAGTAATAGAGATGAACATGTTTATCAAAGTTAATTATTGATTTTTATGATTTTAGTAAGATACAAATACCTACTTTACATACTTTAAATCTGCTTTTATCTGACCTGCTTAGATTTACATTTATTTGAAACTGACTGGGTTTGTATGAACTCAAAAATGAGAGTAAGATACTTGTCTTATTCTTCAAATGTTCTATTCTTCGAAGCGAGAAAAAGTTTCAATGCAAGAAATTATTTGGGAGTCTAAAATCCTCTGCAATTTTCCCTGTCAAGTTAATAACAATACATTGATTGGTATCAACATGCTATGTACATAGAAAATACCATAATTTTCGAAAGTTGTGCCATTTGAAGCACGCACATCCCCTAATCTCCTTTAAAATTCAAAATCCAATAATTATCTTCGGCAAATCCCATTCGCTGTCGTATATTACCACTGATATGTTTATCAACTACAAATCGCTCTCGCCAATCAAATAACCAAATCAATAAATTACTGATAAATGATAAATGCGGCATACATTTTGAATGGAATGGATTAATTAATGCACCGAGCAGTTGTCGAGCCAAGCAGCTCGGCGTGAATGTTCCCCTTTAAGAAATAATTATCTCTTAAAGTCGAAGGATCTGAGGATATGTAAGCCAAATGATCCTAATCCGCGTTGGTATCTGTGGCTTAGGGCAAGGACTGCAAATGTTATTCATAGAGTGCGCACACTAGCACAAAGCCATAAACGCACCGTAGAGTATACACGCCCGCACCTTTTGCCGTTGCAGAAGGTCCTCGGGAACGGATCAATAAATTGGCACGCGTTCCATATCGTTATCACACCTTCCATCAGTTGACTTTGCGTGACATCATTTTGCATATATGCACGTTGAGAAGGTATCAACTGCATTATATTTGGACTAGTATATTTTGTGCAAGGTAAGGAGCCAACCGTGCAGTGAATATGGGCATAGGGTGTTTGAGAGAATCTCGTGTTTCCAACTAAGGCAGTCTAGTTTCAGACAAAAACGAACATACATGTGTCTAAAATATTTAAAATCTTAAAAACTAATAGCTCACCATGGTCTAGCAAAGATATCCAAAAAACGATTACCGATGATTGCGTCGAATTTATAAACGAATAGTGATTATTTCGAAAAAACATTATCACAGGACGTTGCCTTTGATATCTTTGAGATACTTAAATAGAATTTAAATGCAGGAGAATGCCAGCAAAAGATTGTCAACGACTTTAGATGTGGTCAGTAGTCGCTTTGGTAACACCCTGCTCAGAACAATACTCGCATATTACAAAGTGCAGGTTGAAATCGAAGGTGTGCGTATCAATGGTAGCGTGAAAGCAAGGAAGAAAGGAGTGCATCCATTCGGTAAACAGTTTCAATTTAATGCTTTTTAAGTGGTATAAGCGATTGAACGGAGCAGCGCCTGAATAGCAGCTCCTATGCAATTTCCAAAGTAGTTAAATTTGCAATTTTCTATATGAATGTAATTGACATGAAAAGTGATACCCACCACAACTAGCGACTCAGCTTGCAGTTGGCAACTATCAGGACGCTAAATACCATCGGGGGGTGCAATCCAGCTGCAGGCAAGACGCGAGGAAAAGAGCAGTGGAGTATAAATCGCGACCAGGAACGAATTTAGACGTAGTTGCTAATGAAATAATGCATGAAAAAGCAACCACCTAATACGTATTAAGCTGAACAAAACTAGGCTAGTAGCGAAAGGGTTGAATTCTGGGGGAACAATTTCCAGGGATAATTCAATAAGCAAACCGTTTCCATCGATATTGTTTTATATAGTAGATGGTATGGTATTAAGTAAGTTGAATCAGCTCCTTGGATGATACACGAGTTATTGTTTTACGGTTGTTTAGAGAAATCATGTTTTGAATTCAAACAACAGCATATGGCTCGAAAGAGGGGTGGTTAAAATTCAACACTGCCAGTTCATTCTTAAAAACTTTCAACGACTCAACTTTTTTTCTAAAAATACTGAAAAGCATACAGAAATCATCGAGTTAACTCAATGAAACATTCCAAAGTGTGACATTAAAACAAAATCACCAACAATATCGATTATTTAGCTAATTACTTATTGTTCTTGGTTGTTCACTAGTATTAATGATAATTCAGTTGTATAATTGTCACGCTATCTATCTCCTCTTATTCATAACGATAGTATATCTAATTCTAGAGTATTTGAATCAAATTTTATTCTGATTAGTTTGAACGGAATGATACTTAGAGCACGATTTGTCAGCTAGAATTTACAATAATTAATCTCGTGTTCCTTAAAACACAGCCATTTGGGAAGTAGTTCATTATTTCACGAGAATAGAAACAACTCTCAAAGTTTTTTTTATAAATTGGTTAGAACCGCGAGCTGGTCATACCAAATTTGTTTCTTTTGTGTTCTGCTTCCTTATCGTAGAAAGAACTAACATCCTAATTGTCCACAGAAAAAAAATTGTTTATTTTTTTAGCTTCTATTTTCGTATTTTCTTCCTTAAACCCACCGTCGGACAATTGTTCTAGAGCGATTGGACAATTTTATCTAATGAAGATTCACGTTCATTTTTTGACAATGTAAGAAAGATGGAAAAAAATTTCAATGATCTCAGCACATGAGTAAAATCCTATCTGTGAAAATATAAAGAGTTTGAATTAAAGCCTCCAAAATAATCGCCAAACATTCATTTATCGTCCTATTTTCACATGTCCTTCGCCACAATTTTCACTCAGACGCTCAATCTTCTTCACTATTAAGGTATTCTTTTTGAAGGATATTTGCGCTAAGCGTCGAGCAAAAAAATGGCGCTCTCAAGTGAACAATGTTGAATACGAAACGCATTTTAATTCTTACAAAGTGCGTATGGAACATCATTCAAACGGTACAAAAATACACTCCCCTTGAATTATACACATATTTTTTTCTATGAACTTTTGCGTTTGGAAAAAAAGGAAGAGCCTCCTATGAAAGCTAAGCTAAGATGAGAAAATGAAACTTGAAATGGGCATGAATCTTGGTAATAAACGCGTGTTGCTATTCCGACTACGTATCGAGAGAGAAGCCTTTCGTCTTGGGGGAAATCAAAGGGAATAGCTAATTTAGGTGATGAGCAGTTGTCGTAGTTATAACTCTTGAGTTATGCGTTTGCATGTCTGGTAGCGAAGAACGGTGACCTCGCTCTAGAAGTAGGTTAGTTGGGTTGTCTGCGATATTCGCGGAAACTGTTTCTCTATCTGCATTTTGGCAGGATAAGATATTTGCTTTTGAAAACTGTGCAACAAAACTAGTGTGTAAAATGATTGCTGCACTGTTATTTGCATAGCAATGAATTACTCTCATACTCGGAGTATTTGAGTTGCGCATATCCTTTCGGGTTCGAAGTGTTATTAAGGCACCACTGACTTCATAGAAATATATGTATGTACTTACCTATTCTGAACTCGAACTGACAAAGTTCAGATTTAGATAATTCAGGTTACTAACTGGACAGAAGAGTGCGAAATATTCTAAAATTACCATCTTGTATGCAAGTATGAGAAAGATATACGAGAAAAAACCCGAAAAATTGAAACCATGGTTTTTTCGATGGTAAATCAAAATACTCGTGAATTTACACCTCCTCTTCCAATCACATTCACTGGACTTGATTTGAATTAAAAAAGCGATAAAAATCAATATACTGTGACTTTGGGTTAAAAACAAGTGCTTCTTCAAATGTTAAAAAACTCCTCTTAATTTTGTCCTTGCAGCTCTTTCATCTGCAGCTATTACAGCTGATCGGGGCACGCGTCATTTACGTCCAAAATGATTTTTTACAATATGAGGAGAAAGTATCCGTTTAATGTTTCTTTGACTCAAACGCATACGGCTGGGATTTTCACAATGTTTTTGGCAGACAATTCACAGATTTGAGAATTACTTCCGATATGAGACCAATCGGATTTCAGATTAATAATAGGTACTTTCATTACGTAGTCATTCTTGTGTTCATGCATTTTAGCCAATGCCTACTTTTAGATGTCGGCATGCTACGTAAATTACAGACTATAAAAATTCTTGAATATGAAAGCGCCACAGGCGTTAATAAAATTTTAAACGTATCTTATCGCAGATTTTTCTTTAAGATTGCATAAAAAAAGTGTCCTGCGCTCTTGGTGACCCAACGGCACCATGCACTTTTTTAAACATTTTCGGTGATTTTCCTTTGGCTTCTTTATTCGCCCCCCAAATATTCTTTTACTCTGCATCCTACACTATTCATTTGACCATCTGCTCGTCGTCTCCGCTCCCCATAGTCGCCAGCCTTTTAAATAGATTGTGACATCGACCACCCCACTTGCATCCACCAGTTGAAGGTTGCATTTATATTTGCTTCGCCACTCGACCAAAAGCCCGTTACACTCTCACACGCGGAAAGGAAAACTGCAATGAAAATTGGGTGGCTGACTGCAAGTTGGGCACTTAGCGGTTTTATTTTCTGTTTGGGCAAGACCGTATTCTGCAGAAGGGCGTAAAATGAAAGAACTATCATTCGACCATCCGTATGATAGTGTGCAAAATATGCACTTGTTGAGCTGAGGAAGACCCCGATCCTGGCTGGCTAGTGTCAGGCGTGAGGGAGGGTATGTTTTGCTGACTCTAGGACGTGATAGCGAATCAATAGAAGGAGTCAACTCCTAAGTCCCAGGCCATGCAATCATGCCGGAATGCTGCTAAGAAATCGCTAGCTTTGCTTTCGTTGCCTTCTTTGTACTTTCGTCCCCCAGTGGACCCATCCCTTGTAAAGGCGTCATAGTTTTTAAGTTCTCCTCCAGCACCCGTCTTGCCGCTGCCATTGGCACTCTTATTGAGCAGTCACGCGAAATATATTCTAAATATTTGTGCAGACCGATTTTCTCGCATCCCGGCGAAGCAACAAGTAATATTCGGTGATATTGGGACGAAAGGGTGAAATAAAGTATACAAGTTGAATAGTACCTTTTGAAATAAAGCGGCGTCGAGGTGGCGACCTTAACAGCTTGGATTGCATCAACGCCCAATAAGTTAACCTCCAAATAATAAGAAATATGTAAATTAATCCAGTATTGGTTGGACCAGTACGTTTGAAACGTATCAGATGAAGCAAACGTCTTTCATATAAGAAAATAAACGTAGGGAATGTTATTTCAGACATAAGAATTGTTAGCTCATGAAAAGTACCTCAAGTAATTACAATTTTTTTTTATATAGATCATTAGCATGTGGTGGGGCATTATTTTGCTTAGAGCCAACTAAATTTCTTTTTTCATTAATTCAAATTTTCAGGGTTTATTGAATAACTTTAGTTTGCTGCAATTCTGAGAATCCACCATGATAATTAAGTAAAAAGGCTTACTCATCCAGATCCTGCCACGAAACACTGTTGTCTTTCCTCCCTTTTCATTCATTCAATTTTAAAGACAGTGAGTTTTCACGGAAACCGTCAAACTCTTCACCATTGAAACCGTTAAGTGAGATTTCCATTTTGCAAAATATTAAAACCATTCATCTGACTCCTCTATTTTATTTTATTTTCTGCTTAATTAGCTCCTAATGTATTTTTTCCATACAGTCAATTAGATAGAAAACGTGTAGAGTGATGTCAGCACTTGGCGCATTTGATGGCATCCCCGGGCAAATAAAGGAGCTGGCAAAGGATGAGCTTTGCAGATATTGTAAAGTTGATAGGTAAATCCACAATCGGTGACAAAAGTCACGGGACAAGAGAAAAATACATTTGGGAGCTTTGGAGACTATTGTCACACGTCGGATTAAATGAGGCTAAATCCGTTAGAACTTTTTGAGGAGAGCACTCTAATGAGGACATTAGGATGTCCAGACGAAACTCTAGTGCCTCCGTTGCCTCTTCTTGAGTGTAATAAACCTGTGAGCATCCATTGTATGTGCGTACGATATGCCATCCAGCCCAATGAATCGCACAGATTGGTTCCAGCTTTATCTGAGCTGCTTGAAGGTTCGCTGGTTTGTTACAAAACCGCCAGCCATGCTAATGTAGAAGTAGGAGTCTAGCATGGGGGTTGGACTACATAGAAAGTCCAGAGGGTTCTATGCGTAGGCATTCGTCTATTAAATGACAAAGGGACATGCATGGCCTTCTCCGAACCTCAGTCTGATTTACAGTTCATGGCTACGGTTGTGAGCCTCCTAGTCCCTTCGCCACTATGTCCGGAAAATGTGCGTGCATTTTCCATTAACTACAAGTTTTCTATTTGGAACTAATCACCCTCGCTGCGTAACAATGAAAAACGCTCCATAATAGACCTTTATGAGCTTCCTTGCATATGCTGGCTAAGTGCAGTTCAATACACTTTACCCTTAGTCTTGCAGTCCAGGAGCAGGCATGTAAATAAATGTGGTGCTTTCAATTGCTCCGTTGCGTAGCGCTGCATATTTCTATTCTTTCGGTAAATGCGCGAATATAGGAAATAACCTGCAGCGACAAACTTGCAAACAAGAAGTAAAAACTTCTGCCCACTATTTTGTTACCTACGCACAGGGTGGATTTCATCCAGTTACGGCTTCTCTGTTTAGGCTAGTCGAGGTTTGGCTTCTTCAACTCTGAAGCTGAGCTCGAACGTTTTTCGAATTTGAATCCACTTCTTACTCGGAACAACTTTAAGACAATACCTGACCTACTCCTACCGGGCTTCATGCTTGCAAGTTTCACTGTACATTTTCCCGGAACTAAAGAAAAAGTACCCGGGTCACGTGATATGTGCTCTTGCGAGTTGGGGCACGTCAGTTTTCCCAGATTTTCTGCGTTCTTATTTCCAAGGGTCGCGACTGGCCGCGCTTATATATGCTCCGATTTAGCAGGGAAGCGGACTGCGTCCCATTACTGCCTCTAACTTCGATTTTTGTTGAGGTTTGTTGTTCTGTTCAAATACTCTTCGCCGAGTGGAAAAGTTTCGATGTGAGGTAGCATGAATTCGAAAAGTTAGCGGAAGAATGAACGTGAACGAACTTTCCGAACAACAGAGGGTTCGAGGTTGAACAGTAAGCCGGGAATGTGCAATAGAGTTTTATAAAATTTCAGTTTTCCTGGATTTATTGATGATGTTGTTCAACATATACCACTTAATAATGCTGAGCTAATCATTTTTTGAAGGATCTTCTGCACTGAGGTGATTATGTGCGATTAGTCCAACCATGCCAGAGTAAAGTTTGATTTTTCAAACCATTGTCTAGAACGTTAGATACTCAATAAGAAAACAAACGCAAATCATTTTCACAGTGGCATCCTTGTAATCTGATATTTCCACGTAAAAAGTTTTAAATTTAGAACTTGATTTGCCTAGGATTTCGCCTTTTGAAATTGCCGTAAATCTCCAAATTGAGTTTAGTTGTCTCACACTACGGGAACCTTTTATGGTTGAAATCTAAAAAATGAAGGATATTTTCGTATATACATAACGGACAATACTCTACTACTATAGCGGCATTCTCATACTCTACCGCGTGCAATTTGTCCTCGCTAATCAACTGATTCACCATACCGCAACAGGTGGTGTACCGAAAAACATCAAACATACATGCATTGTTGTGCTACACCAGAATATCCACTTTCCCATTTCTTGGTGCAGAGCCAACTTTCCAGCTCGATTTAACTCTCCCGGATAATTTTCGGTACTTGTTGCTCACTATTTTGACTATACTACTCCATACTGGCAACTACATCGCAGCTAGGCACCTCCATGTCCTTTTGCAGTCGACATGCAGGAGCAGCAGTTTCGGTTGAATCCTTGCCTGCATGGCATCCTTCCTACGAATGTCTCGTATGTTGTTAAATTTGCCGTTCGAGCTCGTTATGTGAGAGCTGGGAAATCTGTTTGCATTTCACTTTCAGTTGCGCTCTTTGGTTTCCGTGCGCCGGGTGTTGTTGGAACGAGTGGGGCGCCGCATGCCGGGTCTACCGAAAGTTGACATACCGACCCTGGCTGACCCATTCATTCATTGCATGGCTTATCCCGTAACTCCTGGATAAGTCGAAGGGAAATGAAAACAAACTGAATTTCGGTTTTAACGCTATTTGAATGAACGCTGAATGGGTTAAGTGCATCCAGGACACTCTACCGAATGCAGTGTATATGCTTCATATGAACTCGCTGGTAGTTTTTGGCTCATATGCCGTTCCCGGGTGGTGTGAAAGCATAGCAAAATGAAAGTGAAATTTTTGGCACATGTTTTGAATGTTCAGCAAAAACTTTTCAGCAAAGTTGATTGCGAGGTATTCGAATGAAAATTGTCTAAAAACATGGATTGTGGCATTTTTTGGAGTGTTTGTGGAAATCGTTTTGCAGAAGAAAAAAATACATGTACAACTTTGTGAAGTAGGTATGCTTTGAACTTGAGGCTAGAAAGATGATCAACGAATATTGAATCAAACAATTTATTTTGGCAAGAATAATTTCGATGCATGTGCTTCCAGAAATTAGTTCAACAAATTTTATCGTGAGTGAGCACTTAAATAATCAACATAACAGCTAGGGTTAACGATTGACGAAATTTAGCTATTGGTTGAACAAACCATATTCAGGGAAAAAAATATTTATGAAAAGCTTCGAATATATACTTTTAGGGCACAAAGTTTAACTTCTGTAGTTGCACAGGACAGACTATATTTTGCATAACAAAATGTACTAATATATGCCACAATTACTCAATATTATAGCATTTATAGCTGATCACGTGGGCGTTATCTTGGTTTATTGCTTTTTGCTATGTTGGCTATGAGACACGAAGAGGCCGCAGGGTTGATTCTAGGAACAAGAAATGATCCTACCGTCAACTATGGCGTTGCGGGTGTTGCGGTCTATTATTATAAAGATGAAATATCCTTGACGTCTTCTTCTAATGTGCCAAATTTTATCCAGATCTGAGAGGACGATGCCGTGCCGTTTCCTTGCTGGTAGAAAATGTTCGGTTACAAAACATTCTCACGTTTTGTTCAAAAATATGCTGGGGATCATCAACCATTGCCGTTAACATTTCAATCGTACTTTATAAATTAAATGCATTGGAATAAAGTGCTTTGATGTTAACGAATTGGTTCCTTCTGTTAACAGAATTCCAATGATTATCGCTGAAACATCTATTGATGTTTAGTGTTTAACTCGACTTACACCAAAAATTTGACATACAAACAGGACGTTTGGAATGACTTAAACGCTGATTCTATTTCAAGTTTATTTTGAGTTATTCTAAGCTGGAAAATGTACTTTTTTAAATTTAATATCTTATAAGAAGAAATTCTACTGATTTTATTCAATTATCTATTAACAGAAAAGCGCATTGGTCATTCCTCATAATTTGCGAACATTGGAAGTATCAAAAATTTTAGTTTCGTAGAGCGGCGTTGTGTGTTCTCATAAAAAAGGTCCAGAATGCGATAATGTGTTGGAATTTAATTACAGCGTAAACTCTAATATCAATAGTCACTCGTTTTTTATATTCGTCAGTTTCAATTTGAAATAAAGTTTGTTAATTAAAATCTTAACTGTTAATATGCAAAAGGCTAATTGTTAATGACAAATTCAAATAAATCTGGATTTTTAAGCCGCTTTGAATCAACATTCAATAAACCAAGAATTTTGATAATGTTTGAATGTAAGCCTTGAAAAAGTGACGCTCAGCTTAATTTTTTGAACGTTCGTTCATGTCATTTTGCTGAAGAACCTAAATTCCCACTGATTATGATTTTGTATCGGAGCAATAAAACCACTACAATCAATCTAGTGCCCTGAATGCTGTAACTATAAATCTGCAAAAACGTGGAAAACAGTTTGACTATCTAAGGATTCTATTTCGCATTAATACGCCCGTTCATTTCACTCAAGAAATTTCCCGGCTTGAATACATTTTGTTGAGACTGCCAGCCTACTATCCGGATTTAGATTCTCGCTATCATCGCTAATTGCTGATTAGACATATGAATGGCAATATTCTATGGTTGGGTTGGGGCTCGAAGCTATCTATGGCTGTAGCAGCTTTGATGGATGTCAGGGTTTTTTCCTGTTCAACCACTTTTTCATTACCCAGGCATACGCATATTTTAACTTTCATCCCGTTTTCGTCCTTTTCGTGTATATCCATAGTACACAGGCGATTTTCCTATAATTTAACGAGAGCTCGCTAGCAGAGAAACGCATAAATGCGAATTTTTTGCATCCAGCAACTCAAGGAGAGTGCGTTAACTGGAACAGCCTCCTCAGCTAACCTGGGAGGGTAGGTCGTTGGGGTTGAAACGTTGCAGATGGTATGAGTGAAGGATATCACGGGACAAGAGTAGAGCGGCAGAAACATGCGAAAGATACTATTTATATAGCTATGAGAACTGAGATTGACGAGCCCGGCTGAGCCTGGAGGTTGAGGTCTGTTTTTTTCGCAAACATGAGATGCAGCAGCCAATTAATAAAAGCCGAGGAAAAAGTTCCTTTTGACATTAAGCTTTATTTAGTGAAACGAAATATGTTTTAGGAATGAAAGACGTGGGGGCAAACTTGGAATAGATGCAGAGGCCAAGACGAAGTTTTTCAATGCAATCTTTGGATAGCGCAAAGGCGAGTGTCAAGATGAAGAGATGAATCTTATCAGGAAGGGAAATGGAAAACTGTAGAAATTAGACACCTGCTTTGGATGATGATATAGCTCGAACCTTCAACATCACTTTGGGGCCCATATTATCTGAAAAACATTTTGCATAAGGAAACAGGTTCAAGTTTCAATTGAATCATATCGTATTTTAAGGATTCAGGTATTCGACAGGCGTCTCAATGCTTTTAACAAGGTGCAATTTTAACTAGCTATTCAATTCTAAAAAAATGTTTAACAGAATATTTTTTTCTAATCAATTCTCCTATGGAATACATTTTATAAAAGTCCTTTTTACCAGACTTTCTGACAAAATAATGTTCAGTATACAAATTTTCGGGTCGTTGTCGAATATTTATGTTTCAGCTTGATAGCTGTCCTGAATGGATTTTGTCTTGTGACAAAACAAATATAACAAATGTGGTCGTACAAAGTCCGATTCTACTCTACGAGCCTAATATGAAGTACAAGCACTGCAGATGAAATATTTGACGTGTTCTCATCAAACGGATCTGATTCTGGTATCAGCATTCCGGAACTCGAGTCCGGATCTCGTGTCCCGCCCTCCTTCGGCATTGCGTATTGCACGGTTCTAATCTTTGCAACGAAAAAAGTACGCTATGGCTACATATGCACACCACCATCTATCCGAAGATAATGGGTGCTGGTCGGGAGGGTGGTGCGTATGCATATTTCGTGCTGCAGCTTCAAGGACCTTTGAATGCGTATTTGAAATCTGAAGTTAGGGCAGCTAACCGGGGCCTGAGAGATCAGGAGTACGGGAGTCGAAGAGTTAGAGTTTGCATACAGTCCGATGAATTTGCGTTTGGGTTTTGCAGTTTAGCCTTTCATTTCCTTTTTAATCCTTTGTCCTCCATCAGGTTTTTTCCAGGCTGCATTTGGATTTGTTTTAATTAAAACAAGAGGGCTAGGACGGTAGCTAGCGGTTTTTGTGGCATTGCACTCTACCGAACGCACGTAGGCTACACGCTCGTTGTAGCCGATTGATGAGTGCATTTTAAATAATGCGAAACTGCAGTTTTATGCATGACATGGTCATCTATGATCTAATAGAACAGTTCCAGTGTATCTTTTCAGCTTCGTACGCATTCAGGATCGACTGGCCATTAACTGTGTAATTCGTTTCACGGTTATTTGCTATTCGTATTCGTGCCGTACAAAGAAGTACATATATTGTGCGTACTGAATACATTCCCCGAAACCCAGAATCCGGAATGAATTTGTCATGATGGTTACATACCTATTCAGATTGTAGTGAATTGATTGGCTTTCCACACAGTTGAGCTCAAAAGGACGTAAGTTCACTTGAAAAATCACATTCGTTCATTTGTTTTGTGCTATCTACAATATTGTAACAAACTGATTATGTGCTTTCGAAACTTGAAATCAGTATCATGAATCTCGTTCGTTTTAACAAAAGCAGGTACTTTGGAGAATTGTTATAAACGTTGAAAATGCGAGCTTTAATTGAGTAGTCGCAACACGAACAGGATATTTAATCTACAAAAGTAGACGTTGAGTCTAAAATCGAAAAGTTGATCTTGTAAGGAGTCCGCGTTAGCCACCATCTCGAATTAAAATTTTTGCATTTAAGAAAAACATTATTTTTGAAATTTTTGTTTAGCATATAATTTCTTACCTGTTTTGGTTGAATATTTTTCTTTATAAAATTAAAATTATTGTTGTGTTGATATTTTCTCTTTAATAGTGTTTCTGATAAGTACGCAAAATCTGTTTCTGGAAGATCTTATCATTCCTCAAAGAACATCATTACAAGGTGGATTTCAGTCTGTAAAGGAAACTGAGCTTAAAATATTAGCACATTGACCATCTTCAATGATGCAGTATTTGAAACTGGGTCTAGTTATCCACGATAGAACACTATTTCTTGTCTGATTAGGGGCGTTTAACACTATGTCGACCAACTGTCTAAATAATCATATTCCTTGCGTATGTGTATGAGCTTCTCTAGAAAATTCAGTCGCACATTTTTGAAAAAAAAGATGGACAAGCTATAACAGTAAGGAAAATTTTTTCCTAGACAAATTTACCATTGTCAAGTACTAAGACATGATTCCGTAGTTTGAGAATGTCGATTTATACAATACATATTCTATTAAAAACTCCTATATTTTTATAATCTTTTCTTGTGCTTCCTGCCGTTTATATGCCTCGTATTACATCAGCAAGGATTCAGGGCAATCGTTATTTATACTCAAATCAAACACTCTTCATACGGTAAAACCTTGAATTTATAGCGTCAACTTTAGTGTTGAAAAATACATATTGGCACGTTCAAGAACAAATTTTTTAGCGGGATCACATGGAATTATCCTTTTGCAGCTGCTTTCTTTGGTTGCGCCAGCTCTAAAATTCGTTTTGACGCCTCGGCTTTAAGTGCAGCCGGAGAGATTTTCAGTGGGTCTTTTGCCTCTGCTAGGTTGAATACTTTATGTTTGGCTAGATTTTTGACACGTGCCGTGATTCTTGCTTTTAATGCATTCGGAGGTACTTGAAACGGATTCTCTTTGGTTTCACTTATTGCTGTTTTCTTCTCACGATGTTTGGCTAATTCTTTGGTGCGATCGGAAGCTTTGATTGAAGGAAAAAGTCAATATTTTCAATGTGAAAGGGTGTAAATAAGATAGCTCTGTTCAGAATGAATTTAGATAGTTACCATCGTATTTTTTGCCTCTAAATGTCCTTCGCTTACGTGGTGGGGGCTCTCTACTAAGCTTGGGTCTACTGAGCTCGTTTACTCTTTCCGTTGCCACACATTTGAGCGCGGCAGGACTAACAACTGGCCGAGACTTGACTTTGCGTGGTTTGAATTTTGGTGTTGCTAACACCGCCATACGCTTTTCTAATTTTGCTAGAGATCTAGATACGCGGATCTAAACGGCAAACAAATATTCAAAAATAATTGAAGAAGTTTCAAGTCTACATACAATTATTGGAGGCTCATGAATTTTCTTCGGTATAGAAAGCTTCTTTAGATTTTCAGTGTAATTTTCCCAGTCTTGTTTGGACCAAGGCTTAATCGGATTTCTGCAAAGACCAATATCAAACTTTGTTAGCATTTGTGGATACCCTCGTCGAAGATTCATTGATGAACGCGATTGGTATGATCGAATTATACCAACCCAACACTTTGTAGATTGCCGAAAAATTTGCAGTTTCATTAAGAAATCATGGAAACGGATTTCTTGAATTTATTTAGTGCTGGTACTCACATAATAACTGGCGGTAAAGCATTCGATAATCTTGCATACATAGAATACATTCCTCGATGGATGTACTTATTAAAGCGTTCGTATAATACTGGTGAAACGATACTTCGCGCATCATTACGGGTTGCAATAAGCTTCCTGAAAGTAGAAATTGTGGAAATGTCTGCTTTTTTTCTTCATTTTCATAAACTAACTAACTAATCTTGATTTTTTTTACTTCAAGAAATACAGATTCCAATTTTTGGCAATCAGAAGTGGCGAATGGATTTAATTTGTGTTATTAATATTTAAAAGTAGCAAACTAGACTCAATTTAGTTGACTTTAGTTAGCTTTTAGGACGACATTGCTTTTGTAAGATATCGAGAAATTATTATTATAATAGAAGTAGAATATTTTAATTATAGTCTGAACATATTGCATAGACTGTAATATCAAATAAATAGAATCTATACAAGAGGAATCACATGTTAAAAAAGAACGACATATAAAATTGGAATTTTCTGTAGGATCTAATGGTTAGATAGCGAAGCATATGAAAATGATGAACATTGAATAAAAAATAGACATAAGAAAAATTATTATCGATTTTGTCTTTTAATGGTAAAAACAATGGAACAATCCTTTTTCAAAAAATATTTATCATTTTGTTAAATAAACCGGACGTGATTATCAAACAGAAATATCTCTCGGAAAAGAAAGCGTCAAGAGAAAAAGTCCGACAAATATAAACAATTTGTTTAAAAAAACATATAAATCAATTTCAGATGAACGAGCCAAAAGAATCTCACTTGAATAAAAACAAGAAGAATCTTTCATAGAGGCTACCCTTTTTCTACTTTACATAATTTACACTATAAGAGCTACTTTGAAGGAATGCAGAGGAAGCTTAGATGTAATGTAATATGACAGCCATAGTCCAGTTTACTTTGGTTTCATCGGAGAAATTATCCAAAAGGATCCTAACTTAATTAATTAAGTATTATGCTTTATACTGAGGGTTTATTGTCTAGGAAGTAGATACTACGCACTAAAACCAACTATGGACAGTACATGAAAGATTGATAAAGAGTGATTTGAAGGAGATAAAGGAGGTTTTAATCGGTCTAATATGACATATAGAGTAGTAGGAGCTGATCGTTATCTTTTGAAAATTTCCACCTCTTAACGTCGATAAAGTATAGATATTGTTGATATGTTGATTTCCCATACAAACGGCATGTATGTACGTGTAAGGACTAAACCAGTTCTTGGTGGTATGAAGTACAAGTACTGCTGTAGGGCAAATCCTGATTAAGAAACGAATTATCAGTTGCGTGGTTTACCTGTAATGAGCATGTCGGACTTAAGAGAAATTATTATTGCTCAATTCCAAAGTGGTAAGACAAGAAGTGACATTTTTCGGCAAATGAAAAACCTTGACGTGACGCGTAACAATGTTTATCGTATTACGTACTACATTCCTTAAGACGGGATCTAATGAAAATAAAATGGGAAAAAAAGAACTGTGCGCACCGTCAAGAACATTAAACTTATTCGTGAACGAATTCGTAGAAATTGTGAACGTTCCCCAAGAAAAATGGCAGCAAATCTTCATATTAATCGGTAATAATTTTGCGAGAAGACTTGAAGTGTTGAAAAAAAAGTTCATGGAATTACGGATGCAACAAAATTTAAAAAACTTGAAAGTAATAAATTGTTACTATCGTGGCACGCTGGTGACGACATCATTTTTCGGAAGAAAAACTTTTTATTTTGGAGAGTATTCTCAATTCCCAAAATAATCGTTTGTGGGCTGTTTCTATGGAGGATATTGCGCATAGCAAAAGGCACGTACAAAAGGTATCAAAACGCCTCATCGGTTATGGTCTGGGGTGCAATATCGCGAAAAGGAACCGTTCCATTGGAATTTATCGAAAAAGGAGTCAAAATAAATGCTCGCTACTACCTGGAAGAGGTATTGAAGAAAAATTTACTTCCTTCAGTTCAAAATATTTATGGCGACGACTATTATTGCTTTTAATAAGACGATGCCCCATCGCACACAGCCAAAATTGTGCAAGCATGGTGTGAGCATAATTTAACGGATTTTATACCAGAAGATGAATGGCCACCAAGTTCACCAGACTTAAGCCCCTTGGATTTTTCTATTTTGGGATGTATGCAGCAGCAGCTAAAGAATTATAAATATCGAAATTTGACAGAATTTGAAAGCGTTTTTCGAGAATATGGGACTCAATACCTCCTGAGGTCGTGCGTGCCGCACATAACGCTTTTGAGAGAATATTACGGCTAGTCATTAAGGCGGAAGGTGAGATTATTGAATGATTTATATATTTTCGGAAAGTACTACTTGTATAAGTTAAATAAATAATTAGCAAAATAATTTTTGAGTTTTAATTACATAGCCCCAACAAATTATTTTTGTACCAACACATACATGCCACTCTGTATATATTTACGCGTACGTCCCAGCATAAAAGCAATAATAAATGCGGGATTACCAAAAGACATTTGCCATAAATGAGTTTTGGGGATTCGCAGATTGGTAAATGCAAATCCATGCCTCACAATTACATAAATACAAAAGAATTACCTGACTGGGCTGTAAGCAAGTTGTTCAGCTCGAGTTGAAAGACTTGCTCTATCTTTTATAATTTGCACTTGCCGTCCTCTTGATGTATGACAGTGTCCGCAAGGACGAAATTTGGCACGACGATATTTCGGCATTGAAAGCTCTTGTATCCTTCGTCTCGGCTGATTATAATTCCATTTTGTATAGAGATTTTTGAATTTTCTACACAAATCGTGATACACATTTCGCGGAGGCCTGCGACACTTATGATCGCAACTATCACCTTGACCTCCGTCTCGATCCTGTTCGCTCAAAATGGAGTTGAAATTGCAACTCATTGTCGGCTTGCACGAATAATTGATTTTTACACCACTTATAATCGGGCAAGAATTATTTTTCTACCAAAACTATATTTAATAAGAATAAATTTCAACAAAATCAAATAATCTATTTTGAGATTTTATGCATAAACGAAAAAATTTTGCTACTGAATTGGGAATTTTTATTTTCAGATTGTCATTTTGCTGACATGATAGCTTTCGTAGTTGTCATACTTTATTCTGTTTAATTGATTTATCTTTTCTGGTAGAGTGGAAAGACGAGTAAGACCTAATATTAAACACATTTTTCGATAAGTATTTGGTACTTTAGAATATAGTCTTCAAACAGCAGTATGGTGGCGAAGTAATACTTCGTAATCAAAACATTTCAAATAAAGGAATATTGCATTACATTTTTCCATAGACATAGATACATAAAAATATATCTATTCACGCATACCTACTGTGGAATTTGCCAGAACTTCATGGCACATATCGTAAGGTTGATTTTTTTTTTTGTCATTTTGCACACAATAAATAGGTGATAGATCAGAGAGGTAACAAACAAAAATCATTCTTGTGCAGCGATAGTATGCACGATTATCTAGTAGATGATTTTTTCAAAATGAATAAATAAGAACAAACTCCTGACCTGACCTATGACCCTATTTTGGCATCACTCGCAAGAGGGAAGAAACGAATCAGAATTCATGCTGTCCAATGTTTAACGTGACCAAAATATTTCCCGAGACTGATAATCCCAAGATGTTTTGTTCTTTTTCTTGTTTTAAGCGAATGAACTATTTTATTTGAAGGCCATCGATTATGATGGAAATATTTTTTGAGCCGAAAATACTCAATGCTCAGCATCAAAAACATTGGTTTTCTTTAGAAATTTAGAAGTAATGGTTTTAAATAAATTTCGTTGATTGTTAAAGATGGTTTATCTAAAATGTTTTCAAGACTTGCAAGCATTCCAGGATGTACCTAACTCCTTAGACTACACTAAAACATCGAACCAACTGTGTCTAACAAGAGATTTATTATTGTATCAGAATAAATTAAACAGTTTGTTACGTTAAACTTAAACATCTTTTTTTCTTATGATGCTCTTGCAGCATTATAATTTAAAGTTAAACGATATACACTGGCGGCATGCAATTTGCGAGAGAGGAGAAACAATAATAATGATGATAATACTTTCTATTAAATAAAAAGCAACGAATTTCGCTAATTTTCAACAACACCAACAGCAAACAGAGTTCCTATTGTCTTTTCACTTAGTGAATGTTGGCAATAACGGCTTTTGTGAAGTCATGCGTGGTGGATTGTCCTCCCAAATCTTTTGTTCGTACCTTGCCTTGCTCCAAGACTTTTGTGACGGCGTTTACTATTTTGTCACTGTACGGTTGCAAGTTGATGTGACGCAGGAGCTTTGCGCCGCACAGCAACATGGCGGTGGGATTGGCCACATTTTTGCCGACAGCTTGGGCGAAGGTGTGACGTGCACCCTGAAATCGAAAAAGATTTGCATTTATTATATTCTACAGCTTAATTTCTAGAGGAATTAAGAACGCAAAAGAATTTTAACGAAGTTTAGAGTAACTCGTCCGTAGCGTTAAGTTCAGGTTTAGCTATTGGTTTTGCTACCATGGAGTTTTTAGATAGGACATGGTAGAAGGAAGAATAACGGGTACCTACCGGTTCAAAGACTACTGCTTCGGCGGAATAGGACGCACCGGCTACAACACCAGCTCCACCGACGAGGCCGGACGCAATATTGTCGATAATGTTACCGTACAGGTTGGGGGCCACCATAACGTCAAACTGAAATGAAAAAATCCTTCAGTAACGACCGTTCGGGTTGAAAAATAGGAGTTAATTACCTGATTTGGGTTAGACACCAATTGCATCGTTGCATTGTCCACAATCATCTTTTCAAAATGAATGCGTGGGTACAGTTTCGACATCTCTTCGCAACACCGCAAGAAGAGGCCATCGCCCAGTTTCATGATGTTGGCTTTGTGGATTGCAGTGACCTTCTTGCGATTGTTCTTTGTGGCATAGTCGAAAGCGAACTTGGCGATACGCATGGACTTTTTCGCGGTGATAATTTTCAAGCACTCTACCACTCCGGGCACTGATTCATGCTCCAAAGCAGAATATTCTCCTTCCGTTTGTTCACGAATAATGACACAATCGATATCCTGCAAATATGCTTTTAGTTAGTTTACGATTTGGGTCAATGTTGCTGATTAATTTTCAAAGAAATTCATACGAACCTTATGCCTTGTTTTCACACCGGGCAAGCTACGAACGTGCACGACGTTAGCGTACAAATCCAGCTCATTGCGGAGCTTCATGTTGAGCGTCTGCAGTTCTCCTTCAACACTGAAATCGGGCGTTGCTAAGATCCCCTGTAACGGAGAGTGATGAAAAGTTTTAAGATTTTCAAGCATTCATTTTTGTTTCATACGCACCTTAATACAGACTTTGTTCTTCATTATGGAACTGGTCACATCTTCGAGCTTCGCACTCAGGATGGGGTTGACTTCCGAAAGGAAATACGTTTCGAAATCCACAGGAACATCGGCTGCCTTCAAATTGCATGAAACACAATTCGTTAACTACATTATTTTCGAGACACGAGGTCCAACTTATAAGATATGAGAATGGTATAGGAAACGCCATGATTTACCGATGTATTTTATATGCATAGTCCGCTTGACCGGAGTTATCATGATAAGAAATAATATAAAATCAGAAAAACCTATTTGGAAACGCGGAGTCGGAATTAAACCATAAAATAACTAAAATGTTGAGTTTTTGTTAAAGAAATTTGTGTTTAATTTTGTCCATGAATTTTTTCGATAAAAATAAGCGAAAATGTGAGGCTCCATAAAAAAAATTCACGAAAGTTTTTGGGGTAACAACAATATTTAATCATGATAAAGAACTATGAAATTTTAATGTAGATTTTGCCGTAGAAATTTCCCTTTCGAATTTCGTTACCATTTTCATTTGTAGATGTTTTTATGAAATTTTATCGCCGATTCAGTTGGAGAAACATTCCAAAATCGCCATTATAATGAAAATTGTAATGATTGCACGACACATGAGCTCACTATCATTGCAGGCAGACATAACACAATGTGGAAAATTTAATCTCATACATTTTCGTTGCAAATATATATATATACTCAAAGCTCTGACTATAACTTTCTGCAGACCCTCTAGTAACCGGTTGGTCATATTATATTTTATATGTTATTGAAATAGTATGATTTCATAAAAAGCTTTTAGTTTTACTGAAATTTTCAAAAAGTACATTTATTTTGAACCCTGAAGTTACCGCTTTACAGAAAAATTAAAAAAAATCAATTAGGAAGGTTGAACAAACTAAATAAAGAAAGAATCAGTGGTTTCATATGAAAAGATATATATATATATATATATATATATATATATATATATATATATATATATAATGTGTTTTCTACATAAAAATGAAGAAATTACATTATTTTATGTAAAAACAACGGGTATTTAACCTTGACTGACACATTCAGTGCATAAGTAAACGCGATGGTCATCGTACTTCGGCCGTAGACATGATTGATTTTAGTCTTTTTATTCCTTGATCGTTTACAAATTGTGCATCTTTGTCTGCGCATCAACTTCTTCTCCTGGTACTAGTTCAGTGTTCAATCCAAAATTGAAGTTATAACAGCACGTAAGTATGATCGAAGCGATTCTGGCATTAAGCAAGAGCTCTACAAGGTGCATAGAAATTTTACCCAAACTAGTTGACACCTTCATTTGTGTTTGAGACATTCAAATCCCAAACAAAGCCGTTCTTTCCCCTCAGTTTAGATTCAGGACGACTTCGAGCACGTGATTCGAGCAAATGCTCCTGTAGTGACGCATTTTTCAAGTCTCCTGCCATTTCATTGTTAGATGCTTCATCTGTAGAATTTTACGAGCTTTCGGACTCTTCAGAGACATGGTCTTCAGTTTCCGAAGCTTCCCCATGGATGGCTCCATAATCTTATTTGGGTGTTTTGAGCGTATTTTGGTAGTGTTTTAAAATTATTGTACAAAACACTGAAGAAAATTGCAAGTAGCATTTGAAACACGTATTTTTGGTAATAAGCAACAGCACGACTTTTTCAATAATTTCATAATCTTCTTGCTCTTCAATGAGAGCAGTGCTGATATTACGACGTCGTAAATTATAAGCCAACTGTTTGCACGTTATAACTATTAATTTATGATACCAAAAAAATTATTTCAGCATGTGCACTTATACTAATGATCATTACGGGTAAAACTGAAGAAAGAAATTTGAGGTGTTACGAGTCTACTATTGAATTAAGCAAAATCGTTCATGCATCCAAATTTAATGTAACTGATACGCCTCTAAACGGCGTTACGTATTTCGTGATCATTCCGTATATCGTACAGGTTCTCAACACAGTATATCCCTAAGTTTCTGGAAGGATCTGACGCACTTCTCACTTCACATAAACTGTGCGTCTTACGTTATCGGTCTTGCAACTTCTCTATAGTTTCTCACAAACTTCCGAACGAATCCGATTAATCCAATAAATTGTCGAACTTGGTGCAAATCGTCTGGTTTCGCTAAATATTTGATAGCCTCCGTTTCTCCTTTCCCGGCATGATTCCGGTAGCGGAGACTCGATTACTCAATGTGACTTTAGTTTCTTTATAACGTCTAGGAGCCAATGCAGCTTCCTGCATAATCTGAAGAATTCTTCTTCTTCGATTCCTTGGGTTGCGGTACCGTTGGGCAGCACAATATCTTCTAAAAACGTTACTGCCTCTCCTACTGTATTTTCTCAACCAAGTTTTTGAAATCCTGGAACACTGTTGACGCTTGTCGAATTTGTAATGTCTGTCATTCGAAATGATCTGGGTGTACTTCTTGACAGACTCTACGATCTGAATTTGATAATTCCTAGATATGACGTTCAACCTTATTTTCAGCTAGTGGACGAAAGCCGATAGTGATCAAAGTAGCCGTAATCTTTTGTCAGAATAATCATTAACCTTGTTTTAAAAGCTTGGCTTATCCAGATTTCAAATAAGCGTGAATCATTTATTCAATAAAATAACACTATTTGCGACCTCTTATCCGATATACCGATTCTTATCGTCTGGGAAAAACTATGTACTCAAACCTAAATACAGTCTATTTATGAAAACTATTGGAGAGTGATTTGAAGGAGACGGAGGTGGTATTAGTCGGTGGAAACCCGTCATGCCCAGAGGCAGGAGAGCTTATCGGTATCGTTTTGAAGATTTTCACTTGGCAACGTTGACAAAAAAAACATTGAACCCCAGCTTCAGTGACTAATTCACTGCATCAACTTTTGTCTGTATAGATAATTATGCTGAGCTTATGGAGCCCAGCATGACTTAATACAGTCCATTGCGATCTTCACTTTAGTATGTATGTTTGAAATCTAGGAAAAACTGGTGTATATTCGTGATTATTGAATTCTCTGCATTTCTTCAGCAGTTGGTTGGTGTAGTGGCAGCCCCCTTTATCCAAAGGTGGCTCATATAGGCCATGATAGGCCCATTGTGGTACCACAGAAGATTAGGGCGGCATTAGAACCTGCGGGATGACGAGAACCATATGAAGCCGGCTACGCTGCTAAAATCTAAATCAGTGAGGCTGTCCAGGAAGGGCGAGCCCAAGGCTTGCATACGCTTCTTGGACAGTGTAGGGCATTCGCACAGAACGTGTTGGACTGTTTTTCCCCATTCTCCGAACTGCAACTTCGGCAGAAATCATTTAAAGGGACACCCAATCTTTCTGCGTGTCTGCCGATCAGGCAGTGTCCCGTCAGTACGGAAACGATGGAACTTAAGGCTTCACGGGTTGTGTTGAGGAGTTGCTTGATGCGTTTGGAGCACAGTGCGTGCCAAGTTTGCCTGGTTGTGCTACAGCTTTCTTCGAGCAGCCAGGCCCTATTCGCAGCCTCCACGTAGTGCTGCTTAAATCCTAGCTTTATGGAAGCTAGAGGTTGGCCGACTTCGGGTCAAGCGTATATTCCTGGAGCTCGGTGCCAGCTCTCGCTAGGGCATCTGCTTCGCAGTTTCCAGGTATATCACTATGCCCCGGTACCCAACAAAGAATTACTTCACAGTGAAGCGACATCACGTTCAGTTGTGAGCGGCATTCCATAGCTATTTTAGATGAAGTATGCACGCTGGATAATGATTGGATAGCAGCTTGACTGTCAGAAAAGATGTTTAAATTTCTTATGGAAATTTTCTGGTTTCGCAGCCAGTCTACTGCTTTATAAATCGCAATGACCTCTGCCTGAAAAACACTGCAGTGATCTGGTAGCCGGAAGGATAGTTTCAGCCGAGCTGTTCTGAGAAAACGCCACAGCCAACTCTTTTATTCATTTTTGATCCATCAGTGTAGATATCGACCGATTCCTGTATCTCATTTTCCCCCCTGCTCCAGTCATCCCTACTCGGAACTGGATCATAGAAAAACTTGAAACCGAACGGACAGCTTAATTAAGGTAGTTTTTGATACAGTGCCTAAAATAGAAACAACGCTTATTGGACATTTTTCGCCAATCAAACCGCAGACTTAGTATTCTTCAATAAAACGTAAAGTTTTTACACAAAATCCATTTTCTGAAGATAATTTTGAAGGGAAAACTAGTTAACGTGGCAATCGTAACAGCAGCATTGCAGAAAATAATATCAGAATTTGAAATAGTGAGGTTTCATTATATGTGGAAATTATATTTGAACTTTTGCTCAACAGGAAAATACTGAAGAGGAAAAGAACTATAACTTCGCCGTCATTGCCGGTTTGGAAAAATTACCTGTGAGCCGAAGCTGGCTTTTTGAGATCCAAACAAAAATTAAATCATACTCTCCGATCAAATAAATAAAACAGAAGAAAGATCTTAAATCAAAACAGAGAAGCAACTTTTTACAGCTTATACATAAACATATTAAAATTAATAAGAACACAGGATTTTCTATTGGCAGCAGATAACTACATCGTCATAACTTTATTTAGAGTACAAACCGAACCGATAACCACTGCAGATTAATTTATTCTAAGAAAGCAAGCTCAGCAAGAATTGTAATGGAAAACCCACGCTCTGATTCATTTCAATGGAATGGAGTTTTCGTCTCGCGCTCAACCAAATTTTAAGTCGGTGCCTCCGAAACACTTATGTATGTTTGGCAAAGCACGTTTTGTATTAATAAGACAATAGGACATGTTGAGGTAGTTCAGGAAATTGGAGTCTCACGACCATGAAACTTTCCATGACGACTCTCCAACCAAAGCTCAGCGAACTCCAATGATAATTAACATACAGAATATTCAGTACTTCAGTTAATAAACTAAGTGGATTGCTCACCTTGAACACCTCTTGCAAGGAGTACACGATTTCGGGGCCGACACCGTCGCCAGGAATCAGAGTGCAACTTGTACGTTTCGCTCCTTGAATTGCATCCTGTGAATTTGAACGATCGGATAACATTCCATGTCAGCGGACTGAGTCCTTACCTGCTGTTTTGCTGGTGCACTGGTGTGAATCAATCGAGCCGAACTTCCAGACACCTGAAAATAGTTACGAATTTAGAAATTCCAGGAGCATAACCTCTCACTATTATGTAAACATTTTCGAGCTACATTCAGTAATGTATTACCTGAAGCAGCGTGCGCGCAAACATGCGGGATGCTAGTGCCATATTTGTAAGATTGTCGACGTTTGCCACGAACAATTCACTCAGAAATAAACAATTTTCCACGGATTTGTGTTTCCTGACTTAGGAAAACTTTTGACGTTAGTGATGTAAGTGATCAGCTGCTAAATGTGACAATTCAAAATCAAAACGAAAACCATCTACAGTCTGTAACAAAAACATGTAAGATCTCATGGCAGGATGCGTTCGGTGTCTGCAACTGTGGCAGTCCGCTACCCGAGACGCTTCACGGAAAGGCATGCGGCTCAATCAACCCGAGGTGCATGGTGTACTCAGCAGTAAAGAGCAGATTGAAAGTGCCGAATCGGTATTGGATTGCAACACCGAACGCACCCATTGACGGTTTGTATTTTAATAATACGACAATGAACGGGGACTTTACGAATCATATTGCTTACAAAATGCTAAAACAACAATTAACGTTGGCCCTAAAATAATTAAAAAAGTGTATTTGTTCCAATAACTATCAAAATATTGCCCGATTTGGAAAAAAACTTTCTCGAAAAACAAAATTTGTACAATGTGTGTATGTATATATGTAGAGTAACTGTATTTCTCAGATTGCAACAAATGCATTTTATTTGAGTTTTCAGAATAAAATTACATCGCTCCGAATGTCATCGTATTTGAAAAATAAATTTCCTTGAAACTGAACAGGATAAAGATAATTCAAGGAAACGCAAAGTAAAATTCAAAAACACTCAGAATCTATTCTCGCACAAAACTTAGCATGAGCTAATTTAATAGAACAGGGATCCCGAGAATTTTGCGAATAAACTATATTTTGTTTAGTTTGATTTGTTCCCTGAGAATATGTCTACATCTGCTGTGAACGTTAGCATGGGAAAAATAACTTTCTCATATATCTCCCAATCTTCAATGTTTTCTCGTATAAGATGACTCAACCAATGAATAATAAAAAAATCAACGCTTTGAATCCATACACAGTATTAAATTCAAAGCTACTGTTAATTTAATTAGTGCTTAAGCCCCAGATCGTTTAACATACTCCACAGTGAACTGCTGATGAACCAGGAGGAATTTAAAAATTAATTAAGTTAATTAGAGCTTTGAATTTAATTTGTGGATAGAAACCGTAGATTTTTTGATTCCTTGTTGATTGAGTCGTCTTACATAAGTCAAGAATGACTCTACAAATATCAAACACTTTAATTTACATATGAAGATTTCAATCTATCAACGTTGAGTAAATAAATATGGAATCAATCTTTCAATCTAGCTATAACGGAATTTAGAAAGACTTGACGTGTATCATTTTCGAGCATTGTTAGCAAAATTCCAATTCATTCAAATGACTTTTATCCTCTCGATATCATTTGCGTCCTGGTTTTGAAACAAACATACGTTACAATGAATTCTGTGGCTTGATTTCATTGGGTGTCCTCTTTTCCAACATATACAAAGTAAAAGAGTTTATGTGCTATACATGTAATTGTGTTTTGCTTCCTTGATACATTAACTATTTGATTTTTTCTTAAAATACTGCATCCATTACATACAAACTCGTAAATCTTGGAAAATCGGGCGCTCAAGAACGTAATACGAATGCAGATCTCGAGAACGTTAACAAAACTGAGGACATTACATGGTCCTTTCATTTTCGAGGCGCAGTTATGATGCGTGCCCTTCTTAAGAGGCGGCCCCACTCACTCCCACCTTACGAGTATGTCTACTAAACTCGCGGCTCGTCCTGTTATTGTTGTAGGTGTGTACCATTGCTTCTTCTTCGTAGAAAAAACTTCAACAAAATGTGGTTCCTTAACATCCATTCCGTCTTCGAGCTGCCCAAAACTGATGTCGTAGTAAGATTAATACAGAGTCTGACTCCAAGTGTTCATTATCCTGCTGGGAGCACAAGAAGGACTCTCGATAAAGCTTTAGTTGGTTAATATAACAAGGACACTAATGACCTTAGGACACAACTTCACTTTCGAGGACGTCGACCATGCTTCAACCGTCAACGGGCTTTACGTAAAATATGATTATAAAGCTAGAAGGGAGCCTTGCCGAACATTGCTTTTCGAGCGCATATAGTCCTGGTCTGGAGTTGTGGGGTTTTGGACAATAATAATCGGACCGTAACATATTTTACGATTATTATTATGTTAACAATGCTGTTTTGTTCCTTGAAAGACATTTTGCAAGAGATAGAATAATTCATGGAAGTTTTTCTCTTTGCAGGATTCCGATGCTGCTCGGCTTAAGCAAGTCGCACAAAAAGGGAGTATAAAAAGAATGAAACCCATATTCGTTGCCGTTGTTACTATATAATTCCATTCTTTTGGTAAAACGATAATACCTAAAAACGAAAGAATTCGAAATGCTGAAAGTATCAACGAGTCTATGACTCGGGTTTACTTTCCTTATTTCTTACCTTTCGTCGTAGGATGCGATTTAATCGCACAACGGTTGAGAAATGTCGGCACACAGCTACATATTTGGTGTATTTGGATTTCGGATCGGACTCTCGACACTTTTTCCTCATAGCCAAGATGTGATTTCCCAACTGTAGCTTGTGCCCAAGAAGGATTTGTTTGGGTGGCTGTTGATAAATTGATTTGATTCCAGTTGACTTTTGTTACAGCTTCCTCGTAGTCATAGCGGCTTTAATGGTTGGGCTGCTTGATCTGGATTTCGGCATGAGAGAAATTACCTCAATAGACGAATGGATGCGAATGGAATGGAAGGAATTCAAAGGAGACGATAAATGGAATATTGGTTGTTTGGGCATAAGCCGCAGATTCATATCTGAAATTGCAGGTATGCGAAACGATAATTGTTCGTCTCGATAGTTTCAGAGCGATGTGAGGCTATAGTCTGTGTGGTTTCTATGGGAAATGGAGGCATATGCATGGACGAGCATCCTGAATCAGTGTGAAAACATGTTTGCAGAAAAATGTGCAAATGTAGAAGAGAACGAGGAAACTATGCTACGCTTGGCAAGCTATGGTGCAGGGTCAAAGTTATCATAAAACCGAATAGCAAGAAACATCGGACCCAGCATCATCTCGAAAGTAGCTAATTGGAGATGACGAAGGATATTGACGCTACATTTCCTGCAAGCGTAAAACATTTCATTAATTAAAACGTCTGACCGTATACATATTTTTATGCAAATACGGAGCAAGTTCGTATGGAAAATGAATAAAATATTATAGGCACTGTAAATACAGACTGGCTGGGGCAAGCTTACAGACCACAACTAATAGGATATAATACAGACTGTTGAGCAGACAAAATTTCATATTGGTTGTCTTCGGTGCTGACTATGGCAGCGATCGTGGTCGCCACCAGAAAACTTTTGTTCACTTTATCAAATTAATTAAACATTTATCGACTTTTATGTGCACTTGACGGCTTCTTTGTTGACTTTTATCAGTTTCAATCATTCGATGAGATATTTGTGGGGACGAGTGATGATTCAACTGACGACGACAGTCCTTTTCGAAGCTGTACAGGAATTGATATTCGCCAGCTCAATGGTTAATTATTTAACCAAAAAATGTGAATGACTGCCTGCAATCGTTTTGAGTTTTTTTTTAATTTGAAATCTGTCTGAGCTGTCGATAGTATTAATGTAAATTTATGTAAAATTTTGTTGGCAGGACCAGAAAATGTATTTTTCGCATTGAAATGAAATAATATGAAGCTCTTATTTATTGCAACTAATGTCGTTTCTATATGAAAATTTCTATCTAAGGTCATCTACGCTTTGTGGATTTTATTGTATATCTATGCCGTAATATTTTGGCTTAAATAATTCTACATTTCTTACACACGCGTGGGTATATTCATAGAAGATTCTGAACAAATGTAATCCTATGGTTTTAAAGTTATTATCTTAAAAGCATAACGATTGTGTCTAACGTTGAATTGGCACAATCGAGATTTGCACATTATTTACTAAAGTTTTGGGAGAAGATGCCTTTTCCGTGGAAGATTTTCATACATTTGTGCGAAACCACCCATTTTTGCTTTGATTCTTTTGGAATTCTTGGTTGAGGCTGAATGGCCCTCAATGTGGTTTGTTAATTAACAAGCCGCGAGGTGCGACCCTTGAGGTCCACACGGTCAACTTCCCAGTAATATCTACATAAACATCAACAACATTACAACAATGAGAGGTAATAGTAACAGGAATGAGTTAATATGAATCATATCGTCTACGGGAGGGTCCATTGATTACGTAAGGTTTTGGTCGATGAGGACAGATTGAATATTCACGCGGATCAATCGGGGGGGCCTTTTTGGTGTTGAAAATTTTTGTTGGTTTTCAAAATTTAAGCAATTTTTTTTAATTAAAAGACTATAAAAACTATTAAAAATCTGCTCAAATTATAATAATATCTTAAAACTTTGATTGAATTTACAACAATTTTTTTAGAATAAAAGATATAAAGTAATAGCACTCGTATGAACCCTCTTTACATGGTAACTTTGAATGATTTTTCATTTTTAATTTAGCTTTTTCATAATTATGGAAGAACATTTTGCCGGTGTCTCTTCAAAAACTAATGAGAATGTATAAATTTTATAAACTGGATCACTGTGCTGTGCAAATCAGGTTAAAAAATATTTTCTATGAAAAAAACCATAATTTTTCGCATTTTCTTCTATTAAATTAAAAAAACGGCTAAACCGAATTTTTATAATGTTGAAAACTTCACAAAGATGTTAATACACGTCAACTGACACCTTAATGATGCAAATATTATATCTGGTTCGTGAGATATAGTGAATGATAAAAATGACCTTGAAAATCATGATGACTTTTAATGATTTTTAATTTTTAATTGATTTTTTTACGTAATCATGAGAAAAAGTTTTGATGATTTTTTTGCGAACATTGTTTGGAGTAGATAAATTTTATAAACATTGATTACTAAGACTTGACAATAAGGTTAAAAATTTATTGTTTTTGAAAAAAAACCTAATTTTTTGCACTTTTTTCTAAAAATTTTGAAAACCGCTCGAAGGCTTTTTTTAAAAATTTGATAGAATAACACAAACGTTAATACGCGTCGATTGACACCTTGTTTAAAAAAATCGTATGTTTGG